>JAHFWF010000122.1:600000-1162130 GCA_022545495.1 Chrysanthemum lavandulifolium | reverse complement strand
AAGGTGTTTGATTCCGGATTCTATTGGCCCACGATTTACAAGGATGCCCATGAATTTGTCAAAACACGTGACGCTTGTCAACGTCACGGAATATCTCATAAAGAAATGAAATGCCGCAAAACGCCATTCAAGTGTGAGATTTTTGACATCCGGGGCATTGACTTTATGGGGCCATTTCCTTCTTCATGAAACAAATACATACTGTGGCCGTTGACTATTTGTCAAAATGGGTTGAAGCTAAGGCTTTGCCTACCAACGATGCCCGAGTTGTTGTGAAATTCTTAAAATCTCGTTTTGCTAGGTTTGGAACTCCACGAGCTATAATCGGTGATCGTGGTACGCATTTTGCAATGACCGGTTTGAAAGAGTCATGCGTATGGTGTAACTCACCGTCTCTCTGCACCACCCCAAACAAGTGGGCAAGTGGAAGTTTCCAACCGGGGATTAAAGAATTCTAGAGAGGACGGTTGGCGAAAACCGTGCCTCTTGGTCGGATAAGCTTGATGACGCACTGGGCCTTCCGTGCGACTTATAAAACACCCATCGGTGCACTCCATACAAGCTTGTATACGGAAGGCATGTCATCCGCCGGTTGAGCTTGAGCACAAGGCATCTTGGGCCTTGAAGCATGCCAACTTTGATATTCAGACGGTGGTGATCACCGGAAAGTTCAAATGAATGAATTAAATGAACTCCGTGATCAAGCATACGAGAACTCTTTGATCTACAAACAAAAGACAAAGAAGATTCATGACTCAAAATCAAAACCGCGTTTTCAACGTCGGTGATCGAGTCCTTCTTTTCAACTCAAGGTTGAAGATTTTCCTGAAAACTAAAATCCCCGATGCGGACCATTTACCATCACTAAAGTATTTCCATATGGAACCATTGAGTTATCTCAACCCGATGGTCCAAACTTTAAAGTGAATGGTCATCGGTTGAAGCATTATTTTGGAGAGGACATTCCTCCCGTGGTTGTCCCGGATCTACAAACTTTTCCCATGAACCAATGAATGCGGGGATCGAGTCAAGCTAGCGACTCGGGAATCAAAAACGATAGCATGCCATATGGGTTTTCACCCATATTTCGACTTCTTTCTATATTTCTACCACCCTATTGTGGGGAGTTGCCCCATTGTTGTATATAAGTCATGCCTATAAAAAAATAATAAAAATAAAAAATAAAAAAATAAAAATTTTCAAAATAATGGCGTAGTATTTCCCTTTACGTTCTATGTTTCAAGCATAACTGCGGTACTTTGAATATTGAGGGCAATATTCATTTCTAGTGTGGGGGAATTCTCACGAATTTTATCATGTAATTATACCGCTTAATTCCCCATTTTTGGCCAAAATGTTTTTGGAGTAAGTGTTTTGCACTTACTCACTTCTGATTATCGATCCGCCATGTCTAATAAACAAAAGGATTGGCTAATCCAGAGCAAATGGCTCTTGGTAAAGATATCTCAAATCCATTGACGACTTGCAATTTGCCCAAAATTGTATGGTATTCACCACCATATCCTTAAAAGTGAAGAGTTGGCTAGCCCGCAAGTTTATGGCTTGTGGTAAAGGCGATGGAAAAACCATAATTGGTAATCACTCACCAAAGATAATATTGATAATTTATTTAAGAGTTGGCTAGTCCGAAGCAAACGGCTTCGGTAAAGACAAATCAAATCCGTTGAAGTCGGTGGTTTGCTCAAAATCACATGGTTATCGATGTACCATGGTTCTTACTTGAACTGAAACATTTGGCTACTCCGAGTAATGGCTTTTGGTAAAGAGATTCAAATCCATTAAGTTTTTCTCAAAAGATTGCTAGGGACTAGCAATAGTTTAGTGTGAGGATTGATGAGTGTGTAAATACTCATCATTTTGGTTAAATCTGATCGCAAAACGCTTAAAATGCTCGAAATGCATCAAAATCTTGAAAATATCTCAAAATTACATTTTATATGTTTCGGATGCAAAATGTTTAAAATCGATGAAAAATGAGCTAAGTTTGCATAATTCGCAGCTTCATCTCCCAAGTTTCAAAAGTTGTCGAAATAGTCCACAGCACTTGATTTAAAGAAAAGTCACCAAAGGTCCTTTTAAAATCATAACTTGTCAAAATTAGTCCTTTGGTGAAAAATGTCAAAAGTTTTGAGAAATTACAAGTTTGGTCCTTCAAGTTTTGAAATTGGCAAAAATAGTCCTTGGAAGTTTGAAAATGTCTATTTTGGTCCTTGTACTATTGAAACTTTTCACTTTTGGTCCTTTGGAACAACTTTGGGAAATTGGCAGAAATGGTCCTTGTATTTTCAGAAATTACATAAAGGTCCTTGTATTAATAACATAGCCTTTGAACCTTTAAACCCTTTTGGCCTTGTCAAAACCAATTGGACCCCTGCCAATCCCTTTTGAACCCCCTGCCATTATCCTTTTGACCCTTCCCTTTTAATATACCCAGTCAAACCCCATTTGACTTAACCACTCCCGCCCTCACGGGTTTCCCTTCCCACTCCATCATCACACCTTGCCTGCAACTCCTACCCACACTCCATCATCATCACACCCACCCTTATCACTCCACCTCACCCCAAGCCAAGATGCATTCAATGCTCCTTCCACTATCACAAGTTATCAGTCCAACTGGCAAAACCATTTTGGCGCCAAAAATAGATCAAATGGCTAATATACACTCAAGTCATCCAACAGCCTGAAAAACAGTGGAATCACTCGAGAGGTGAGAGAAGACATATTGGTGTATAAAGAGGAAGAAGAAGCAAGAGACAAAGTAGTACTTAGTTTTTTAAATTTATGTATGTCGTTTTAATCTTCTAAGTCTAAAGTAGCTTCTAAATTGTAATTTCAGTTGAACTGTACTAAACTTAAGATAATTGATCTTTATAAGCAAGTTTCAAGTTTCAATTCAAAGTGTTATTGTGGTTTCAAATTTTATACTCATCGCTTAAAATTTCGGTTTCTGTGCTAAAAACCAAGCTTCAATAAGCTTCATTTAAGTTCAAACAAGCTTATTTAAGCTCATTATAGCTTTTGGTAAGCTTAAGAAACAGTTTCAATCAAAAGTGCTAAAAGTCAACGAAAGTCAAACTGCAAGAAAATCTTGGTTAGCGAGACATGGAAATGGTGACAGTTGTTGCGAGAGATGGATTGGGTTGAAATTGATTGGGTATAAGAATAAGCATAATAGGACGGTGTTCTTGTTTGATTAATCTCATGCCATTGTGGCTAGGACTTCATGTGAGTATCACTTCCTTTGTCTGTTTGAATCTTGTTATCTTGTTAATAAGCTTTAATTATGTTAAACATTAATATAAATTAGCTTAATATCTCTAGTGTAATCCAAGTTTTTATTTATGTGCATGTTTCAAATCATGTCTACACATCTGTCAAAATGAAGGAGTTGAGTTTTTGATGTTTTAGTATTGATTAGTTGTCTTGATATAGGTCTAATTTGGTTATCTTAATCTAGTTTAATGATGAGTTTGGCTTGGTTCTGAGTTTATCTTAACAAAACAGTGAATCAGTGTCTAAAAGTGGTGTTTGGATCAGGTGTTCAATCCTAAGTAAGAGGTTTGTTCATTGGCCAAACTCTGTGGTTTAAGGTTTACATAGGATAGATAAGCTTATTGCAGTCATCAAATTTCAATGGTACACTTTAAAAGTCAAAATTACCATTATCATGTCTTAATTTCATGTCTGTTGGAGTTTTCACAAATCAAAAGCTTGATTCATGTTTAGAAATCATTAGAGTAGCTTGATTCAGTTTCATTTCATCATTAAACATCATATTCAGTCTATAAATTAAGATCAAAGTTCACCAAAGTCAAAGTTTCATAACTGTCTCAAAAGTCAAAACCGAAAAGTCATTTTCAGCCCACCTAAGTTGATTTTTAACTGATTCATCTCTGGGTCAAATTCCTTAAAACTTTGGGTTTATAAACTTCAATTGGTCTATTTTCTTAATATCATTTTTGTAGATTTTTATAAATTTTTTATAAGCTCCAAATGAGCTTGTCAAACAGGTCTAAAATCCCCTGTGCACACACTCAGTGAATACTGAGTGTGCACAGGTTTGTGCAGGGCTTGTCAAAAGCTCCTCAGAGCTTCTCTTGGTCTAGTTTTTGGTTTACAAGCACCTAGCCAGGTCTAGTTTAGATTCCAACATTTGGTTTTGAGTTTAGCTTATTTGGTAGCTTATTCTCTAGCTACAAAGTAGTGGTCAAAATATGTCTTGCACAAGTCTTCAAATCATCAAACCGAGTAGTTTGCATTTCAGAGGTTAAGGCTTGTTGTAATAAGTTGTTTTAGAGTAGTTTTAACATATTATAGGGTCTGTGATAATTTGGTAGCTTATTGTAGCCTTTGGCTTAATTCAAGTGCTTATTACATAAGCACTTGCTTTGCAGTTTCACTTTCTTACACACAAGCCACTGTTTTTATATTTTTCCTAGAATTAGAATATTAATTTAGACTTTTCCTGAATTTTTCAGATTTTTCTAGCACTGTTTACTATTTTTCCTTATTTAAAACAGTTTTTAGGCAATTTTAATTAGCTTTTAATACAATTAAATCAGAAAAACTTCAAAAAAATAAGTTTTCATTTTTCCTAGGTTAAGATAAATATAAAAGTCAAAAATTATTTTTCCAGATTTTCATAGTTTAATTTGTAATTTTAGCAATTTAATTAGCTTTAAATAGTTTTTAATTCATAGAAAATAGAAAATAATCGGAAAAATATAAAATTAGCTTTGAAAATTCTCTTTAGTTATTTTAGATTTTTCTAAGTCATAGTTTCATTTTCTAGCTTAATTTCATATTTTCTTGTATTTTAGGTTATTATTAAATAAGTAAAAATAGTTTTTAATTAATAATAATTAAATAAATAGTAATAAAAATAATTTTCTTTTTCTAAAAATTTTCTCTTATCATTAGGTTTGTAAAAATGTCATTTTTATATTTTTAGGATTAATATTGCTTCAGTTTCACATTTTCTTTTGTACGTCACGTAGTTTTTAATTTAAGTTTTATAAAAGAAAAATCAAAAACATCATTTTGCAAATAGTGATAGCATTTATTTAATATATTTTATCTTTTTAATTTTCTTTAATTTGCATTTAAGCCCCTGTAGTTTATAAACTTTCTCTTTAGTTATAATCAATCAACTCTTTTCCCGTTCAAATTCTCCCGATCACTATTCGTTTGATTATTCAGTGCACAGCTCGTTGGGACTTAACGACCTGGGGAAACACTAAACTCTCCTGGACTTCATTGCATTGGTGTCTGAGCTGTTTTAAGTTTCTTACGGTTAGCCATTCACAAGTGGCTAGCTTGTGTGAGATAACTTGACGGTTTAGCACGAATCAATAATGCCCAAAGATGTTTCTAAACCAGTTTTTGTGTGATGAAATAGCTTCAATAACACCAAAAGACACAAAAGTGTGAAACTTGATGATCCAAAGCTCTTAAAACAGTTATCGTGAGGTTGAAACCCTCGTACAAAAACTAGATGAAAACAATGATCTACACATAAAGTTCGAAACTTTTTGCCAAAAACAGTAAGTTTAACACCTTATAACGTTGAAAGGACAAGAATCTTGGATTAAAAAGTGTAAAAAATACGTTTTTGATCAAGCCAAAGTTTTGGATACGCAAGTTAAGCGTCAGACCAAAACTCACTTGAAACAATACGTTCACTCAACTATTAGGCGATTGATACCACTGTTAGGTCACTAGTTTTACAACACAAGCTTACGAGAAGGAGATAGAGGCAGTTGAACAAGTAAAACACACACACACACACACGTATGAATGAGCCGGTTATGCGTAGGAGGTGAATGAAAGAAATAACTTGAACAACCAACCTTCAAATGAAGGTTTACAAGAGTTTTTATAGGAGGGAAGCTAGGGCAACACTCCTAGTTCCCATCCTTTCCTTTATGGGCTTGGGCCTAAGCTCATGGGCCTTCTACATAAGCTTAAGGCTAATAACAAATTAAAAGGCCATAATTAAGCTACCTATTACATATGAGTAACTAACACTTGAATTAAGGTTTAGGAGTGATTCCAACATAAGTAATAACGGATACAAAAGTGATCAAATAAGGGCTTAAACGACCCCTAAAAAAGGTACATTTTAAAACCTTATCAAATATCCCTACACTTGGTATTTGCTTGTCCTCAAGAAAATATGCTTTTAGCCAATTAATTTATAAGTTAGGGGTCATGAAGCATTGGTTTAAAACAGTCCACAACACATATAAGCCTCAAAAAGTCATAACAAGCACGAAAATTACATACTAGCACCTCACATGGGGTGTTTGGATACTCACATCTCTCTCGGTGTATATGAAATATAACAAGTTGGAAATGGAAGATAAACACTCATTAACCGGTCCTAGTACATAGATTACCATAGGCTTGAGAATAGATCAAACCTCCATCGCTTTGGCGTAATTGATGAGTGTCAAATACTCATCTTTTTGTCTGCTTAGATGCCAAAATATCCGAAAACACTCGAAATGCATCAAAATGATAAAATATCACAAATAAGTGTTTTATGTGTTTCATATGCAAAACATCAAAATCGGTGAAAACGTATCAAGTTTGCATAATTGGCGCTTTAGTCCCTCAAGTTTCAAAAGTTGTCAAAATAGTCCTCGTAAACCAAAATAAAGAAAAATGTCATTTAAGGTCCATGGATTCAAAAGTTGTCAAAACAAACCCTTCAAAGTTAAAATTTGCATAATTACAACTTTGGTCCCTCAACTTTGAAAATTGTCAAAATAGTCCTCGGATATTTAAAATGAAAATTATCAAATATTATCCTTGTACTATTCATAAATGGCAGGATAGGTCCTTGTGATAACTTTGGAATGTTGGCGCTTTGGTCCTCATAAAATGTAAAATTACATAAAAGGTCCTTGTGTTATTAAGCCCAAATGACCTCTTTTGTATTATTAACCCACCAAAACCCAAAAGAACCCTGTCATAAACCTTGAACCCCCATTTTGAACCCCACTTATTAATATCACTCGGTCAAAATAGTCAACCCCGCAAAAACCGAAACACTGCTTATCCCTCACCCAAACCTGCAAACCAGAAACCAGAGTGGTTTCCTCCACTTGACCTTTCCACCTTTCCACCTCACTCTACACCTGTTTACCCACTCCCCTCCACCTCCACATCCACCAAAAACCTGCTCAAATAAACTTTTTTGGCGCCAAATTTCCACTTGGACGAATATGATGAGTTTGATGGATCCAATGGTTGGAATGAAGTGGGAAAGTCTCAGAGATGTCGACAAGGCTTAAAAAGATCATTATAAAGAGGAGAGGAGCAATGTGAAGAGTATATAGTGTAAAATAAAAAATTAGCTTATGTCGTTTTAGTTGGTTTTAAATTCCGATGTATGTTTAAGCTTTTAAGCTTTGTATTTCAAGTCTTTAGTGTATAATAAAGCTTTTGTGAACATCAATTTCAGGTGTTAAGTTCCATTTCAAGTTTATGCAAAATTTCAAGTTTAAAAATCTCATGATAGTTCGAATGTTGTTTTTAGTTGTTATCTTGGACTCTTAAGCTCATATAAGTTCCTATATAGCTTATTTAAGCTATTAGAAACCTTAAAATCGCTTATAGTATCAAAAGAAAAAAATACCAAAAATAACCAAAAAATAGTGAAAATAAAAATCCATGGAAATGAAGGTCAAAGTCGGGCGGGGTGAATCTGAGATTGCCTTGGGTTTAGAGCTTCTTGGGAAGCTATAGGAAGTGTTTACATCCTTGATTCTCGATCTTGTGCTTGGATTCAATTTGTAAGCAAGTTCTTTAAAGATTGCATTTTCTAGTATAAGTAGTTAAACCTTGTTAATTTTGTCTTATCTTGTCTCATTATAGTTAATATAAGTTAATTACTATATTTCTTGGTTTAAAAAGTTGTTTTAGTACTAAAAGCTTAATAATGATCCTATAAAAGGGTGTTTGGAGTCACCGAATTATCTCGTGCTAAAGGCTATCTGTGTTGTTGTTTGTGGTTGTAACTTGTCAAATTAGGTCAATATAACTCATAGAAGCCATAAAACCATACCTTTTTGATCAAAAGTCAAAATCTCTTGTAATCTCACCTTACTAGCTCACTTTGTTAGGATTTATAGCTTGAAATTCATCATATTAGCTTATAACTTGGTACTTTAGCTTAATTTCATCTTATCTTAGGTTAATATAACATAATCGAAGTATATTTGATCCTAAGTTCATCAAGGTCAACTTATTTGGTTTTCTTAAAAAGTCAAACTTTTCGGTTTGGTCGCTTTTAAATAAAATAGATAATTTTATATAGGGTTTAATATTAAGTTTCAAGATTTGAGCTTTTGGAATATTAAAATATAACGCTCATCTTTATCCTAGTATTTTTATATATTCTAGCTAGCTTATTTAATAGCTTATTTCTTAGCTTATTTTGAACACCTTGTCGAAATAGTGCCACGTGCACAGTTGAGTGACCCTTTTCACAAGCTCATCAAGAGCTTATTAGTGAACCTCGACTTATGAACCTTGGCTTTTGGAAAGCCAATCTAGCCATTCATAGGACCAAGGCTTATTTTCCATTTTGCGACTTATTTGATAAGCCTGCAAGTAGCTTTACTTTGTCCCATTTCGTGTACACTAAGCTACCCAAGGATTTACAAGCTTTTCACTAGCTTGTCGTGAGCTTATTAGCCAACCATAGTGTGTGAACTTGGACTTTTGGAAAGCCCACCACTCATCTTGACAACTCGGTCTTTGTTTTGAGCTTTTTAGCTTATTACATAAGCTTAAATTGCTTGTTAACATGGTGCATGACCATGTTTGGTTAGTAGACTTAGGATAATTGCTTATTAGCTTATTGATAGCTTATCGGATGATTCTCTGTGCTTTTTAGCTTCATTTAAGTAGCTTAAGCTTGTTTACATCTTATTCTACCTTTGTTTCGACTTTGAAGCTTGTTTGAGCTTAAATCATCAAAATAAGCTCATAAGTTTAATCATTGAGATCATAAGCTCTCAAACGACTTATTTTAAGTTTCAAAATTTTTGTTTTTATTAAAGTTGTTTATTATCGGTAGTATAATAGGTTTATAAAAGAAAAATCACAAAAACATCATTTTTAAAATAGTGATAGCGTTTATTTAATAGAAATTAGCTTTTTGATTTTTCTTTTCAGCTTATTATTAAGCACTTCTTGTATTTATAATTTTCTTAGCTTTCTGTCATCATAGGATATTTTTAGAAAAAGTTTCAGAATTTTCTTAGCTTGTTTAGTATTTATTAAAATTCAAAATGGTTAAAAGTATTAAATAATTAATAATAAATAAATAAAAAAAATCAAAAATATCTTTTCGCTTTTAAAATTAGTTTTCTAATATTTTAGAATTTTCTAAGTTAAAATTTCATTTTCCAGTTAATTTTGTATTTTCTTGTATTTAAGTGTATTTTAAATAATTAATAAATAGTAATTAATTAATAATAAATAGATAAAAGTGTAAAAATATATTTTCAGTTTTAAAATTATTTTTATAATATTTTAGATTTTTCTAAATCATAATTTCATTTTTCTAGCTTTATTTCATATTTTCTTATATTTTAGGGTATTATTAAATAATTAAAAAATTGTTTTAATTAATAATAATTAAATAAATAGTTTTAAAAATAATTTTCTTTTTCCAATAATTTTATTTTATTATTAGGATTGTAAAAATATTATTTTCATATTTGTAGGTCTTTTATTTCTTAAAACTCACGCTTTTATTTTGTGCGTTTACGTAAAATTTAATAAACGTATTCGTTTAAGTTTGTCTTATCTGATTGTTGTGCTTTATAATTCTGTATCCAAATACAATTCCAATCAATCAGTAGTGTAATTTTCAATCAAAATCCTTACTGATCATTATCCTTAGTGATCATTCGATATCTGAACGTTTTGAATCACCATTAATCCTCCGTGGGACTTAACGACCCGGGAATCCACTATATTCCAAGGGAAATTGCATTGGTTTTAGACTGTTTGAATTTTATTACGGTTGACCATTCACAAGTGGTTGATTTGTGTGATAAACTTGACGGTTTGCCACCAATCAAAATTTTGGCGCCGCTGCCGGGGTGGCTTTAGCGTGTTCTAAACATTCTCAGACCCGTACTTGCACATACCACCTTTTGTAAACAATTTTTTTGTAAAGTTATCAAAAAAGTTCATTAACACTTTTCCTAAAGTGTTAACAACACCAAAAATATATAAAACAACAAAACAATCGTAACGTTTTCTATCTTGTATTTTCTTTAAGGTGATTCTTAAAGAGATATGATTTGGTTAAACGAGACGATACCAAAAATATTGTCCAAAAGTTTTTAAACCCTTAGCACAAATCCATACCTACGTCTTTTCGGTGGTACTTAATAAATACATAAAATCAACCACCGCAAACCAAGGCGTAACACCTACCAACCGGGGTGTGAATATTAATAAGTTCCCAATCTTACAGATCAAAACTTGCCTTTGTGTCCTTGTGATTTGGTGTACCTTTTCAAAGAAGCCATTTCATTTGTGATTATTGGTTAAGTTCACTTGTCGCTTTGCCTCGCATTTGTTTTGAAAAGTCGATTTTTATACTTAGTGCATGCGCTCTGTTCTTCCACTCTACAAGTCCACTTTCGAGCTTGCAAATATTCCTCGTAGACGTAGAGGACGTTCGCTCCTTCACCGTGATCGAGGAACGCCTAGCACAACCACCCCAGTCGTAATGGCGAAGATAAACCGATGAATGAGCTTCCAAGCACCCATCGAGGGTTACGGAGATGCCATTATTGTCCCGACCATCGTGGTCGATACCTTCGAGCTCAAAACCGGGTTGCTTAATCTTGTGACCCAAAGCCAATTTTATGGTTTTGAGCGGATGATCCGCATGCACATATTCGATGGTTCAACAAGATTGCATCAACCATCAAATACAAGAATGTCCCACATGAAGCAATTAAGCTTCTTCCGCTCCCATTCTCTCTAGAGGACAAGCCCGGAATTGGCTTGAGAAACAACCCCTCGCTCCATTGAGACATGGGAGGATCTAGTCACTAAGTTTGTTAACGAATTCTATCATCCATCCCGAACTACAAGTCTTAAGAATGAGATAATGAAATTCTCTCAAAGATTTGATGAATCATTCGGTGAGGCATGGGATCGTTACAAAGAGTTGCTCATGAGTGTCCGCATCATGGTTTTACCGAGTTAATGCAAATGGATACTTTCTACAATGGTCCGAACCGGACTAACCAAGACTCTTTAAATGCCTCCGCGGAGGTAATTTCTGAGCAAGACCACAAAAGAAGCCTTGCAAATCAATGAAAACAAGTCCTGTGTCCGCCTTTTCCGAACAAAGACATATCGGTCTCGCCTAATGCAGACCTTCTATTTTATCTCCCGTGAGTACATCTAGCACCGATGCTAAGATTGACAAACTCACGGATATTGTTTAGGCTTTGGTTCTTGCTAACCAAAGAAAGTCACTTTCACACGAACACCATCACATGGTGAAGTGAAGAAAGTCGAGGTCATGTTACTTGTGGTGGCCCTCATGCATACTACAATCTGATCGCCACGGATGGTAGTCCGTTTGAAGCCAATGCTATAGCCGGTACTTCACATCGGGAGGTAATCAATACCGTCCTCAAAATGAACCAAACTACCGTGCTAATACTTATCAAGGACCACCCGGTTTTAACCGTAATCCTAACATACAAAACCGAATCGAACCAACCTAGAATGAACCAAGGTTATCAAAACCAAGGTAATTTCTCTCCGGACCAAATCAAGGTTTCCAACATCAAGGAAACTTTAATCAAAACAATTTCAATCGAGGGAATCAATTTCGTGGAAATGTGAATCCTAACCAAGGAATTTTCAACAACAAGGTCATAATCAAAACATACGACCTCAAAATTTCCTCCACATCCTCCAAGACCATCATCCGATGAGTTATTGAAGCAATTCATGAAATCCCAAGATGAAATGAACAGTTGTTGGTCGGTCGGATCACGATCTAAAGAAGTCTTTAAATGATCAACCCTCGGGCTCGTGAAAACTTCCGAGCAACACGATCGCTAACCCGAGGGGCGATGCAAAGCGATCACAACCAAGTGGTGTTTCATACAATGGACCCGCTATTCCTACTACCTCTTCTTCTTCTCTCCGAAGGTAGTGGAAAGTGAACACGAGGCTACAAAGGACAAGGAACTTCCTACTAATAACGGAGGTACCAACGATGTCCATCCTCAAGTTGTCCCGAAACCCAAATCCAACCTGTGAGTTGTTTTTGAACCTCCTGTAGCTCCCGTTGAAAACCCAAATCCAAAACTTCTATTCCTTACCCATCACGTTTGAATGAGCAAAGCTCCATGAAAAGCTAGTCATCAAATGGACAAATTTTTCAAATTTTCTAAGAACTACATTTTGACATAAGCTTTGCGGATGCTATCATGTTGATGCCCAAGTTTGCATCAACTCTCAAACACATGTTAAGCAACAAGGAAAAACTATTTGAGATGGCAAAACTCCTCGAACGAGAACCGCTCTGCAGTTATCTTGAAGAAGCTTCCGAGAAGCTTGGAGATCCCGGAAAATTTCTCTTACCTTGTGTATTTCGTGAATGGTTGAATGCTTTGCCTTAGCCGATCTTGGTGCAAGCATCAATCGATGCCTTATTCAAGATGGAAGAAACTTTCTTCCGGACCTTACTCCTACTTGCATGACTCTCGAGCTTGCGATCGTACAATATCCCGTCCACTTGGCATTGCCGAGGCGATTCGTGAAAGTAGGAAAGTTCCATTTTCGGTGACTTTGTGGTTGTTGATTTCGATGTCGATCAACGGGTTCCTCTCATTGTTGGACGAGGATTCACGAGAACGGGCCGTGCTCTCATTGATGTATTTGAGCAAGAAATCACATTACATGTTGGTAATGAAGTCATCAACTTTAACCTTGATCAAACTTCGAGGTACTCCGCAAACTATGATTCTGAGTCGGTTAACCGAATAGATATCATTGATGTTGCTTCTGAAGAGTACTCTCAAGAAGTTCTTGGTTATGATCATAATTCTTCGATTGATAATCTCACTCATTCATCTCAACCCATCATTGCCAATTCTAATCCTTCTCTTACTCCGTTTGAGGAAAGTGACTTCATCTTGGAAGAGATTGAAGCATACTTGTCTAGTGATTCTGTTCCATGGGAAATTGATCACGCTCCCATCGACATCGAGGGAGACATACTTCTCATTGAGAAGTTGCTTAATGATGATCCTTCATCACTCCCTCCCGTCGAGCTTCATAACAAGGAAGTCAAGTCAGTTGAGAAAACTAAAGAATTTCCTGAAGTCGAACTTAAGGACTTACCACCTCATCTCGAGTATGCATTTCTTGAGGGTGATGATAAATTACCCGTCATTATTGCTCGAGATTTGAGTAAAGATGAAAAGATCGCTCTCATAACGGTGTTGAAGTCACACAAGCAAGCAATTGCTTGGAAACTCTCGAAATTAAGGGTATCAACCCCGAGTTTTGTACTCACAAAATCTTGATGGAGGATGACTTCAAACCAAGAATCCAACATCGAGACGAGTAAATCCAAAATCCATGATGTTATTAAACAAGAGGTTCTCAAACTTCTTGATGCGAGATTAATTTACCCAATCTCGATAGTCCTTAGGTTAGCCCAATTCATTGTGTTCCTAAAAGGGTGGCATAACTGTTGTCACAATGAAGAAAACGAGTTAATTCCAACTCGATTGGTTACGGATGGCGTGCTTGTATTGACTATCGTAAGTTGAATGACGCCACCGTAAAGACCATTTTCCTCTACCCTTCATGGACCAAATGATTGAGAGATTAGCGAGGAACGAGTACTATTGTTTCCTAGATGGTTTCTCGGGTTATTTTCATATCCCCATTGATCCACGGGATCAAGAAAGACCACATTCACCGCCCATACGGAACTTTTGCCTACTGACGTATGCCTTTTGGCTTATGTAACGCTCCCGCACGCTCCAACGATGTATGATGGCCATTTTCCACGACATGATCGGGAAACAATGGAGGTGTTTATGGATGACTTCTCGGTCATTGGGGACTTGTTTCAAACATGTCTCTCCATTTAGAAAAAATGCTCAAACGGTGTGAAGACACCAATCTTTGTCTAAATTGGGAGAAGAGCCACTTTATGGTCAAAGAAGGCATAGTCCTTGGCCATAAGATTTCAAAAACAGATTGAGGTAGATAGAGCAAAAGTCGATGTTATTGCTAAGCGCCTCATCCTACTACCGCCAAAGGTATTAGGAGTTTTTAGGTCATGCCGGTTTTATCGCAGATTCATACAAGATTTTTCTAAAATCGCCTGCCTATGACCCATCTTCTTGAAAAGATGCTTCTTTTATCTTCTCACCGAGTGCATCAAGCTTTTGAAACATTAAAGAAAAAGCTTCTCGAGGCACCCATTCTCGTTGCTCCCGACTGGGACTTGCCTTTTGAGCTCATGTGCGATGCAAGTGATTTTGCTATCGGTGCAGTCTTAGGGCAACGCAGAAACAAGCATTTTTAGCCTATCCACTACGCGAGTAAGACTATGACTGAAGCTCAAACCCATTACACCACCACAGAAAAAGAGCTACTAGCCGTGGTGTATGCGTTTGAGAAGTTTAGGCCATATCTAATCTTGACCAAATGCGTGGTGTATACGGATCACTCGGCTCTCAAATATCTCTTTGCAAAACAAGATGCAAAGCCGAGATTACTCCGTTGGGTTCTCCTCCTACAAGAATTTGATATCATTATACGTGATAAAAAGGAGCCGAGAACACGGTCACGATCATCTGTCCCGATTAGAAAACCTCACCAAGATGTTTTCGAGAAAAGGAAATAAATGAAACATTTCCTCTCGAGACACTCAATGCGGTTTCTTTTCGTGAAACTCTACTACCCCATGGTTTGTTGACTTCGCAAATTACCATGCGGGTAACTTCATAGTGAAAGGAATGTCGACCCAACAAAGAACAAATTCTTCAAAGATGTTAAACATTACTCGGGACGACCCTACTTATTCAAAATCATGCGGATCAAGTCATCCGACGGTGTGTTTATGGACAAGAAGCTATGGACATTCTCAAAGCTTGCCATGATGGACCTACCGGGGGCCATCATAGTCCAAACTACACCGCCAAAAAGGTGTTTGATTCCGGGTTTTATTGGCCAACTATTTACAAGGATGCCCACGAATTTGTCAAAACCTGTGACACTTGTCAACGTCACAGAAATATCTCTCAAAGAAATGAAATGCCGCAAAACGCCATTCAAGTGTGTGAGATCTTTGACATCTGGGGCATTGACTTTATGGTGCCATTTCCATCATCTCGAGGAAACAAATACATACTTGTGGCTGTTGACTATTTGTCAAAATGGGTTGAAGCGAAAGCTTTACCTACAAACGATGCCCGAGTTGTTGTGAAATTCTTAAAATCCCTTTTTGCTAGGTTTGGAACTCCACGAGCTATAATCAGTGATCGTGGTACGCATTTCTGCAATGACCAATTTAATCGTGTCATGCAAAAATATGGTGTAACTCACCGTCTCTCTACTGCATACCACCCCCAAACAAGTGGGCAAGTGGAAGTTTCCAACCGTGGTATAAAAAGAATTCGTGAAAGGACAATAGGCGAAAATCGTGCATCTTGGTCGGATAAACTAGATGACGCACTCTGGGCCTTCCGTACAGCTTATAAAACACCCATCGGGTGTACTCCATACAAGCTAGTGTATGGAAAGGCATGTCATCTGCCGATTGAGCTAGAGCACAAAGCATCTTGGGCCTTAAAACATGCCAATTTCGATATTCAGACATTGGTGATCACGAAAAGTTCAAATGAATGAATTAAATGAACTCCGTGATCAAGCATACGAGAACTCTTTGATCTACAAACAAAAGACAAAGAAGATTCATGACTCCAAAATCAAGAACCGCGTTTTCAACGTTGGTGATCGAGTCCTTCTTTTCAATTCAAGATTGAAGATTTTCTCGGAAAACTAAAATCCTACTGGTCCGGACCATTCACCATCACTAAAGTATTTCCTTATGGAACTATTGAGTTATCTCAACCCGATGGTCCTAATTTTAAAGTGAATGGTCATCGATTGAAGCACTATTTTGGAGAGGACATTCCACCGTGGTTGTCCGGATCTACAAACTTTCCCATGAACCAATGAATGCGGGATCGAGTCAAGCTAGTGACTCGGTAATCAAAAAAATGCACACCACATGGGTTTTCACCGTGAGTATCACCTAGTGTGGGGAGTTGCCCCATTGTTGTATATAAGTTTTCATATATATATATATATATATATATATATATATATATATATATATATATATATATATATATATATATATATATATATATATATATATATATATATATATATATATATAAAAATAATAATAGTGGCGTAGTATTTCTCTTATTTCGTTCTATGTTTCGGCATAACGATCGGTACTTTGAATATTGAGGAAATATTCATTTCTAGTGTGGGGAAATTCTCACGAATTTTATCATGTAATTATACCACCCAATTCCCCATTTCGGCCAAATTTTTTTGGAGTAAGTGTTTTGCACTTACTCAAAGAAATGGTAATCATCCGCCATGTCTAACCCACATAAGGATTGGCTAATCCAGAGCAAACGGCTCTTGGTAAAGATATCTCAAATCCGTTTATGGCTTGCAATTTGCCCAAAATTGTATGGTGTTCAACTCACCATATCTTTAATTAGTGAAAAGTTGGCTAGCCCGCAAGTTTATGGCTTGTGGTAAAGGCGCTTGGAAAGCCATAATTGGTAATCGACTCACCAAAGATAATATTGATAATTTATCTAAGAGTTGGCTAGTCTAGATGCAAACGGCTTCGGTAAAGACAAATCAAAACCGTTGAAAGTGGTGATTTGCTCAAAATCATTTGGTTATCATTGTACCAAGGTTCTTACTTGAACTAAAACAATTGGCTACTCCGAGTAATGGCTTTTGGTAAAGAGATGAAATCCATTAAGTTTTTCAAAAGATTGCTAGGGACTAGCAATAGTTTAGTGTCGAGGATTGATGAGTGTGTAAATACTCATCATTTTTGTACCGTTTAAAATGCCAAAAACATCTGAAAATACTCAGAAATGCATCAAAATGATAAAAATATCACAAATGTGTGTTTTATGTGTTTTATATGCAAAAACATCAAAATCAGGTGAAAAACGTATCAAGTTTGCATAATTGGCAGTTTTAGTCCCTCAAGTTTCAAAAGTTGTCAAAAATAGTCCCTGGTAAACGAAAATAAAGAAAAATGTCATTTAAGGTCCATGGGATTCAAAAGTTGTCAAAACAAACCCTTCAAAGTTAAAAATTGCATAATTACAACTTTGGTCCCTCAACTTTGAAAATTGTCAAAAATAGTCCTCGGATATTTAAAAATGAAAAATTATCAAATATTATCCTTGTACTATTCATAAATGGCAGGATAGGTCCTTGTGATAACTTTGGAATGTTGGCAGTTTTGGTCCTTCATAAAACAGAAAATTACATAAAGGTCCTTGTGTTATTAAGCCCAAACCGACCCTCTTTTGTATTATTAACCCACCAAAACCCAAAAGAACCCTGTCATAAACCTTGAACCCCCATTTTGAACCCCCACTTATTAATATCACTCGGTCAAAAATAGTCAACCCCGCCAAAAAACCAGAAACACTGTTTATCCCCCTCACCCAAACTTGCAAACCGGAAACCAGAGTGGTTTCCTCCACTTGACCTTTCCACCTTTCCACCTCACTCTACACCTGTTTACCCACTCCCCTCAACCTCCACATCCACCAAAAATCATTAATAACAAAAACCTGCTCAAATGACTTTTTTGGCGCCAAATTTCCACTTGGACGAATATGATGAGTTTGATGGATCCAATGGTTGGAATGAAGTGGGAAAGTCTTAGAGATGTCGACAAGGCTTAAAAGATCATTATAAAGAGGAGAGGAGCAATGTGAAGAGTATATAGTGTAAAATTAAAATTAGCTTATGTCGTTTTAGTTGGTTTTAAATTCCATGTATGTTTAAGCTTTTAAGCTTTGTATTTCAAGTCTTTAGTGTATAATAAAGCTTTTGTGAACATCAATTTCGGTGTTAAGTTCCATTTCAAGTTTATGCAAAATTTCAAGTTTAAAAATCTCATGATAGTTCGAATGTTGTTTTTAGTTGTTATCTTGGACTCTTAAGCTCATATAAGTTCCTATATAGCTTATTTAAGCTATTAGAAACCTTAAAATCGGTTATAGTATCAAAAGAAAAAATACCAAAAATAACCAAAAATTAGTGAAAATTAAAAAATCCATGGAAATGAAGGTCAAAGCTGGAGCAGGGTGAATACAGGATTGCCCTTGGGTTTAGAGCTTCTTGGGAAGCTATAGGAAGTGTTTACAGTCCTTGATTCTCAGTCTTGTGCTTGGATTCAATTTGTAAGCAAGTTCTTTAAAGATTGCATTTTCTAGTATAAGTAGTTAAACCTTGTTAATTTTGTCTTAATACTGTCTCATTATAGTTAATATAAGTTACTTACTATATTTCTTGGTTTAAAAAGTTGTTTTAGTACTAAAAGCTTAATAACAGTCCTATAAAAGGGTGTTTGGAGTCACTGAATTATCTGTGCTAAAGGCTATCTGTGTTGTTGTTTGTGGTTGTAACTTGTCAAATTAGGTCAATATAACTCATAGAAGCCATAAAAACCAGACCTTGTTTGATCAAAAGTCAAAATCTCTTGTAATCTCACCTTACTAGCTCACTGTTAGGATTTATAGCTTGAAATTCATCATATTAGCTTATAACTTGGTACTTTAGCTTAATTTCATCTTATCTTAGGTTAATATAACATAATCAGTAAGTATATTTGATCCTAAGTTCATCAAGGTCAACTTATTTGGTTTTCTTAAAAAGTCAAACTTTTCAGTTTGGTCGTTTTAAATAAAATAGATAATTTTATATAGGGTTTAATATTAAGTTTCAAGATTTGAGCTTTTGGAATATTAAAATATAACCGCTCATCTTTATCCTAGTATTTTTATATTTTCTAGCTAGCTTATTTAATAGCTTATTTCTTAGCTTATTTTGAACACCTTATGCGAAATAGTGCCACATGCACGTTGAGTGACCCTTTTCACAAGCTCATCAAGAGCTTATTAATGAACCTCGACTTATGAACCTTGGCTTTTTGGAAAGCCAATCTAGCCATTCATAGGACCAGTGCTTATTTTCCATTTTGCGACTTATTTGATAAGCACGCAAGTAGCTTTACTTTGTCCCATTTCGTACACTAAGCTACCCATGATTTACAAGCTTTTTCACAAGCTTGTCAGGAGCTTTATAGCCAACCATAGTGTGTGAGCTTGGACTTTTTGGAAAGCCCACCAGCTCATCTTGACAACTCAGTCTTTGTTTCGAGCTTTTTAGCTTATTACATAAGCTTAAATTGCTTGTTAACATGGTTGCAGGCCTGTTTGGTTAGTAGACTTAGGATAATTGCTTATTAGCTTATTGATAGCTTATCAGTATGATTCTCTGTGCTTTTTAGCTTCATTTAAGTAGCTTAAGCTTGTTTACATCTTATTCTACCTTTGTTTTCAGCTTTGAAGCTTGTTTGAGCTTAAATCATCAAAATAAGCTCATAAGTTTAACTGTTGAGATCATAAGCTCTCAAACAGCTTATTTTTAAGTTTCAAAATTTTTGTTTTTATTAAAGTTGTTTATTATCAGTAGTATAATAGGTTTATAAAAGAAAAATCACAAAAACATCATTTTTAAAATAGTGATAGCGTTTATTTAATAGAAATTAGCTTTTTGATTTTTCTTTTCAGCTTATTATTAAGCACTTCTTGTTTTATAATTTTCTTAGCTTTCAGTCATCATAGGATATTTTTAGAAAAAGTTTCAGAATTTTCTTAGCTTGTTTAGTATTTATTAAAATTCAAAATAGTTAAAAGTATTAAATAATTAATAATAAATAAATAAGAAACATAAAAAATATCTTTTCAGTTTTAAAATTAGTTTTCTAATATTTTAGATTTTTCTAAGTTAAAATTTCATTTTTCCAGGTTAATTTTATATTTTCTTGTATTTAAGTGTATTTTAAATAATTAATAAATAGTAATTAATTAATAATAAATAGATAAAAAGTGTAAAAAATATATTTTCAGTTTTAAAATAAGTTTTATAATATTTTAGATTTTTATAAATCATAATTTCATTTTTCTAGCTTTATTTCATATTTTCTTATATTTTAGGGTATTATTAAATAGTTAAAAAAATAGTTTTTAATTAATAATAATTAAATAAATAGTTTTAAAAATAATTTTCTTTTTCCAATAATTTTCTTTTATTATTAGGATTGTAAAATATCATTTTCATATTTGTAGGTCTTTTATTTCTTAAAACTCACGTTTTATTTTGTACGCTTCGTAAAATTTAATAAACGATTCGCTTAAGTTTGTCTTATCGATTGTTGTGCTTTATAATTCGTATCCAAATACAATTCCAATCAATCAGTTGTGTAATTTTCAATCAAAATCCTTACTGATCATTATCCTTAGTGATCATTCGATATCTGAACGTTTTGAAGCACCATTAATCCTCCGTGGGACTTAACGACCCGGGAATCCACTATATTCCAAGGAAATTGCATTGGTTTTAGACCTGTTTGAATTTTATTACGGTTGACCATTCACAAGTGGTTGATTTGTGTGATAAACTTGACGGTTTGCCACCAATCGATGGCACCTAGGAAAGACTATCAAAGAGGTCTTTAAAGGGTTGTAACATTAGGCTTACGGTAGGGAAACAAAGGGTTTGGTGGGATAGGCTATTTAGTGGTGGCAAGTCAAAATCTCTATGTTACAAGCATACGAAGAATGACGTTGCTAAGCCAAGACTCGACACTCTAAACTCTAGATAGTGAAACAAACAAATATAAATTTAAAGGATAGATGAAGAATAGTAGCCTTTTTTTTTTTTTTTTTTTTTTTTTTTTTAATCATACACTTTTACTCTACCATCCTCTACGGTAACACCAAAATGATAGGGATTTATAGGCACATCCCTACACTTGAGTTTTTATTACTTTAACACTAATTTGACCTGAATTGAAAAGATCAAAACACTTGGGGTATGTTATTACGCAAATAAGGGAATTTAACGTTCCCTTCCAATCATTTCATAAACTTTAACTTTTTCCCATGAGTCCCAATCGTCCCAAAACTGTGTACAAAAGATATGACTTGACTTAGCAACTCATGCAAGCAACTAGATAATTGAACTAAGGGTTTAGGGTGATAACAATAATGCACTAAAAGTGAGTGCATACAGGGTAGGCTAAGGCGATTTGGGTGTATATTTGGGGTGGGGTGTAAACAATGCTCTTCATTGATATTCGGAAAACCGAAACATCACGAGAACCGCGAAAAGGATAGGCTCGAGGGTTAACTAGGGTATCGTGTACTAAAGATGAGTACAACGCAAGGTGTGGGGAATTACTCAACCGATGTGGAAGAAGTAATTATATTACGGTATCAAACAAGGGTTATCCTAATGCCTCTTATCATTTAGTTATTCCTAACTACACAAGTGTAGTCTTACTAGCGATCTCGAATGCATCACAAAACAAGTTCTAGAATCTATTATACTACCGGTTCACACTCTAAGCATTAAAGATGAATGCTTTAATTCCTACTAATCTAAGGGTGATCCTCACATTTTGGGTGGAATTTGGGTGGTAAAGGGTTTTGTGCTAGTCATGCAACTTCCTATCCGTGAGACGCTTTTGTTAAGACTAATGGCCCACTCCTATATGTCATGAAAATTTTAAATTTGGTGCCAAAATTACCCTAACCGACATTTTCTCATGGTTTATTACACAAATACAATTGGACAAAGCAAATAATCAAGGATTAAGCATAGTTTCTAAGTTCCGTTTTATTTTCCTCCCTACACTTAAACCGAACATTGTCCCCAATGTTCCCGAAAGTATCAAAGTTATGTTAATGGAAGGTAATTAAAAGCGAATGAAACTAGTACTCCCGATTAGCTCGGTAGGATCCGTGTGAAGTAGTGGTTAAATCCTTTCCAAGAAAAATGTATGCGTGAAACGCTCCTTCCAATCTTTTGTTTCTTCTTCTTGATAAATAAAACTTGCACATTCGAAAGAAAACAAACAAAACCTTCGCATAAAATCGGCGGTAATAATATATATAAGACTCTACTAAACTAGGATATAATGCTTGTGGAATGGAAGTTTACGAAATTTACGGAAAATTAAGATCCGAAAATTCCAAAATTTATAAGTAGCTCGAAAACGAGAAAAAAGTAATCATTGTTTTACTCCTTCCCGACGCGTCAGTTGCGATCTGACGCCGTCGGTTATCCCGACAAAAGCGGTCTCGAGTTTGGAAAAATTCGGAAAATTTACATCTTTAGAAACTGGAAAAATTTCTGCAAAACATTCATTATGACTCGATACAAGCATTTGACTCGAACAAACACACATATATATCTTTTAATTAATTGCTATTCTCATGTTTACGTTTCTTTGAAAACGTGTGTAATCCTCCCTACACTTATCCTTTATGTAAAATACCTTTATATGCAATTAAGACGAGGTTAAAAACAAAATAAAGCATTTTTGCAAATTTAAACATGAGAATAAACGATCAATAAAAGATATATGACACTAACAAGCAAAAAATTAAGCATGGGTTGCCTCCCACGAAGCGCTTTTCTTTATTTAAGAGTCTTGTAGCTAGACTCGTAGTCGTGCTCCCACGTAACTTCATTACCGTCACCTCCTTCGTCATGACAGTCTCTATTGGGGATTCCATGTTGTAGAAGTGCCCTATGATGCACCTTTCTAAGAGTTCGTCCTTTCCCCACTTGGTCCTATATTTCGTCCTAAGTTCAAGCAATCTTTATAGAATCCAAAATCTTAGCCATAACATAATCTACTCCTTTTCCTTATCCTCCTCATTCCTATAATAGACCGTTAGTTTAAGTTCCTTTTCATCATTAGAGAGTGATGAAAACTTCTAAATCTTAAACGGCATTTGGTAAGCTATGTCATCGGTCTCATCCTTGAATCGCACTATTCCTAATGAGGGATCATTAGTCATCCCGGTGTTTTCTATGAAAGGCTTTCCTAGAATAACGTGGGACAAGCTAGGATCTATGGCCATGTTAATATCATCCACAATTATGAAGTCCGTAGGAAACGTGAAACTACCTACATAAACAGGCAATCCCTTAACTCTACCAAGAAAATTGCACCTAACCCTAGGATTATCGGGGTAGGCTTCTTCATTACCCAATTATAGTAGGTGCTAGTCATTATGTTTATTGGTGATTTGCGGTCAATGTAGGCCTTTTCCACGGAAAGGTGTCCTATGCAACATGGTATGTTAAGATTCCAAGGGTTCCCAAACTTGATTCTAGGGCTTTTCCTAACATACATGTGACGGAGGTCACGCACTAAGTGAGGGTGGCGAGATAGCTCTTCTTCCGTAGGAAACTTGTTGAAATAGTCATTGTCTACTTCATCTACTTCCTTGGTTGTTTCATTATCCTCAAGTATATGGTCCTCTTCGTCATTTGTTCCATTGGGTTTTACTACGGTGATGGTATTGACGAATTGGACGTGTTTCGCTAACTTATTTGGGTCCTTAATCTCTATACCAGAAGGCTCGGGAGTTGAGATAGCATTAACCTTCCTATCACTATTGGTCATGGCTTTCAAGGGTTATCTATCTTTCTATCCATCTCGGCTTGTTGTTGGTTAAACGGTCCGAGAGCTTAGCTATTTGAGCTTCTTGGGATGCGACTAGGTGTTGCAACATCCCTCAATGTTTTGTTGGTTAGGGCCATGAGATGGGGGCCATGACAAATCATTGGAAGTGAATTCTTTGGTTTGTCCCCAATAGAAGTCGGGCTTGCCCTTCCATGCTTCTCGGGTTTCATTGAAATTCCTAGGTCCGGATGTTGTAGGGAATCTTCCTCCCGTTCCATTAATATGCGAGGATGCGTAGTCAACGGAGGCATGTTCGGGATCGGTGCAAGTCTTGCGTGTTATGAGGATCACTACACGGCTCACACGAGGAAGAAACTTTGTTCACATGGCGTGAAGACTTGGGATTTTCGTAGGAACTCATTAGGAATTTAACTTGATCTTCAAGTTTGATCATCCTGCGGTCGGAAGATTGTAAGTCAATGGGAGGCAAGGAGATTGCCTTAATGGTTTTGGGCAACTCACGGGGGTCATTCCAACTTTCATTGTCATAGAGAGCAAGGTCCTCTATTATACCCCATGATTCTTCCGCGGTGAGATCACTAAGTTTTCCACCGGCCGCTTGGTCAATGGATCGCTTCTTTGGGAAAGTTGACATGATCATAAAAGATTTGGACTTGGAGCCAAAGATCAATGCCGTGATGAGGACTTTATGAAGTAAGTCCTCGAATCGAGTCCATGCTTCGAGAGAGATTCACCTTGACGTTGTTGGAACATCAAGATGTCATTCCTAAGTTTAGTGGTTCTCCCGGTGGGAAAAATTGAGCAAGGAAGCGAGAGGTGAGATCATCCCAACTTGAGATGGAGCCGGCGGAAGTCGCTCAAGCCAATTACTAGCTTGGTCCCGTAGAGAATTGGAAGAGACGCAGCGCGTGGTCTCCCGAGTAGTAGCATCAAGGTCAAAGGAATCGACAATTTTGAGGAAATCCTCGGATCTTGATTAGGATCTTGAACGAAGTCCATGGAATGCACATCCGTTTTGCACCAACCGGATGGTGTCGGATCGCAGGCCGTAGTTTGGGCTTGATCGGGAAGCTCAATGGTGTTCCTATAGCCTAGGTGGCTTGGTCTCGAGTATTCACCAAGAGTACGGGCTCTTGGCGGGTCATTTGGTGGTAGGTTGATGAATGGTGGTTGGTTATCACCTTCCATGATGAAAAGTGATGGGGTTACGAACAAAGGTCACGAATAAGGGGATAGACTATGAGGAAGCTAAAATGAGAAAATTTTACTTGATAGGAATCAAGAAAAGAAACCTAAACGAGGTGGACTACTAACTAGCTATTCTATTCCCGACAGTGCGCCAAAAACTTGATAACGCCACACGCGTGGTTCGGGGTCAAAGGAACTTCCTTTTCTTCGAGCAAGTTTTATAACACCCTGGCGTTGAACCTAATAGTTGTAGTGTAGTATTAGGGTAAGCCACGGTATTGATATCATTCTCTGGGGAATAGGAATGCTAGTGAGAAGTTACTACGCTAAGGTTGGGGTTGAGGAAGATTATTTTTTTATCTTTTTATGTTTTTAAGAAAATGGAAAGGTACGAATCTCGGGGTTTGGATTTGGGGGTTGTTATTTCTACCGATTACTCTACTTATCTAATTATCTAATCTAAGGTGTATGTAGTCTATGTCTAATTATTGTGTGCTCGTATGATAGTTTAAAGATGTGTTTGATGAGTGTCTAAATACTCATCATTTTTGTACAAAATAAACTGCAAAATCATCTGAAAACACTCAGAAACACATCAAAATGATCAAAATATCACAAATCAGTGTTTTATGTGTTTTAAATGCAAAAATATCAAAATCGGATGAAAAACATATCAAATTTGCAAAATTGCGCTTTAGTCCCCAAGTTTCTAAAATTGTCAAAATAGTCCCGAGTCCTAATTTCAAAAGAAAAATCACCAAAGGCCCTTTTAAATCATAACTTGTCAAAATTAGTCCTTTGGTGAAAAATATCAAAAGTTTGAGAAAATTACAAGTTTGGTCCTCCGAGTTTCAAATTTGGCGAAATGGCCCCTGAAATTGGAAGTTGTCAAGTTTGGTCCTGTACTTTTGAAGCTTGTCACTTTTAACCCTTGGATCAACTTTGATGAAATGGCGTGAGAGTCCTTGCATTTTCGAAATTACAACTAAGGTCCTTGTGATTTAATACCTTTTATACCCATTTGGACCCTATCAATACATGTGACCCTGCCACTTAAACAATTATGAACCCCTTTATTATTAACCCGCCTCGGTCAAATCCCAAAGTCAAATGACAATAGACCCGCGCCTTTTCCTCCTTTCTTCTTCACCTAGCCTGCAATCCCGCACAAGCCATCCCCTCCTCACCTTTTCTCCCCATGTTCCCTCTCTCAACAACCTTCCAAAGGACATTAATGCACCCTACTCTCCTTCACTCAACCTCACCGTTAAAATATCCATTTTCCGCCAAAACCCATTTGATGGCTAGGATCGGTTTAAGTGATCCAATGGCTTAAATTAGAGGTGGGATTAGCTTAGAGAGAAAGAGAAGCGGTGGAGTATAAAAAGAGGAGGAGAAGTAAAGATGAGTTAGTTTTGTAATTTTTTCTTAATTGTCGTTTTAAAATCAATGTTTTAGTTTAAAAGCAAATGTTGTAATCTAAGTTCTATGTATTAAACTTAAGGTAACTCAAGATTTGTAATCAATTTTAAGTCTTAATTTCAAGGTTTGGTTAAAAGTATTGATTTTGTGTTTATCGTTGAAGAACTCGCCATCGTTCTTGTATTCAAGGCGATATTGGTTTCTCTTTAGACTCAAACAAGCTTAGTTGAGCTCTACATAGCTCTTGGTAAGCTTATGACTCAAGTAAAACTCATTTAGCATAGGGTCAACGAAAGTCAACTCGTGCACTCAATTTGGTTCAAGCGGTTAGGAAATGAAAATGGAATGGTACGATGAGTCGATATTGGTTTGGATGTGAAATGGAATTGGTTAGGATTAGGGGTTGTTAGGTTAGAGTTCCTTTGTTCCATCAAAGTGCAATCCATAGTGGCTAAGGTGAATTGTAAGTTCATCATTTCGATTTTGATCATTAATCATTACTTGAATCGCTAGTTAGTGATTATTATTCTTGTTTGATCCGAGTTTGATGTTTGTTTAGCTTGTTATAGTCTAGATCCGCTTATCGGTTTATAATCAATAGCTTAACTAGTGTTTGGTTCAACCGCATAACTGTGTTAGAGTAGTTAATCGCTTAGTAGTAATTGATGCTTGCTTAAATAGTTATTTGATAATCATTGGAAGTCTTGGTTAGAGCAGTTTTACTCATTAAGTCAAAATCATAGTGTATCTGATCTTGTGGTTGCTTCAGTCAAAATCAGTTGGTGTCAAAACTTGCAAATTAGCTTAAAACTACTAGAACTAGCTTTTAGTAATCAACATTAGTCTTAAATAATCATAATCAGTTTATTGTTGTGGATCAAAGTTGAGTTTGGTCAAAGTTTCATAGTGTTCTTTAAAAAGTCAAAATCATCAAAATCTATCAAAACAGTTTTGACCAACTTTGTGAATCAATCATTGCTTCATCATTGAGTTTCGGTGTTTGAAAACTTGGGAATTACAAGTTTAAGCGGTCTTAATCGATAATTGCTTTTTGTCATAACCGATTCAATCATTTTCATCATCAAATAAGTTGCTCAATTGGTCACTATATCCCTGCTCACACTCGATTAAGCGAGTATGAAACAGTTAAATTGCAACCACCGCATAGGTCTCAAATCGATGAATTGGAGTTTGTTATTTGGCACTATTGTAGCTATCTAGGTGATCTTTAGGTCTGCACTAGTAGTTTTGAGTTTGCTTATTCTATAAGTCGGTGCATAAGCCCCAACAAGTGAGACCTTATCATTGTTTTGCTCTTTTAGCAGTTGTGCTTTAATCATCAATCTGAGCTTTAGGCTTGTTAGGAGTAGGTCTCTTCAGTAGCAATTAGCTTATTTTAGTTCACTTTAGCTTCTTTCACAGTTTGGTAGCTTAATTCTCTTGTTTGCTTATTTTACATAGCTTATTAACTAGCAGTTACACTATAGCTCTAATATTTCACACATAAGATGCTAGTTTCTTATTTTTCATAGATTCTTATTATCATTTTAGAATTATCCTGAGAATTTCATAATTTTGGTTAACTTTTGCTATTTTTCTAGATTTAAAATAGATTTTAATCACTTTTAAATAGCTTTTATTGCATTTAATTCGTAAAAGTTCCAAAAATAGTTTTTCAATTTTAATAGATTAAGATAAATATAAAAGCATAAAAACATTTTTCCTATTTTTCTCCTTTTATTTGGTATTTTCATGATTTAAATTAGATTTAAATAGATTTAAATTCATAGAAAATAGAAAATAATCGAAAATTACAAAATAGTTTTGAAAATTCTATTTTGATATTTTAGATTTTCTAAGTCTTAATTTTATTTTTCTAGCTTTATTTCCTATTTTCTTGTATTTTAGGTAATTATTAATTAGTTAAAAATAGTTTTTAATTAATAATAATTAGATAAATAGTTTTAAAATAATTTTCTTTTCTATAAAATTTTCTTTTATCATTAGGATTGTAAAACTTCATTTTCATATTTTTAGGGTTAATATTGATTTAGTTTCACTTTTTATTTTGACGTCACGTAGATTTTAATTTCGGTTTAGTAAACATAAAAACAAAACATCATTTTAATTATAGTGACAGCGTTTATTTAATAGATTTTATCTTTTAATTTCCTCTCATTTGCATCTTAGCCTTTGTATCTGTTTGATATTTCGTAGTTATAATCACCAATTCATAACCCTTTTTCGCTTCAAACTTCTCGATCACTATACGTTGATTGATCCATTGCATAGCTCATTGGGACATAACGACCGGGAGACTCTATACTCTCGGATCTTCATTGATTTCGTGCTTAAGTCGCTTTAAGTTTTCTTACGCTTGCGTGAGAGAACTTGACAGTTTCTTGGCAAGATCAAATTTTAGGCGCCATTCTTGAGTCATCGTCTTGATTGTCTTATGTTTAGCAGATTAGTGATTTGGATATTCACTCTTTGTCCATACCATCTGTATGTGTTTATACTTTCTTTTTCAAAAACCCAAAAAGATTTTCATTCTTTGTTTTTGCAAAATGTTTTTCCAAAATACCAAAAACATTCCTCTTTACCCTCCTACCCTGTTTGATTCTTTATCCCTTTACCCTCTATCTATTTGATTCTCACTTCTTCCATTCTCATGGAATCTCTCGAGGACGAATTCTGGGACGAAGTTGAAAAACTTCAGACTGTATCTCAAATGTCGAGAATTCATGTTGTTCGTGATGATCCATCCATTCTGCGTAGGAAATGGAACGAGAAACCGAGGTGACAAAGGACCAAGTACTTTCTTTTGATAATGGGAGTTCTAACGTCCAACCTACGGTTATCCAAAGTTCTAAACCCTCAATTGCTCCTAAGCCGTCTAGAATTGATTCTAAACTTTCACGGTTTACGGTTAAAAGCAAACATGAAGAATTCATCCGGTGACTAGCAAGAATGACTTGCTTAATCTTCACGCTTCTCAAGAACCGAACCGAGACCATAACGGAAGTGGTGGAAATTGCTAGCTCTCGAGCACACCACTTGTCCCACCTCCGGATTTTTCTCGAATGTTCTTGAGACTTGATAGTCATTCGGATCACCATGTTGGTTTTGTTGATCCTTTGAATAAACTGATTCCTCTTCATAACTTTCAAATGCAATCGTTTATTCCTTGTGTCAGTTGTGGTGAGCCTCTTTATGGTTCACCCTGTCGTTGGTGTACTTGTGTACAATGTGGTAATGATATCCATAATGGGAGTTGTTTGTTTTGTGGTTCGAGGAATTCATTTGATTATGATCCTAATCGAACTCATTTAACGATTCCTCAAACTTTTCCAATTACCCACCCCACCGACTTATCTTCATATAACCAATAGTTTCTTGTTGTGAATTTTGTGAAACCCTCACCAAGGATTTGAGTGTCAATCCGAAACACGTTTGTCTATGAACAGCTTTTCGGTGATGCTCGAGTTTTGGTTATAACCAAAATCCATATGATTCACTGTCTGGACTCAGCAGCTTTCTTGTTGTGAATCTGTGGAGGTCCCCATTTCACTCGATTGTCAAATAGGGAACCCGGTTCCTTGTAACAATCATGACTCTTACATGTTTGATAATTTCCAACCTCCACAAAGATTATACGGTTCAAACTCCACCGAGCCGTTATCTCAAGAAATCTCCCAAGATTTTGAAACCACAATGAAAACACTTGATGATATGATTCAAAACTTTAAGAATCAAGTGAGTGGTGAAAAGACCATAGGAGAATTGTGGCAAGAGCGAGAAGAACGAGAGGCCCGCCAATCGAGGAAGAATCATTAATCCTAGAGCAAGCGACTCGAGGCGTGCCAAATTTCTCAAGGCAGACTCTATGACGATGACGAGGAGAGTTTTATCCTTTTACAGATAATACTTCTCAACTCCCTCGATCGGTTGATATTCCATGCTTGAGATTCCATCTCAAACAATCGCTATCGCACCCGAGATTCACACTCACTCTCTTATTATGGGGACGAGCATCTCGACACCTTTGTTCTCGAAAAGGAATCGGACGAATTCATAAAGTCTAGTGTTGAGGACCTTGTCCCAATCCCGTGAGAGTCACAGGAATTCTTGAACATGTGTGTGATATCCTCCTCCTCTTGTCTTCCAAAATGATCATGTTGAGATGTTCTCCGATTCGATGATGACGATTCATTATCTTGTGGAGACATCGTTTATGTGGAAGATTCACCTTCCGAGCTTGTTAGCTTAGAAGAAGAGAATGATGAAGTTCTTGGCCGAAATCAAAGATGAAGCACTTCGTGCAACATTACCGAATGTCGGTATTCTCATTTCTAAAATCGAGGCTTTCAAAGAGAAACCTATTTCATCTCCTATCCCCATTAAGGATAGTGACATTCTTTCCGATGATTCGATTCCGGAAATGAAAGCCTTCTGCTTTGATACTATGGGAGAGAAGATTAGTGGCGTACCACTTCTCATTCTCATAATTCTCTCCCGATTATGAATCATTTACGGTGGAGGAGTTCGCCGGTGAACTCACTCGTATCAATTCGAATATGATTCATTCACCTTCATGGAGTTCTCGATGAGCTCACTCATATCATATCTCCGGGAGTATGATAAATTCTACTTGATCTAGACACTCCCGAGATTGGTCTTGATCAAATAAGCTTAAATGATGAGATTCATAATCCCGAAATTATGGATCCTCCTATAGATGAAGATGAGTTAGTCATGATGTTTATCATGATTTTCTATCTCTTCTACACCTATCCGTGATTTCTCCTGTTCTTCACTCCTTCGAAATGAAGACATTATCTTTGATCCCGCATTTCCATATATCATTTTGAGCGGTTCTATGTATATCTCATCGGTGTGGAACTTTCTCGTGCTTCAAATGTTTGTCCAAACATCCCGAATGGAAGTCCGATGGAGATTGTTTCTTCCACTTACTTCCCCATGAACAAATAAATTGGGTCGAGTCAAGCTAGCGACTGAAATCAAAAACAAGAGACACACCATATGGGTTTTCACCCATATTTCGACTTCTTACCCTTTCTACCACCTAAGTGTGGGGTGTTGCCCACATGTTATTAAAAAAAATAATAAAAAAAAAAAAAAAAACTTTCTAAATAATGGCGTAGTATTTCCCTTTTACGTTCTTTGTTTCGGCATAACCGCTGGTACTTTGAATATTGAGGGCAATATTCATTTCTAAGTGTGGGGAATTCTCGCGAATTTTATCATATAATTATACAAATTCCCGTTTTGGCCAAAATTTTTTTGGAGTAAGTGTTTTACACTTTCTCATTTGGTTATCGATCCGCCATGTTTGATAAACAAAAGGATTGGCTAATCCAGAGCAAACGGCTCTTGGTAAAGATTTCTCAAATCCGTTTATATGGCTTGCAATTTGCCCAAAATTGTATGGTTTTCACCGCCATATCCTAAAAAGTGAAGAGTTGGCTAGCCCAAAGATTATGGCTTGTGGTAAAGGCGATGGAAAAACCATAATTGGTAATCACTCACCAAAGATAATATTGATAATTTATCTAAGAGTTGGCTAGTCCGGAAAGTACGGCTCGTAAAGACAAAATCAAATCCGTTGAAAGTCGGTGGTTTGCTCAAAATCACATGGTTATCGGTGTACCATGGTTCTTACTTGAACTGAAACATTTGGCTACTCCAAGTAATGGCTTTTGGTAAAGAGATTAAAATCCATTATGTTTTCTCAAATCATTGCTAGGGACTAGCAATATCTCGATGTGGGGATTGATGAGTGTCTAAATACTCATCATTTTGTACAAAATAAACGCAAAATCATCTCGAAACACTCGAAACACATCAAAATGATCAAAATATCACAAATCGGTGTTTTATGTGTTTTAAATGCAAAATATCAAAATCGATGAAAACATATCAAATTTGCAAAATTGCGCTTTAGTCCCCAAGTTTCTAAAATTGTCAAAATAGTCCCCGAGTCCTAATTTCAAAGAAAAATCACCAAAGGCCCTTTTAAATCATAACTTGTCAAAATTAGTCCTTTGGTGAAAAATATCAAAAGTTTGAGAAAATTACAAGTTTGGTCCTCCGAGTTTCAAATTTGGCGAAATGGCCCCGAAATTGGAAGTTGTCAAGTTTGGTCCCTGTACTTTTGAAGCTTGTCACTTTTAACCCTTGGATCAACTTTGATGAAATGGCGTGAGAGTCCTTGCATTTTCGAAATTACAACTAAGGTCCTTGTGATTTAATACCTTTTATACCCATTTTGGACCCTATCAATACATGTGACCCTGCCACTTAAACAATTATGAACCCCTTTATTATTAACCTCGCCTGGTCAAATCCCAAAGTCAAGCATACAATAGACCCGCGCCTTTTCCTCCTTTCTTCTTCACCTAGCCCCGCAATCCTGACAAGCCATCCCCCTCCTCACCTTTTCTCCCCATGTTCCCTCTCCTCAACAACCTTCCAAAGGACATTAAATGCACCCTACTCTCCTTCACTCAACCTCACCGTTAAAATATCCATTTCCGCCAAAACCCATTTGATGGCTAGGATCGGTTTAAGTGATCCAATGGCTTAAATTAGAGGTGGGATTAGCTTAGAGAGAAAGAGAAGCGTTGGAGTATAAAAAGAGGAGGAGAAGTAAAGACATGAGTTAGTTTTGTAATTTTTTCTTAATTGTCGCTTTTAAAATCAATGTTTTAGTTTAAAAGCAAATGTTGTAATCTAAGTTCTATGTATTAAACTTAAGGTAACTCAGTATTTGTAATCAATTTTAAGTCTTAATTTCAAGGTTTGGTTAAAAGTATTGATTTTGTGTTTATTGTTGAAGAACTCGCCATCTTGTTCTTGTATTCAAGTCGATATTGGTTTCTCTTTAGACTCAAACAAGCTTAGTTGAGCTCTACATAGCTCTTGGTAAGCTTATGACTCAAGTAAAACTCATTTAGCATAGGGTCAACGAAAGTCAACTCGTGCGACTCAATTTGGTTCAAGCGGTTAGGAAATGAAAATGGAATGGTACGATGGTCGATATTGGTTTGGATGTGAAATGGAATTGGTTAGGATTAGGGGTTGTTAGGTTAGAGTTCCTTTGTTCCATCAAAGTGCAATCCATAGTGGCTAAGGTGAATTGTAAGTTCATCATTTCTGATTTTGATCATTAATCTGTTACTTGAATCTGCTAGTTAGTGATTATTATTACTGTTTGATCTGAGTTTGATGTTTGTTTAGCTTGTTATAGTCTAGATCTGCTTATCAGTTTATAATCAATAGCTTAACTAGTGTTTGGTTCAACTGCATAATCTGTGTTAGAGAGTAGTTAATCAGTTAGTAGTAATTGATGCTTGCTTAAATAGTTATTTGATAATCATTGGAAGTCTTGGTTAGAGCAGTTTTACTCATTAAGTCAAAATCATAGTGTATCTGATCTTGTGGTTGCTTCTGTCAAAATCAGTTGGTGTCAAAACTTGCAAATTAGCTTAAAACTACTAGAACTAGCTTTTAGTAATCAACATTAGTCTTAAATAATCATAATCAGTTTATTGTTGTGGATCAAAGTTGAGTTTGGTCAAAGTTTCATAGTGTTCTTTAAAAAGTCAAAATCTGTCAAAATCTATCAAAACAGTTTTGCACCAACTTTTGTGAATCAATCATTGCTTCATCATTGAGTTTCAGTGTTTGAAAACTTGGGAATTACAAGTTTAACTGGTCTTAATCTGATAATTGCTTTTTGTCATAACTGATTCAATCATTTTCATCATCAAATAAGTTGCTCGATTGGTCACATATCCCTGTTCACACTCGATTATTAGCGAGTATGAAACGAGTTAAATTGCAACCAACTGCATAGGTCTCAAATCGGTGAATTGGGTTTGTTATTTGGCACTATTGTAGCTAGCTAGGTGATCTTTAGGTCTCGCACTAGTAGTTTTGAGTTTGCTTATTCTATAAGTCGGTGCATAAGCCCCAACAGTAGACCTTATTCTTTGTTTTGCTCTTTTAGCGCTTGTGCTTTAATCATCAATCTGAGCTTTAGGCTTGTTAGGAGTAGGTCTCTTCAGTAGCAATTAGCTTATTTTAGTTCACTTTAGCTTCTTTCACGGTTTGGTAGCTTAATTCTCTTGTTTGCTTATTTTACATAGCTTATTAACTAGCGAGTTACACTATAGCTCTAATATTTCACACATAAGATGCTAGTTTCTTATTTTCATAGATTCTTATTATCATTTTAGAATTATCCTGAGAATTTCATAATTTTGGTTAACTTTGCTATTTTTCTAGATTTAAAATAGATTTTAATCACTTTTAAATAGCTTTTATTGCATTTAATTCGAAAAAGTTCCAAAAATAGTTTTCAATTTTAATAGATTAAGATAAATATAAAAGCATAAAAACATTTTTCCTATTTTCTCCTTTTATTTGGTATTTTTCATGATTTAAATTAGATTTAAATAGATTTAAATTCATAGAAAATAGAAAAATAATCGAAAAATTACAAAATAGTTTTGAAAATTCTATTTTGATATTTTAGATTTTTCTAAGTCTTAATTTTATTTTTCTAGCTTTATTTCCTATTTCCTTGTATTTTAGGTAATTATTAATTAGTTAAAATAGTTTTTAATTAATAATAATTAGATAAATAGTTTTAAAATAATTTTCTTTTTCTATAAAATTTTCTTTTATCATTAGGATTGTAAAACTTCATTTTCATATTTTTAGGGTTAATATTGATTTAGTTTCACTTTTTATTTTGTACGTCGCGTAGATTTTAATTTCGGTTTAGAAACATAAAAACAAAACATCATTTTAATTATAGTGATAGCGTTTATTTAATAGATTTTATCTTTTAATTTCCTCTCATTTGCATCTTAGCCTTTGTATCTGCTTTGATATTTCGTAGTTATAATCACCAATTCATAACCCTTTTTCGCTCAAACTTCTCGATCACTATACGTTGATTGATCCATTGCATAGCTCATTTGGGACATAACGACCGGGAGACACTATACTCCTTAGATCTTCATTGATTTCGTGCTTAAGTCGCTTTAAGTTTTCTTACGCTTGCGTGAGAGAACTTGACGGTTTTGCGCGCATTCGTTGTTCACTTAGTTTTATTACTCCTTAATTATCTCCTATTGATGGTTGAATTGTCACGTCCTTATTCTTAATCGCGTTGTGTGTCTAAAGTCGTAGGGTATGCGTTTATCCCTAATTCTTTGAACTTACCAAAGGGTCTCGTCTACAAAACCTTCTAGGGATTATAAACTCTAACTCTAAGGCCCTCTTTGGATGATTTAGCCTACAACCGCTCTAAGTGCTATAGCATAAGATTCACAAAGATTAATCAAGCATTAATTACATAACGAATGACCTATCGCATTACTAGATCATTAATCAACTAAGATAAGAGACAACCAATCAATATTTAATAATTAAGTTTCATATTTCCTAAGCAAACACACAAGTAAATTAGCGGGACATGGAGAACATGCAAGCGCACACACAAATAATCAAAGACATAATTGAATTAATGAAGTAAAACACTTATCTTGATGTAAGATAGGGTTTGGAACCTAAAATCTTGTACAAGACAGCCTTGGTTCGGTTTAGGTTTTACTCCAAAAGACTACACACTAAATCTTGAAAAATTCGGATTCTATATATAATATTACAATCGCGACGGCGTCACCTTATGATTTGTGACGCCGCCGGTCACCGTCATTAGGGTTTCGTCTTGGCCACGTTAGTCTTGCGACGGCGTCACCTTGTGCTTGTGACGCGTCCTCTTCACTTTCGGCGTCGTGCGGATCAAATCTAGGTCGTGCGAGTTGTGACGGCTACTCTTTTAAAGCCCGACACCGTCACTTGAAAATAAGAATTTTGGCTTCTATGTCGTCACAAAATACTCCGACGGCGTCAGAATTAGCGATGGCCGCCACCTTGTATTTCAAAGACTTGAGTGTCTCGATTCTTGACTTTGGCCATTTTCTTCAGATATCCGCGCTTTTCGTCCAAATAAGTGCCATTACAAACAATTTGCCTTCAAGAGACCTAAAAGTGAAAAGGAACGATATTAAGTAATAACGGATACAAAAGTGATCAAATAAGGGCTTAAACGACCCTCAAAAGGTACATTTTAAAACCTTATCACCCAAAGAAGATCTTGTCCTCAAGTACTCGCATTTTGTGGACGTTTTGGAAGAGTGCAATTCCTTGCGATGTGTCCTTCTCTACCACAGTTGTAACATTTAATGGGCATTACTTAACCTTGAGCCATGTTCCTTCCACGATTCGATTACCCATATATCTACCACCACCGCCAAGATTCCCATATCCAAAGACCAAGATTCCCATATCCGGCTCCAACATTCCCATATCCAGCACCAACATTCCCTTGCTCATTATGTGGAAGGTATGCATTATGTCTTCCTTGCACATTTTGCTCCAATACCTTTCTGTTTTTAACCGTAGCATGATTGTGAAGATTGGATGCAGTTCTGATATGATTGTTGGTGTGTGGGGTGAGGTTCAAGTTTTGCTTGACCATTAAAGCCAATTGATTAACAAGATGTTCCATGAATGTGTTTGAATCTGGAGGCTTATACCCTGGATCTGGAATGAGTTTGTGATTACCATTACCAGTTGGTATCACTTGAGATGCTTTGGTGGTTATTCCTACATTTGTGTAGAATGCAGTTGAATCATTTGACGAGCTTGCATCACCATAATTGGTTTTGAACTTTTCCAGGATCATTCGTTTAAACATAGCATGTTTCTCATTCTGAAGCAAGTACGCATACAATTGCTCATAGTTAGTGTGCCTCAAACCTTTGGTAGCTTGACTGAAGTGACAAATTTGTGCCATTCGGGATTCATGTTGTTCACAAACTTTGAGTTGAGTTGAATGTTTGTCATAGTCATTTTGATATTCCTCATGTCATTCACGAGCTTGTGGAACCTCACGTAGTATTCAAAGACATTTTCCTCGGGTTCTCTTAAAGTTCTCAAAATCATCATACTGATTGAGACTCTCTGTCTTTTTAGTTAATTACGAACTAGAGAAGCATCTTGACATTGTATCAAACCGCTTTGGCTTCATTATTGTGATTGATTAACTTGTAGATGTCCTTTGGTAGACCACAAGTACAATGTTTGAGGCCCTAATATCAAGATCGTATCTCTTTTCTCCTTATCGAAAGTTCATCATATGTCTTTGGTCTATCCAATCCTAATGTTCTTGAGCCATCGCAGCAGCTTTCAAGTATGTCTCTAGCGCCTCAACTTGGTACGATCCTTCATCAATTGATTTGAGAATGTTAACCCCATTTTCCTTACCCAAGCAAGACAATCGATTCGTTGAGCCCATGAGTCATAATCGCCTGCTAACATGGGTGGGCAGTATCGATCCTGCAGCTTGAACGTCCTCGCCATGTGAGAAGAGATGATTGTAGGCACATTGGTAGACATGAGTACAGATTATATGGGATTTTATAACTCTCTGATTAAACCGGGAAATAGAATCTTTCACGAGATTTTACTAAATCAAGAGAAAACCGTTAATCATAACAATAAGAAACAATAAGTTTTAAGAGACAAATTTCTCACTTGTACCAAATCGCTCAGAATGACAAATCGATTCAGCCAGCAAATCGCTCAAAACAAACAAATCGCTCAAACCAACAAATCGCTTAAAAGGACAAGTCACTTAATAAGACAAACCACTTAAAGAGTCAACTCGCTTCAATAAACAAGTTGCTTAAACATACAAATCGCTTAAACCAACAAACGGCTTAAATGACAAGTCGCTAACCAAGATAAATCACTTAAACTAACAACTCGCTTAAATAAACATGTCGCTAAGTCGACAAATCGCTTCACCGCACAATTCGCACAAGTCGTCCTCGATGATGTACCCTCCGAGCACTCAAAGGACACTCCTCCAAGACGTGTCGAAGCCCTTCTATTCAAGGCCCAAGTTAGGATTCCGAATATCCATAGGCGTCAAACCATTCGTTATCACGAAGGTTACCTCGGGGAATTCGCCATTCGAAGCCCTTAGCCCTTCTGGGTATGGTTGACGAAGGAGTAATGGATAGGAGAACCTCGACTTGGTCAAACCCACGATCTCCTCTCTTTCCCGGCTTCCCGCCAAGCTTGAGAACGTGGGTCACTAAGCCCTAGCGGTTACCCACAATCATGGGATGCCCCATGATCTCCAACATTCAAGCAGAAGTGCCCCTAACCCTATTTCTTCCAATATAAATAGGTTGGACGGGCAATGGATTATGGTATGCTCATTTCACACTCATCTCTTTACTTACACACACTTATACAACCATAACTCATACTTACTCTCACACGAGGTGGTTCGCGAGGTCCTACCCTGCGTAATCACTTAACGTAGTGTCTTCGTATTTCTCGGTGAAAGACAAGTCTTGGCTGGAACATACACCCCTCATACCTTTGATCATCATCGAATCACGGTAGTGCAATCTATTGTACGATCGGGCGCCATCCGTGGGACCACTACTATTAGTCCCATAATCACCGCCTTAAAACCCTAACCGATTCACGCTACCTTTCCGGCATGGATCCGAGAAGGAAGATACACCTCCACCGTGTTTTTCTACCCCGGTCCCTCTCAACACAACTAACACCGATAATCTTGCCCCCATAACGGCCTCAACCTTCACCACACGATCTCGTTTGGAAACCACTCCCGTACATCACGCCTCAACATCTGCTAACCCTATACCATATGTTAGCCCCGCCTTAGTTGGGGCTAACTTTGAAGCCTTAGAGTCTTTACTAAGGGCTCATAAGAGGCAGGTTCGCAACACTGAAATGCGAAGAGAGCTGGAATACTCCAGTGAGGAGTATGACGAAGAGATTGAAATAGAGGAGAGGCCTCGACCGATTAGCAGGGGACGCTCGGCCCTAAGAAATGGTTCTCCTTCCATCAGAAGGCCAAATGGAAGGACTGTGGGTTTTGAAGAAGGTCCCGAAGGAGATCCGGGAAGATGGGAAAGAGTGCAAGGTGAAAGAAGGAGCGAGAACTCTAATGGAGGAAGCAACCCGGTAGGGAACGGAGGGGTAAACCTACCCCCTCTCCTAGCTGCCCATTTAGGGAGAGAAGGGATGAGGGCTCCGATACCTCCCTCGTATGTTTCGAGTGTCGGAGGCCCTCCTCCATACTCAGATATGAATCAATTACCCCCTCCGGGAATGAACCCCTATCTACCTACTCAAACCTATAACACCTACCCTCCAAATGGTTCTCTCCCCAACCAGAGTTACCAGCAAATGCCCTATGGACACGTTCCTACGCAGTCGATGGGTGTAAACCCTTCATACCAACCTTCTACGGTTTACCTTGCCTACACACAGCCATTTCCTAACCCATATAACCCTACACTGCTTATCCACCTCCATACAACCCATACTACAATCAAGCCTCCGGAGCTTGTACACCTTCGTGAAGTGGATCAAGACTACCCTCACCGACGGTGTAAAGATGCCTACTCACATAGGCACCTACGATGGAAAAGGCGACCACGATAACTTCCTACACTTGTTCAAAGGTGCTATCAAGATGCAAAATGGGTCATGCCCGTAGCATGCCACATGTTCACTTACACGCCGGAGACTCCGCGAGAATATGGTGGAATGGACATAAGTTGGGAAGCGTTGTAAGTCTAGACGACCTTAAGACTAAGTTCGATCACACTTTAGCCAATGTAAGAAGTACACCAAGACCCATCTAGCCGTGCACACCATCAAGCAAAGGACACCGAAAGCACAAGGGCCTTCGTTACGAGATACACCGATGAAACTTTGCAAATTCGGGTTTGCACAAAGATCGAGGATCTCGTGTTTTGTACATGGCCTCGTGGACGGACCCATTTGGGAGCCGGGTGTGGCATGGGCCACACCGATTTTGTTTCACAAGTGTAAATTTTTGAAAAATGTCGTTTTTAATACGTGCAACCCTCGATTTTATATAGTGCTACTTCATTTTATTCCAAATCTTCTTTATGTTTCAATTTTAGTATTTATGATCGAAAATTTTTGTACAAACGTCCTTAGAAAATTTGTGCAACACCCATTCAAATTTTAAGGTCCGTCTCAAGATGGCCTTTTCTGGACGCGAAGCTTGGTGGAATTCACCCACCAATCTTCCCACCACTTACAAGGCAATCGATGGAAAAGACTTACACTTGGATTGAGTCTAAAGAAGTAGCGACAAACGAGGCTCTGATAGAGCAAAGGAAGCTTCGACAAGTTCTCCCGAGGGTCCTCCTGCGAAGGATCCAAGAATAAGAAGAAGAACAGAGACCGCTTCACTCCATACAACAAAGGTTCGAACCATGGACTCTTGGCGAACTTGGTCAAATCTCCCAGGGAGATTCTGGCTACCGAGAAAGCCGCAAAGTCCTTCGATCCACCACCTCGGATGTCAGCATGAAGCAAATCCAGGGATATGTCCAAGTACTGCCATTTCCATGAAGACCATGGACACGACACAAACAACTGCAGAGAGCTAAAGAAGCAGATCGAAGAGGCGGTACGATCTGGATAATTAGCACACTTGGTTAAGGGCATCAAGAAGGGAAAATAAAAGTTCTCCGATACCCAACTTGGTGAATGGAAGGGGAACAAGAAAGAGGCTACCCCTACAGAGGCTCCGATACTAATGGTGCACAGGTATGATCCAACCTTGAAACGGAAGGAAGCAGACGTGGAGCTGGGAAGGGTAAGAGAAATAACCTTCCCTTCCATCCTGGGGCAAACACCTTCGATTGTCATCAAGGTGCGAGTCTCAAACAGGAGGTAAATAGGCGTATATGGATTGTGGAAGCTCTGTGAGATCATTTATGAGCATTGTTTCCTAAAGCTCAAGTCATCCATACGCTCACGAAGGGTGGACTCGAAAACACCACCGTAGGGTTCTCCGATGAATACTCATGGCCCCGGGAGAAGTACCGTTAGAAATCACCATAGCGAAGGCCCTTATCCCGCACGAAGACACTCACCTTCGTCATAGTCGGTCGATTCTCCTTATAATTTGTTAATAGGAGAACAACTATGCAAAAGATAGGCATTGTTGTTTCCACCATACATGTTTGCTATTAAGTTCCAAACCCCTTCGGAGTAGGAACTATTCATTCTAATTATGGGACGGATAAGGGTGTATATGGTGTCAAAAGGATCAAAGAAGAATCGGAGGAGCCTCCGATGGCAATTCTAAGTCAAGCACAGATGCGGAAGAGCGAGTTGTAGTTAACCCTAGCCACCCCGAACAAATGGTGGTAATAGGCAAACAACTCCCGCGAATTTCAAGGCGAAGTTCACGTAATCATATCGACTAACCTTGATATTTTTGCTTGGAAATATTCGACATGACAGGGTACCAACAACATTGCCGATAGACGGACGGTCATTCGAACGGAGCATAAACTCAATGAGTACAAACACATTGAGCCAATAAAATGAAAAGGAGGAGCCTAGCCCTCGAAAGAAATGTTGCGACCGCAAAGAAGTTGATGAACTCACACAAGCAGGCACCCTAAGGAAGTTAAATACCAAAATTGGGTAGCCAACCTTGTAATGGTCAAAAGAGCGACGGAGGGTGGCGCATGTGCGTTGACTTCACTAACATCAACAAAGCATGCAGAAGGATTGCTACCCCTACCGTAAATTGATCGAAGGTAGAATCCTTGGCAGGCTTCCGCTAAAATGCTTCTTAGATGCCTACAAAGGGTATCACCGATCCGGATGGCAAAGGAGGACGAAGAAAGATAGCATTCTACACAAGCAAAGGTGTCTCTGTTACGAAAGATGCCCTTCTGATTGAAGAACGCAGGGTAACCTACCAACGCCTCGTAGATAAAGCCTTCAACAAACAAATAGGCATAAATCTCAAGCATACGTTGACGACATGGTTATCAAAAGCAAGACGGAGGAAGATCTACTCCTCGATGTACAAGAAACCTTTGACCGACTTGAGCGATTAACATGAAGTGAACCCTAAGAAATGCTCCTTCGGTGTCGAAGAGGCGCAATTCCTAGGAATTTGATTACTAGCGAGGGATAAAGGCTAATCCTCCAAAGTCAAGTCAATTACAAATCTTCAAGCTCTTAAGTGTCTAAAAGATGTGCAAAGTCCGAATGGGAAGCTAGTCGCTCTATGTCGATTTTTGTCGAAGGGGGCGATAGGTCCCTACCATTCTTCAAAACACTCAAAGGATGAGTTGATAAGAAGACTTTTCGATGGAGTCGATCGAAGCGCTTTCGTAAGATGAAGGAGTTCATCGAAATCCTTCCAACACTTACGACCAAATCAAAGGCGAAGTCTTGTTCATGTACTTAGCATCCTCAATGGAGAGTATTAGCGCGATCCTTATGGCGTAATCGAGATGATGATGATCCCGCTTACTTTGCCGGCCAGGGTCTTGCGGGGCGGAGATCAACTATCCAACATTGGAGAAGTTAATACTAGCCCCAATCTACGCAGCAAGGAGGCTCCGCGCTATTTCCGTGCCCATCCGATCACGGTCTTAACCGACAAGCCATTCAAATGAGATCTTGTCAAGCACGAAAAGTCCGGGAGGGTGGCTAAATGGGCTATTGAACTTGAGAGCACGAAATAGAGTTCAAGGTCGAAACTCTATTAAAGGGCAAATTCGCAGACTTCTTGGCGAGACACCTTCCGAGCGACGCAAAAAGGAAGAGCCCAAAGCTAAACTCACTCAAGTGCAGGATGACCGGAAACTTTATATAGGCGGAGCATCCGGCTTGATGGTTCCGAGTAGGTCTAATCTTTGGTCACCGACGGAAGGAGCATATGTATGCTCTTCGCTTTGAGTTCAAGCCACAAACAATGAAGGTAGTACGAAACCCTACTAGCAGCCTCCGATTAGCTAAAGATATGGAAGTCAAAGCTCTCGTTGTTTTGTAGACTCCCAATTGGTAGCGAACCAAGTGACGTGCTCCTATGAAGCAAGGCCGCCGTCATCAAACAATACTTGGAAAAACAAAGGAGATGTTGGAGAGCTTCGACTCTACACCATCCAACATGTTTGTAGGAATCGAAACAAGAAGGCGATTCATCGAGCAAGCTAGCCTCTATGGCCTTCGCTCATCTCACCAAAGAGGTACTTGTCAAGTCTTACACGAAGGTCCATCATTCGCAAGGAAGTTGCGTATGGTTCACGAAGAAGGAGACATGGATGACTCCCATCGTGGAATATTTGATAAGCGTTCTTCTCCCCAAGATCCCAAGCTAGCAAGGAAAATTCGGGTTAAGTCTCCACAAGACGGCTAATAGGGGCAACCCTATATAGAAGGTCATTTCTATCATCTTGGTTAAGATGTGTGGGACCCAAGCGAGCTACTGAGTATTATCGCCAAGTCCACGAAGGATCCTGCGGCCTCCATGCGTAACCCCGCCGCTTGTCTCAAAATAATGAAGTTGGGCTATTATTGGCCTTGATGCACAGGAAGCGGCAAATCATTCTCAAATGTGAAGCTTTTCAAATACACTCAAACGTTCCTAAGATGCGAAGCAGGACATGACAAGTGTCACATCCGCATGGACCTTCTCCCAATGGGGTATTGACATCGTAGTACCTATGCCTATGGCTCCTGGAGGAGTTAAATTTTTGCTGGTGGCAATTGATTACTTTACTGAGTGGGTGGAAGCTAAGCCTTTAGCCTCTATTACGGGGAGACAGATCGAGAAGTTTGTGTGGGAGCACATTGTGTGCAGATTCGGAGTGCCCCACATAATCATATCTAACAATGGAAAGCAGTTCACTGAAGGAGTCTTCTACGAATTCTATCAAGGGCTCAACATAAAGCAGTCTTGGACATCCGTCCACCATCCACAAGGTAACGGACAGGTGGAGGTTACAAACAGAGACATCGTCAAAGGGATAGAGAAAAGGCTGGGATGAACTCACCATGGATGGGTAGATGAACTCCCTCAAGTACTATGGGCCCATCGAACACACCCTAAGACAAGCAATGGTGAAACCCCTTCACCTAACCTACGGAATGTAAGCGGTCATCCTTCGAACTAAGTGTACACACGAGCATGTGGCAATGTATGATGCCTCCCAAATCGATGAAAGGATCGGGGAGAACACGGATCTACTAGAAGAAAGAAGAGATAGCCTCCATCCAAGAAGCAATGCACAAGCATAAGATCGAAGGCTACTATAACAAAAGGGGGCCTTCCACCTTCAAGCTCTGGGAATATGTGCTACGCCTCAACAAAGGCAAGAAAAGCATAATACTGTGGAAAGCTGGGACCTACTTGGGAAGGACCTTACATGGTAGCCGAGGCTCACTGAACGGAGTCTACAACCGCCACTCTTCTCGGAGAACCCATCGACGTGGACATGGAATGGTACGAACCTTCGAAAGTTATATGTTTAAGAAGTACTTTTAATTTTCATTCTTGTAATTAGAAGCTTCTCAAGGGAAAGCAAACATTATTGGTAGTTGTCTTAGTTTTCATTTCAAGAATGATGTAATCCTCTGTACCAATTCAATGATAAATAAGACATTTCCCACAAATCTCTTGCTTCGTTTCTTAAACACAAAGATTTGTTCAACCAAGTCGATTATGAGTTTCAATGTCAAATAAAAGGGCATAAGGTGTAATAAACGCCTCATAATTTAAGCCTACTAAAACATTCACATTAACTCTCCTTGTAGTTTATGACACTTGTGAAAACATATACAAAGTCATATTACCTAAAGGTTTTGAGATAGAGTGGGTCGCGACCCTCTGTCAATGATTAAATTTGGTCATTATACTCTTGGTGCTGAAATTTACACACAATGAGGTTGTTTAACCTTAGGATGTAAAAGTTAAGCGTCGGAAAAATGGCGTAAGAGAAGTTCACAAGACAAACACAAATAATAACTAAGTGTGTAGAGGTACTCCCCCACACTATACCATTCAAAATAAGGGCTAGAGCCCTTGCGCCTGCATAAGGAGCCTAAGCCCCAATTATGTTGTCTTTGGCCCAAGGCCATACATCACAAATATCCAAATTGTTTAGAGAACCAGACAAGCATTGTCAAATAACACAAATTATTTTAAAGGGTACATGCCACCCTTGAAACCAAATTACTGCCAACATGGCAGCCTTCATTCCTGCTTTTTTGGGGATGGAGTGGGGGATGGTTGAACTGAGACAGGTTTGGTAGACATTGTCTTCTTGGTAGGAGTCGAGGCTTGAGCTTGAGGCTTCTTGGAAAAGAGGTCTTCTAGTGGTGCCATAGGATCTTTGGTAGCTTCGATTAGGAAGGAGTACTCTGCTGTTGCAAATGCATTTCTTGCCTCATCATACTCAGCTTTTGATGTGGGACGGTAGCATTCAATTTTGGAGAGGTCTACGGGTTTTCCTGTTTTCGCAGCGTCCTCCAACGCTAAACACCTCCCATGAAAAATAGCTAATTTGATGACCTTCCACATTTGTGCTCCCAATTCATCACTATGATAAAGTTCCATTGCTATATACGGCACCACCTTAGACACAACCTCCGCGCGATCCTTTTGCAGCATCTTGTATCTCATCTGCAAGCCATCAATCTCCTCGCTTAGCTTCACTTCCACCTCTCCAAGCCTAGATCTTTCACTCTAAACCAACACACTTCGCTTTAAGCACAACATTTTGACCAACGAGTCACTATCCTACCCTCTTCCACTTTAAGTCTCACAATTTCGCTTGTCAAATCTGAACCTTTTGACGAAGGTCTTGAACTAGAGGATTCTTCTCAAGGTCCTTCTCAATCTCATCACACTTGGCCTCCAACTTTGCATACTCCTGATCCCTATCTTTTTCCCTTTCCAACATGACATCCATCTCCTGTCTAGCCTTGGTCACATCCCTAAGCAACTCTCTGGTTCTGCCATTTAAGTGATTATCCAATACTGCCTGCCTCGCTACACCATTGTCATGCATATCACAAACCCTTTCAATGGACATATTGTCCAGCAAACCTTTCCATTGAGGGGGGTGACATGATCCACAATCCGGTGACAAGCCAAAGCATTGGGAAGCTCCTTCATTTCTGGAAGGCTTGCGACCAATACAATGTATAAGGGCTAAGTTAATTTTGACAATTATCACTTCACATGTTTTATAAGGAGAAACTGCTTACCATGCACCTCTACTGATTCATCTGGTAACTCAAAGGCTGACTTCACAAACTTTTGCCTTCAACAATCTTCTACTTCACAGCCCTCGATCCAGAGGCGGAAAGGGGATTATTCCTTTCGTTGGTTGACTTAACCGCCTTGAAAGCTGTTCCTTTTCAGCTTTTCAACCTATCAGCTATCCCGGTGGAACCTACAACCGGGACATCCTCCTCCGTAGGATCATCCGAGTCCGCAACATTCTCAACAAGTCGAGAAGGACCCTCCAGTACAGCCTTGTGGGGTGCCGATGCAACAGTTCGGATTCGGAGTATCCACCTCATTGTTATTAACAGATGTGGAAGGAGAGCCAACACCGTAAGACTCTTCGGCCTTATCCGTGGCATGAAGCTCAAGTCTTCATCCAAATTTTGGTACATAAAGTTCTGAATGACATCTCGTAAAAAGAAACAAAAGAAATAAATATCGCTACATTGGTCCTACTTTACAAGAAGTATAGAAACATACTTTGTCCATGGTACATGATAACGAGCTTCTTGGGAGACCCTCCCTCTGGGCAATCCCACCATGTATAAGATTGGCTCGGGGAACACTTGCACATCAACAGGTATCTAGCCAAAGGTCGATAGCGAGGATCCTTCGCACCTCATATGGCAAGGGTCATTATACCGCTTTGCATCAAACATTTATTCCTTATTCAGCAACTCTGGATAGTTGGGTGGGATAAAAGTGTTTTGCACATAAAAGAAACTGCCTTTCCAAGATGTTATGTTGGTGTATACTCTCCCAAACGGGTTCGGCACATCTGCCTCAGGCCTCGTAGCCAAGGTTAACCAGTTTCCCCCAGGATACAAATTCAAAAAGCCACTTAACACATTTAGAGTTGGTTCATAGCCGTATGCTTTACACATTACTATAAATGTGGTCAGTTAGGCTAAACCAAATGGGTTGAACCTAGAAATATGCACCTTGTAGTCTTGCATAAACTCTAATATCGATGGGTGCGGTGGAATCCTAAGGTTGGAATGGCTAAATGCATGTGTGTATAGCCCTCACGAAACCTTCAGAGCATCAAATATACCCCGATTAGACAAAGGCAACATGATTTTATACTCCAATGGGATTGGATAATCGGCTAGATGATCGTGTAAATCTTGTGCGCTTAACGTACTTTTTGTTGTTTAATGATAAACTTGGAATCCATTTTTTTTAAGAAAAAAAAAGATACAAACGAGAAAGGATGTTTACCTTTTCTGAGCTATGGCGATCAAATTCTTCATGTAGAAAGTGAGGAGAGAGTAAAATGTGTTAGGGTTTCAACTACCCCTTTTATACACTCTTCGCCTCTCTTAAACACCGCACACGTGTCCCAAAATTACTCTTATCCGATTTAAATTGTTTTAAATTTTAAAAGAAGTCTTTTGGTCTCCTGGTAAGATGGGAATTGTGATTCTGTGGCGGGCAAATGAAAAGTCTAGTTAGCATTAAATGCACTAAGTTAGGCGCATATTTATCTTCTAATTGATAAGCTTAGCGTTGAACGGGTATTTTTCGAAGCATGAAGTCGAAAGCAATGCCTGTTCGCTCATATGCATCACTTTCGAATGGGGGGCTTGATGATGTACCCTCCGAACAGCTCGTAGGACACTCCTCCGAGACGTGTCTAAGCCCTTCTATTCGAAGGCCCAAGTTAGGATTCCAGAATATCCATAGGCGTCAAACCATTCATTTTCATGAAGGTTACCTCAAGGGAATTCGCCATTCGAAGCCCTTAGCCCTTCTGGGCACGGTTGACGAAGGAGTAATGGATAGGAGAACCTCCCGACTTGGTCAAACCCACGATCTCCTCTCTTTCCCGGCTTCCCGCCAAGCTTCGTAACGGGTTACTAAGCCCCAGCGGTTACCCACTATCATGGGACGCCCCATGATCTCCGACATTCACAGCAGTGCCCCTAACCCTATTTCTTCCACTATAAATAGGTTGGACGGGCAATGGATTATGGTATGCTCATTTCACACTCATCTCTTTACTTACACACACTTATACAACCATAACTCATACTTACTCTTCGCGGAGGTGGTTCGCAGGTCCTACCCTGCGTAATCACTTAACGTAGTGTCTTCATATTTCTTATTCTCGTGTGAAAGACAAGTCTTGGCTGGAACATACACCCTCATACCTTTGATCATCATTGAAGCCCGGTAGTGCAATCCATCGACGATAATCCACTAAATAGACAAATCGCTTCAATATGCTATTCTTAGTCGACACACATTGCTTCCAACCAGGGACAAACCGTCACGTAAACTCTTATCGAGACACAAATCGCAACAATTAAAACAAAAACAACACCACTTTTCAATCCAAAACAATCCAACCACAGTGATTCAAGCCATCCAAATCAAAGCTAAAACACTTATAATGATTCTAAACACAAAAGTACAATCAAAATCCAAACTTTAACACTAGAGATGATCTAGATGATGCAAATAACTCTAAACTCTTTCAAACCCAAAAACCATAAAAAAACCACTAGAAAGCCAAGAACATGTAAGATGAATGATCAAACCATGGCTCTTGATACCATTTGTAACATATTGGATTTCATAAACACATCAAATTATATTTAATAGGGGCGTATGGGTTGGGTTGTAGAGAGAGAAAGTAGAGAGAGAATTGGGAACTTGATGAAACAAAAAAAATGGTATTGAGCCCAACCTCTACCTTGGGAGGTAGAGGTATTTATAGTTTCTTACAAGACACGCCACCCACGAGTCATGGATCGTGCATACAGTGGGTAAAGACCGTCTGTCCTCCACGGTGTTACATAACTAACTACTTATTAACATAACTTGACTACGACTACAAGCTTTCTAACGAATACATATACTGAAGGTGACCGACACTTAAACTAATGGATTTTCTAAATCCTAACATAAATAATAGCCGGAAATTGATGGATTGTCACATCACAACCTTAAAAACAATCTCATCCTCGAGATTTAGTTTGTTTATACTACAAGCGTACATTCTCATGGTTCAAATTTTCTCAATCTCGAGCTTTGCCCTCAAAAGACTCTTAGTTGGTGAATTTTCACAACTTGTCGACCTGACCGGTCATGTGTTTAAGTTGTGTAGGTTGAGTAACAACTTGAATTCTAACTTGATTTTCACAACTCATCAAACAAGAACTGTCACTAGATCAAGCTAGGAAACAAGTTGTCAGAAAGAGATTGCTTCTCATCTATGTAAGAGACCTTTTGAAAGTTTGGCTAAAGTTTGAAATTGTTTAAACCAATCAAATCAACTAATAGTGGGGTGCTCAGATTAGTGAGAAGGCAAAATTTAAACTAAGGCTCATGATGCAAGGTTCTACACTAATAAATGCCATAAACTAGAACCGTAAGATACCGAATTAGAGTAGGTGATCAAAAGAATGTACCCGCACGGTGCTTGTGTCTTAGCAAGCTTCCTTCGTGCCCAAGAAGTATGCTCGACCCTGAGCTGGGCTGACATTGCCTCCACGGTTCAGGTTACCTCCATCAATTGCTAAGGCGAGAGTCATGTTGTCGTGCTCCGACTTATGTGCCCTATTCAACTTAGGACACGTGTTTCGGAGGTGGTCCGGACTTCTACACTCGTAGCAGGTTGGCCTTCGTCCTTGGTTTCCATTTCTGTCTAAGCAATTTCGACTAAGATGGCCCGTCTTCTGGCACACGTTACACTTTGGGCAGTGATAACGCTACACGCGTCGCTCGGGTCAAAGGAACTTCCTTTCGTCGAGCAAGTTTTTCAACACCCTAGGCAAAGGAACCTAATCGCTTGTAGTGTAGTATTAGGGTAAGCCACGGAATTGATATCGTTCTCTAGGGAATAGGAATGCTAGTAAGAAGTTACTACACTAAGGTTGGGGTTGAGGAAGATTATTTTTATCTTTTATGTTTTTAGAAATGGAAATGTACTAATCTCGGGTTTGGATTGGGGGTTGGTATTTCACCGATTACTCTACTTATCTAATTATCTAATCTAGTGGTGTATGTAGTCTATGTCTAATTATTGTGTGCTCGTATGATGATTTAAAGATGTGTTTACTTAGGTTTTATTACTCCTTAATTATCTCCTATTGATGGTTGAATTGTCATGTCCTTATTCTTAATCGCGCTGTGTGTCTAAGGTCATAGGGTATGCGCTTATCTCTAACTCTTTGAAACTACTAAAGGTTATCGCCACAAAATCTCTAGGATTTATAAGCTAAGGTTCAACAAAGATTTATCAAGCATTAACTACACAACGGATGACCTATCGCAATAGTAGATCATTAACAATTAAGATAAGAGACAACCAATCAATATTCAATAATTAAGTTTCATATCTCCTAAGCAAACACACAAGTAAGTTAGCCGGGCATGGGGAACATGCAAGCATACACACAATTAATTGAAGACATAATTGAATCAACGAAGTAAAACACTTATCTTGATGTAAGATAGGTATGGAACCCTAAAATACTATACAAGACAAATTTGGTTCGGTTTAGGTTTTACTCCAAAAGTCTACACACCAAAACTAAAAATTCAATTCTATATATAAGATTACAAATGCGACGGCCACCCTATGATTTGTGATGCCGTGGTCGCCGTCATTAGGGTTTTGTCTTGGCCACGTTAGGCTTGCGACGGCGCCACCTTATGCTCGTAACGCCGTCCCTTCGCCTCGACGCCGTCGGGATCAAATCTAGGCCGCCCGAGTTGCGACGCCTACTCTTTAAAACCCAAGCCGCCATCGTAAATGAGCAATTTGGCTTCGAGCCGTCATTAAAGTTGTCCGACGGCGCCACTGCTTTGCCTGGACGCCGCCTCCTTCGGCCCAACAACTGAGTGTCTCGATTCTCGACTTTGGCCATTTTCTTCAGATATTCGCGCCTTTTCGTCCGAATAAGTGTCATTCCAGATTTTGCCTTCAAGATACCTAAAAGTGAAAAGGAACGATATTAAGTAATAACGGATACAAAAGTGATCAAATAAGGGCTTAAACGACCCCTCAAAAAGGTACATTTTAAAACCTTATCAGGTAGTTTCCTATGTGTTGGAGGTTGCATCGAGTGCACTTAGGATGTGGCCCTGTATACCCTCTGCGTTCCTGAGTCGTCGCTCCATAGTTTCTGGTCATTCGTTTCCTCTTGTCTTGCTGGTCCTGGTCTCGGCTTCCTTGGTGATCCTCCTGTTGCTTTCGCCCATTGTCGTTTGTCTTTGCTAGTCCTCCAGACCTGATCACATCATTAGTCAAGCGGTATGCCATCCCTACAGCGGCTTGCAGAGTAGTTGGGTTAGATGAGGTGACATCTCTCCTGATCTCAGGGATCAAACCCCAAATGTATCGATCAATCAGTTTCTCCACAGTAGAGACCATGTGGGGAACCATTCTGGCCAGCTCATGAAAGCGGGCTGTGTACTTGTCAACTTCCACTCTCACCATCATATGGTTGCAGAATTCCGCTTCAGCTTTACAGATTGCCCTTCCCGCAGACTCTCGCTTAGTAGCTTCTTGAATTCTTCCCAAGATAATCCATTTGCGCCTTCTCTCCTCAGTCTCAGAGTGGTTGTTCCACCAGTCGCTGCTCGACCAAGCAGCCTACAGAGAACTCAAACTTATCTCCTCAAAGACATTTAGTGATGCTAAGTTTCAACTCAACATTCTCAAACCATGATAGCAGCCAATGGCGCCTCGGTGCCATGAAATTCCTTTGGCTTGCATGACATGAAGGTCTTATAGTCGATCTGTGGCCATTGGTCGAGGTACCGGCTCCTCATTGGCTCATCCCGCATCAATGTGTGCGATAACTGAGTGAGGAGATCCGCCAATTCAAAGAAGACTGCCTCTCGTGGCTTCATTGTTGATGTTTCTGACAGTGTTCCTTGTAGTCATGATTCTATAATGGGCCAAAATATTTGGTTGAGTGAGTGATACAGGGACAATGGTGGATGATGTATGGGATGGCGACAAGTAGTGAGTGTAATGTGATGGGAACAAGAACGTGCTTAGCCTATCGGGTCATAATATAAAGCAAAGAAGGAGGCATAAATAAAGTATATATAAGGTATAGTGAACAATTAAACATGTCATGCATACTCACACTACTAATGCAGTTCCAGGTGATCAGACTCTTTAAGACTCGACCAAAAAGATCCGAGGCAACTAATCCCATCATTGTATGATTCATCCTGAATTATGCATAGGTGTAACTAATTTAGGAGTAACGATGCAATGTTGGTGCTAGTCGACTCGTATGATGTTCAGTGTTATAAGAAAATTTTCTTTTGGGTTATAGTTGCGATTTTTATTTTATAAAAACCGGTATTCACTATAACCTTCGGCTCTGACACCAATCTGTCACACCCCGCCAGAGGCGGAAACGCGAGGTGCAACATAATCAATATACATTGCAAAGAGATATAGTACAATACCATAATTTAAATTTAAAGAAATATCGTAACATTACAACAAGGTTCTAGCCGACATTGGCAATTGAAAAATAAAGTTTGACTTCCAAAAGATAACATTTTACTACATGACGACCCAGATAACTTGTGAAGACTCCTTTATTTAAAATCTTCATAATATAAGCTAAACAACGATCACCTGAAATGCATGAGAAAACGGGTCAACTATGAAAATAGTTGGTGAGTATACCGGTTTTATGAGACCATTTTAAGAAAGTCTGCCAACAAAATGTACTGTCAACTTCCTATGTTACAATCCTCGCCCATACAAGACTTGTAACATATAAGTTCACATACATTCACATATTACAAGTCTAGTAAACAATGCACATATGGTCACAATAATGCCTCGTATATAATAAAGTATGCGGCAAAGCCCCTAAAATAAATAATATGCGTTCCATAGATAGGGGAACGAGAGGTTGGCCGACCTCTAATAGTGCTATCCATACTACCTACTGCTCCGCACAAGGGAGCCTTACTAACGGTACGTATAATTGGAGTGCGAACAAAGAAACCAATCGGGACTAATAATGCGAATGTACGAACAAGACATCATAACAACTATTATATACTATCAATTAATGACCGCCCGAACATGGGAGACTCGGCATTGCTCCAAATATGGGAGACTTTAGGTCAAAGACGACGGTCCATCGTGTTCAAACAAGTCATAAGTCTAAAGGTTCAAATATATCAAATGGTCCAATTTAATTCATAATTTAGAATGTAAATGTAATTTAAAATTTTAACTTCATGCATTTCACCCCAAATAAATAAAACAAGAAGAAGGGGGTGAATAGTCACCTTGGCAATTAGCGCCTAAAGCAGAGTCAAAATTGAATTATTGGATAGCACCGACACGCGACCTAGATTAGTTTGACAAATTTAGTCCATAGTTCTAGTTTAAGACTCCAAAAATTTTAAATGAGTTTAAAAGTCTTTTTATGTTGTTGTTGCTTGTGTGGCAATGATTAATGTTTAATATAATTAGATTTTGGCTCTTGGAGGTGTATAAGTAGATAATAAGAAAATATCAATGACGAATGAATCTTCGGTTAGATGGCAATCGAAAGACGATGTACGAAAAATAATTACAATAAATATTAGACGTCGTCGGAAAAATATAGAAATATTATTAGTTTACAACATGTATATTTTTATAAGTAGAATGTGTTAATTTTGCATAGTGTTAATTAGCGAAAATAAAATAGTTTATGGAATAATAGGTAGATGTATAGAAAACAAATCATTTTTGTCTATTAGTCGGGTTTTGCATATGATTCACTAAGTATAGATTTTTAACGAAAATTGGGCATCACCCGCTTGTTTTCTCAAGTATTAAAATTTACAATCGGTATTTTTCAAACCATTTGTTATCTCCTTAAGTCTCAAAGTAAGTTTAAGACTTACATATATTGGTATATAGTTGAATTTTGAATTAGTAGGTTAGGAATTAGAAATTCCGTATTAAAGAGTCGGTCACCTCAAGTATATGTAATCGTTAGAAAGCTCGTAGTCGTAGTTATTTTAAGCTAAGTAGTATTTAGTTAAGTAACACCGTGGAGGACGGACGGGAACAATCTTTACCCACCCAATACTTTAATTCTTTTAGTATGCCCTTAGCGATCCACAAAACCAATCATCCATACTTATATACAATTTCGTCCGACACACCAATAATTCAACAAAATGAAACTTGCAATGCCATTATTGTAAGACGAGATAAATACTCTCTACCTTCCAAGGTAAGTAGAGTTGGAGCTCATAATAAGATTTTTCTTTCTCTCACTAAAGTTCCCAAACCTCTAACTTTCTCTCTAAAACCTCTTGTACGCCTACTTTGTGTCATGGTTTGATGTGTATGTGAAACCAATATCTTACAATTGGTATCAAGAGCCATGGTTAGATCATCTCTCACATATCTTTGGATTTCTAGTGGTTTTAGGTGGTTTTGAGTTTGAAAAGTTTAGTGGTTTTTGCATCATTTGGGTGATTTCTAGTGTTAAAGTTTGATTTTGATAGTACTTTTGTGTTTAGAATCATCACAAGTGTTTAGGTTTTGATTTTGAAGGCTTGAATCATCGTGGTTGAGTTGTTTTTGGATTGAAAGGTGGTGTTTTGTGATTTTCTAGTTAGCGACTTGGCTCTCGTGTGATATTCATCATAGCGACTTGCTTCGTAAAAGTTAGCGAGTTGGAGTGGTATTTGGTAGCGATTTGGTCCTAGCGACTTGTCTATTGAGACAAGCCAACAAAAGTACACGTAGTGGATTCTCCACTACACGTAGCGACTTGGTGTAAGTTAGCGACTTGTACTTTATATTGTTAGCGACTTGGTGTTAGCGAGTTGGTACCTAGCGAGTTGCTATTTAGCGACTTGACAAATTAGCGACTTGGTGCTTAGCTTAATTGTCACAAAATTTTGCTAGCGACTTGGATTGTAGCGAGTTGTTATATAGCGACTTGGCACTTAGCGACTTGGTTTAAGGTTTCCTAGCGACTGGGTGATATCCTTTGAATACGGTTTTCTTGATTTAGTAAAACCCGTGAAAGAATCTATTTCCGCTTAATCATAGAGTTATAAAATCCCGCTTAATTTGTCATCATGTCTACCAACGCTCCTACAATCATCTCCATCGCTGTCGAGGATGTTCAAGCAATGGTTCAGATACTCATCCACCCATGCTTGATGAATCGACTACGACTCTTGGGCTCAACGAATCGATTGTACTGCCTTGGAAAGGAAAATGGAGTCAACATTCTCAAATCCATTGATGAAGGACCATATCGGGTTGAGACTACTAGAGACTTAATTGATACAAATTAAGATGGAACAATGATCTATGGAATTGATGCACCAAAGACATATGATGAGCTCGATGATAAGGAGAAAAGAGATTCGATGTCGATATCGTGGCTTCTAACATCGTACTTCAAGGTCTTCCAAAAGATATCTACAAGTCGATCAATCACAACACCAAGCAAAGGCAAGTGGGATAATGTCAAGATGCTTCTCTCGTGTTCAATTAACTATGGAAGACAGAGAATCACAACTCTATGATGAATTTGAACACTTCAAAATGAAACCGATGAGAGTGTTTATGAGTACTATGTGAGATTCCACAAGCTTGTTAATGATATGAGGAACATCGAATGACTATGCCAAACATTCAAATTGAACTCAAAGTTTGTGAACAACATGAATCCCGAATGGCACAAGTTTGTCACCTCAGAAGCTAACCAAAGGATTGAAGAATACAAACTATGAGCAACTCTATGCCTTCCTCCTTCGAATGAGAGACATGCTATGTTTGAAAAAGGATTCTTAATCGCTCAAAACCAACCGTGGAGAGACAAGCTCTTCAAATGATTCAACCGCTTTCTACTCAAACATCGGAATCACAACCAAAGCCTCACAAGTCATACCCATGGGTAATGGTAATCACAAACTCATTCCCGATCCTATGTTCAAACAAGTCGATGCCGATGCACACGCTGGAAACTTCATTAATCAACTAGCTCTTCCGATTAGTCAAAACATGAACTCTCTTCCACACACCAACAACAATCTCGTAACGCCCAATCCACATAATCAAGCCACCGCCGAGATGGAAGGTTATGGTGCAAACCAGCTCAAGAACGACAAGACGAACAAGCAAGAGGTGGAGCCGGTAGAGGTTATGCCGCAAATCGAATAGAGGAAGGAATGGAAATCGTGGTCAAGCAAAGCCAATCAAATGTTACAATTGTGGAGGTGAGGACACATTGCAAGGAACCGCACATCACCAAAACGCCTCGTAATGCCGAGTATTTCGTGGATAAGATGTTGCTTGTGCAAGCTCGTGATAATGGTGCACTTTGGATGAAGAGGAGTTGTTGTTCTTGGTCGAGGAAATGCTAAGACATATGATGCGATGTGGATGAGCAACCAATTCAGAGATAGGCCATAATCATCGAATGCCTTTCAAGTAGCCGATTGTGATGCATACGACTGATGTTGATGAAGAACCCATCGCACAAACCATCTTCATGGCTAGCATTTCTCCAATGGTCTCTCCTAAAGTCTCTCCATCACCACAAGCTGGTCCATCCAAAGACAAAATCATTTCGAGGTATTAAAATTATACGATGAAGTTGATGAGCAAAAGATACATAACGGCACAATCAATCGTGTTTATTGAATCGATATTGAAAATATGGGTAATATCAATGTTGTCCCATATGATCAATATGTGATACAAAGTGAAAGTGAGATTGTACCAAGTGATGCATCTTCTCGCAATCAATAATGATTATGTTTTGATGAATTCACCGCATGTGCCCTCGATGATTCTCGTCATCTCTCGAATCGAATGCCTATAAAGAACGTGTTGCTATTTATGAACAACGTGCAAAATTTGAGTTGACCACCCGTGAGCGTGAAATGGATGACCAAATGCGCATAACTATTAGAAAAGTAGGTTTAGAGAAGAAGTATTAAAACAAGAGTTAAACTCCTTACAAGAAAAGCTTTCTAAAACGCTAAGCAAAACAAGAACTTCAAGAAAATGTTAAAATGCTTAAGCAAGAATTCAAGCTAAGGAATCAAAACTTTGAATGATTTTTCTAATCTAAAACCTTGAAAACAAGCTTGAAAATAAGTTGTACGCACAAGGAAATACCATTCAGATCGCTCACTTAATCACTAAGCATAGAGTCTTAAGCGATAAGCATAGCATTCCCTTGTTGAGGAACCAAACCAGAGGTCATTAAAAGGCTAGAAATGCTCATAAGGTTCTTTATGATGGCAATGAAATCCTTAAACCTAGACAAAACCTAGTTGCGTTGAGTGCACCGAGGAAGATAAGAAATCGATGAAGTCACTAGGAAAAGATGAACAAGAAATTAGATGATCCTAAATGTAAAGAGAAGAAAATAAAGATCACACCCCATGATTACAAGAAGGAGAATTGGATTTCTTTGAACATGTTTAAGCCTCAGACGTTGTTAACACCCGAACAAGTGTTCGAAAAGGATTTAGATAAGCAAAAGCGTAAAATCTTGTTGTAACGAACCCTCCCTTTAGGAAAATGCCTTCACGATCGTGTATCCTCCAAATACACCAATGCATTTAGTACCTAGGACTATTGCCACTAAAAGCAAGACCTTAATCACCAATATGTTATTTTTCAACTATTTGTTGATTTTGAGAAAACTTGTAAGAAAAGGATCACTCCCACCGGTATAATCAAGGGAAAGGGTTTTGAGCAAACAAAAGAATGTTATTTAATCAAGTCATGCCTTTCTTTAAACAACTAAAAGATCATTTTGAAAGTCTTAAAAGGGAATGAATTTAGACATTAAAGAAATGGAAAAGGAATTTGATGCAATGATAGTTGAGGTTAGTGACTATGAGCGCAGCACTAAAATATAATGAGATTGAGAGGAAGAACTTGCATACATTGAATGAGACTCTTATTTATCGAATGTGTTGCTCAAGATGTGTTTTTCATCGCTACAAATTGTTCCATTAATGCTTCTCAATTTCATGAATTATCTGTTGCCTCGAAAGTCTCCCATGATCGTGTCATTGAGCTTGAAAAGACTAATTCTAAACTAAATGAGAAAATTGAACCGATGATCACGACAATTTGGTTAAACATTTCTCTAAACTAGAGGTTGAGCATTTTAATTTACAACTAAAATATCAACATCTTAAAGAAAATGTCAAAACTTCAAATATCAAGACATCCTCGATGCTCCGAGTTTGATGCGCTTTTCAAATTAACAAACGGATGAACAGATTCAAGCTCATTGTAACACGATCGTAAAGTTGAAAGCCCAAATATCTCAATTAAAGGGTCAAAATAACAATGTGACAGTTCCCAAATGCCTCCTCCTTTAGATTCTCGAATTCTCAAACGTTTCATCTTCAAAACTTAGTAAATGCATTACAAAAGGAAAACGAAAACTTTCTTGAAGAAAATGAAAAGATTAAACGTCATTTCAATGAGTTATTTGAATCAATAAAGGTCACTCAGAATAAAAATACCGAACAAATTGATTCATTGCAAAAGGAAATTGAGAATCAAGAGCTGTAAAAGGGAAAATGCCAATGACCAATGGGGAGAATGGTGGATCAAAGGTAAATGTTTGTAATAAATATGCTTTGTCTCAGAAATATGTTCCTCCTCATCTAAGGAATAACAAACTTGCAATTCAAACATATTTCTCATACCTTAAGGATTGTCTAGAATGTCTCCGTGAGATTGTTGAAGAGGATAAGTTAGAGAAACCACTTGACAATGCAATTGGGCATGCATGCTTATATGCCAAACGATCTCAAGAAATTCTAGAATGCTTAATCACAATATGCCCTAAGTCCTTAGGTGAGAGAGTTAATCCTTTGATTCCGTGCTCTATGCCTAGTGCTAAGTATGATATTCATTCGATACCCGATGTTTTGAATGTGAACCTTAGTGTGCCTTCAAGCAGTTCAGATTCCAGATCTGTTAATGCTAAGAAAGTGAACTCTAGTGTGCCTTCTAGAAGTACAAATTTCAGTACTTCTAGTGTTAAGAAAGTGAACCTTAGTATGTCTGCATGTAGTTCGATCCCAAAGACATCTAAACAGAGAAGCAAAGAGTAGCAAAACCAACTAATGTTCCCATTCCTCTACAGAGTAATCATGACATTAAAGCGAGCATGTCAAAGTCTCAAGACAATACAAGGAATGACAGACCTCGCAAGCTAAGAATGTGCATTGGAAGAGAGTAGAAGACCAACCTAGGAACTTTAAGTTTGAGCCAAACAAAACGAATCGTGTTGATTCTAGTATTAGCCTTAGGCGCATCGTAATTAATTCAATTCGATACTATTTGCAAACCTTGTAATGATGTCTCGCTTGAATTCGCTTCTAATCATGAATGTGGTGTGAATGTCTTGTCTAATGTCACAAATCCCCAATTAACACCGTTAATGCAAAATATCATGCTAAGAAGGCAAAAGGCAAAGGCGAAAGAAAGTTAGAAAACAAAGGAAGCCCACAGAAGAACATTTAGTAAGATAGGTTATCAATGGATACCGTTGGCCATAAGGTTAATCGACAATGCCCACTAGAAAATGGATGCCTCATCGGTAGAACTATTCCTTAAGAAGTGAACATACTTTAAATAGGGCAAATACGGACACTAGTACCGCATCTATTCATAATAACTCCATTGATTCAATTTCTAATATGAATGCTTCTATTTCGATGCGGGTGTTCCAACCATTGTTACTAACCAAATGGAACCCATTCTTGCATGGGGATCCCAATTATCCGCTTATCCATTCTTGTCTGTGTTCAACCGCAGATCGCTCAAATCGCTCGTGGTACCGGACTCAGTCGCTCCAAGCATATGATCGGCGACCGGTCATGCTCATGAACTTCGTGAGCAAATTCATCGACACGCTTAGATTCGGAATGATCATTTCGTGCAATTATGGGTTATGGAGATTATGTTGTTGGTAAAAGTGTTATCTCCGTAGTATATTATGTAGAAGGTCTTGGTCATAACCTCTTCTCTCTTGGTCAATTCGCGATTCGATCTAGAAGTAGCCTTCGAAAACATACTTGTTTCGTTAGAGAACTTGATGGTAAGGAACTTTGAGAGGTTCACGTGGTTCAAATCTATACACCATCTCTATCGAAGATATGATGAAGTCTTCTCCAATTTGCTTGTTGTCAAAGGCTTCAAAACAAAGTCATGGTTATGGCATCGCTGCCTCAATCACTTGAACTTCGCACCATCAATGATCTCTCCGTAAAGGACTTAGTTGTAGGTTTACCTAGACTTAAGTATGAAAAGGATCATCTTTGTTCAAGATGCCAATTGGGAAAAAGCAAGAAGTATGCCCATAAACCCAAACCTACTAACTCGTCACGTGTTCTTCATACAATTCACATGGACTTATGTGGACCCATGAGAGTGCGTAATATCTTTGGGAAGAAATATGTGTTAGTTGTGGTTGATGATTTCTAGATTCACCGGTAAAGTTCTTAAAGACAAAGGATGAAACTCCGATATCATCATCAAACTCATCAAACAAATGCAGTTCGTCTTAACAAAACGGTCGTAATCATCCGAATGACAATGGAACCGAGTTTGTTAACAAACAACTTAGTGAGTTTTATGAAAGTATTGGAATCACCATCAAAGAAGTGTTCTCGAACTCCTCAACAGTAACGGTGTAGTTGAAAGACGAAATCGAACTCTTGTGGAAGCCGCAAGGACAATGCCGATTTACTCAAAAGTTCCAATGTTTCTCTGGGTGAAGCCATCGCCATCGCATGCTACACCCAAAATCGATCCCCGATTCACACCGCTCATGGAAAACTCCATATGAACTTGTCCACAACAGAAAACCTAATCTTTCATTCCTTCGTGTGTTCGGTGCATTGTGTTATCCAACTAATGAGGGCCAAGATTTAGGCAAACTTAGAGCTAAAGCGACATTGGAGTATTTGTAGGTTATGCACCAAATGTAAAAGGATACCGAATCTACAACAAGAGAACCCGAAATATCATGGAAACAATTCACGCCACGCTTGATGAGTCGACCGTCAAATGGCTCTGGACAATCCAGCCTCGACCCGCACTTCAAAACAATCCCATTGGTTCATCCTTGTACCAAATTCTTCTCCAAAGATTCCATATGTACCTCCAATCAAGATGATTTGAAGAAATTGTTTGATCCGATGTTTGATGAACTCTATGAGCCAAGTGCTATTGAACTCACAATTCCCACAACAGAGGTCGCTCATATCCCCGAGAATGAAGTCAATCCTTCACCACAATATCATTAAGTCAAGAAGCACATGTCACGATAACTCGCCTCATCAACAAATCATCAATCTTCGAATGTACATCATGGAACTGCTTCGCATCAATGATGAAGTTAATCCCTTTGCTACCCTCAAGATGCTCCATTTGAAAACATATTTGCTCCTCGAATCATCATCGAACCATCTTCTTCAGAGACATCGACTCGCTACCTCGGTCCCTCAACAACCGCCACATGAACACCTTAGAAAATGGACTCACAATCATCCCTTAGACAACATCATTGAAATCCTCTCGTCCAAGTATCCACACGGAAACAACTTGCAACCGATGCCTTATGGTGCTTCTTCAACTCAGTACTCTCTAAGATCGAACCAAAAGATGTTAAACCGCCATGAATGAAGATAGTCGGTTCAATGCCATGCAAGAAGAAATTCATGAGTTTGATCGACTTGATGTATGGGAGTTAGTACCGCCCCAGATTGTGCTATGATCATTGCTCTAAAATGGATCTTCAAAGTGAAACTTGATGAGCATGGTGATGTGTCAAGAACAAGGCTCGATTAGTTGCTAAAGGATACCGCCAAGAGGAGGGTATTGACTTTGAAGAATCTTTTGCTCCTGCTGCTCGAATCGAGGCAATCGTAATCTTTTGGCTAATGCTCGCTAGTAAGAACATGGTAGTCTATCGATGGATGTAAAGACGGCATTTCGAACGGAGATCTTAAAGAAGTCGCCTATGTTAGCCAACCGAAGGATTTGTGAATCAAGAGCATCCTACTCACGCTTATCGCTTGAAGAAGGCTCTTTACGGTTTAAAGCAAGCTCCAAGGGCATGGTATGATACGCTATCAAAGTTTCTTCTATCTACCGGATTTAGCAAAGGAGCAGTTGATCCAACATTGTTCACCGTGAAGTCGTGCAAACATTTAATTCATGTTCAAATTTATGTTGATGATATCATCTTTGCCTCGATCGACCCCAATGAGTGTGACCGTTTTCAAATGAAATGGGTTCAAAATTTCAAATGTCAATGATGGGACAAATGTCATTTTCTTAGGACTACAAATTTCACAAAGTCCCGAGGCATCTTCATAAATCAATCTAAATATGCAAATGAGATTTTAAAGAAATTTGGATTTGATTCAAGTGACCTCGTTGACACTCCCATGATTGAACGAACTAAACTAGATGAGGACCACTCAGGATCATGGTAGACCAAACAAAATATCGTAGTATGATTGGATCCTCGATGTACCTCACGCCTAGTAGACCGACATCTTGTTCGTTGTTTGCATGTGTGCTAGATACCGTGCTAAGCCTACTAAAAGCACCTTGAAGCGGTTAAACGGGTCTTTCAATATCTCCAAGGAACCATCAATATGGGACTTTGGTACCAAGGACACCGGTATGTCACTAATGACCTATGCAGATGCCGATCATGCAGATGTCAAGATACTCGTCAAGCACGCCCGAGGTGCTCGCTTTTGGGTGATAAGCTTGTGAGTGGTCTTCAAAGAAGCAAATGAGTACTTCTATTTCCTCTACAGAGCGAATACATAGCCATGTCATCTTGTTGTGCTCAAATCCTTTGGATGAGATCTCAATTAATCGACTATGGCTTTGTATTCAACAAAATCCTCTCATCGTGGATAATAAAAGTGCTATTGCTCTTTCATGCAATAACGCTCAACACTCAAGAGCTAAGCATATCGACATTCGACATCATTTCATCGTGGAACAAGTGGAAAAAGGTGTGGTGGAACTCTATTTTGTGAGGTCCGAATACCGCTAGCGTACATCTTCACCAAAGCTCTTCCAAGAGAACGCTTTGAGTTTATTCTTCCACGACTTGGCTTGAAAAGCCTTCAACCGAAACACTCAAACGCCTTCGTGAGGAAGACGAGGAGTAAAAGGTTTCCTTCATCTATCTCTTGTAAATATCTATTCGAAAACAAAATACAAAATTATAAAACCTTCAAAAATCAAATAGAAAATATAAAACTTTCAAAATCCATAAAATTTGAAAATTCAAAACCCTCAAAAATATTGTCATTTTGTCATGTTTTTCTCGATTCGATTATATCTACGGTCTTGATGTTGTCATTCAAAGAATGATACGGGTCTTTAGATATTGTTCGAATTTATAACCAAAAAAAAAATAAAAAAAAAAAATAAATAAAAAAATTGAGAGAAAGAGAAAATATGGCTTATTGTCTTCTCAGGCAGTAACCCGCTTTTTAAAGAAAGAACAGAGCCACACTTTATCATGTTTTCAAAATTTCATGCTCTGATTCTATAAACATTTATCTGCTGAAAACTAACTGCTTTGAAATATAACTAGTACTCTATTTTTGATAATCATCTGGACTTATTTGTCAAAATATCTATCTCTCAATCAACAACCTTTGTCATTGATTGAGGGGGGAGAATGATTTCAATTAAATTAAAAGGTTATTTGTCATTCAATTGTTTTCAAAAGATATTCATGCATGTTTAATTCTATGGAGTTTAAAGTCTTACAATCCGATCCTTATCAGTTAAAACACTTTCATAATCAAGTCACAATTCTCCTTAAAAGCTTTCAAAATCAATGTAAATCTACAAGAGATCACAAATCTCAAAGGATTTGATAATTGTGATCGGGGGAGAATTTGTGATTTAAATTGGATTTAACCTGATAATTCGGTAAATGGTTTTTAAGGATGTACAAGCTCTCCTTCCCACATGTGCCAAACGATTTCAAATTTTCTATGCACATGTTGAGGGGGAGCATCTATCTTAAACCACAAATATTTAAAACGTGATCAACTTATCTCAATGTGTAGTTTTTCCTAATATGTGCAAAACATTTTCAAATATCTATGCACATATTGAGGGGAGCAAGCTTATGAAAACCTCATCCTTCCCTAACATGCTTTATCTACTTGTTTTGATCGTGAAGTGATGTTGATATCTTTAGAAAATCAAAGAAGTTAATTCTTTCTCTTGCCTCCGTGTGCAAAACGATTTCAAACATTTGATGCACATGTTGAGGGGAGCACTTGTTCTAAAAATATCAAAACAATTCAGTACAAAATGCTTTGATAATATATCACAAGTATCCGGATTGATTTTCAAATGGTTTTCAATTGGTTCAAATGGCGATGAACAATACCAAATAGACCGACCAAATTTACTTTATGTACGGTGATATAAGGATGATAAGGTTAGGTATTTGTTCCCATGATCCGCCGTAACCGGAGGGATCTACCCAGGACAATCCACTAGTTAGTGTAGAAGTCCTTAGGTATGATGATAAAAGGAGAAAATGAGATATGGGAAGAGTGCGGATCGAGACAGAGCTAGTAATCGAACAAACCCAACAAGGTTCTAGCTATGAAGTCTCGGTAAGCAATCAAGGGTTGAAGAATGAAAAGAATTGAATGAGAAAAGGGTGAAAAGAAATAGCCTCCATTTATTCAACCATAGGCGTAAACCGGTACAATTCATATGCTACCGATGGTAACATTGGTATTGAAGACAAGACGTCATGGACCCAAAGGACGCCTCGCACTACAACTTCCCAAACCACTCAAGTTCCTCTTATAAGGGCTTGTTTCATTCTCACGGGAACCTACATAATCTATCGACTTTCTCTTAGAGATTGTTGATATTGAAGAAGGAGACCCTCTCCTAGTCTCCGAAGACAGAACCAAATATGCACAAATTGAGTCTAGAGCCACGAGATCATCAATAAATCTCATTAGGACACTTTCAATGAAGACTCTCTGTTTCACACAATGTGGAAAGAGAGATTATATCTTGAGTCCCACGATTATCCTTGTGGTATTGCCGTAACATCCGAGTGATATGCAAACATATTCACAATGAAGATGGAAAGCCTTCGAGCCAACATCAAACAAGCTCCTGGTGGGTGGCATGTGAGATCTAATCAATAGATCAACCATGTGACAACCGAATGTAAACAATGGGAGATTCAATCTTTGAATCAATCCGTTCGAGTTATGGATTGATGGATACCTTTGAAAACCGGTCATTGTGCTTAAAAACTCTTTTCTTTAGCACATCGACCGTACGAATATTTCAAATCAAAAGGTGTTTACGATTGATAATTGATTTTCATTAAAACCTTCGTTGTATTGCAAAACAATTTCTATTGTGCGATACACGATTGTTTTTCAAATATCTTTTCATCAATCGCTGAATCTCTATTCACGTTCACTCACTCCGTGTTGTCTTCTTTGAGACGCTTCGGTTTGAGAACAACTAGAGCAACCGCGAAACCCCGTCAAGGAAATTCTTCGAATTATACCGATCACAGCAAGATTTGTACTAATCAACGGGAACCGTGGGCGTGTACCTCAATTCAACGAAGTGATCAAAGACACTTTCGCGCTTTATTGCTAATCGCTGTATGCGTGTACTCCCGACGCTTGCGGTGATCGTAATGAAGCGGTCAATCCATAGCCGCATGCTCACACAATACATTCATTTCTCAAGAAATCATGATAAGTGCATCAATGACTCGATATTTTCACCCCATGCTTCGCTACGCCGCGCCAATATCATGAATCAACGAAAGCTTCCGCTACTCGATGAGAAGATATCATGATCCGTAATGTGAGCATGTCGGTCCAAGGTCACAACATCACATAATACCAACACCACAATGGATGTCTCGTAGATTTTTGTTAGTCGATGATCTCAAAAGTCGGCTCAAAATTATTATCACGTGGATCAAGAAAAGACCTCCACTTGGATTAACCAAACATGCAATGAGAGGAATCAATGACTACGAGCTTGAGCAAAGTACTACATCAAGAATGCAAGAACAATTGTTAATGTAATATCTGCTTGTATTCAATGTAATTTTAGTATATGTTTGAGGTGACCTCCTTAGGGGAGATTGTTAGGAATTAGAAATTCCGTGTATTAAAGAGTCGGTCACCTCAAGTATATGTAATCGTTAGAAAGCTCGTAGTCGTAGTTATTTTAAGCTAAGTAGTATTTAGTTAAGTAACACCGTGGAGGACGGACGGTCTTTACCCATCAGATGCCCGATCCACACCGTGTGGCGCTTTATTGTAAGACTATAAATACTCTCTACCTTCCAAGGTAGAGTTGGAGCTCATAATAAGATTTTTCTTTCTCTCACTAAAGTTCCCAAACCTCTAACTTTCTCTCTAAAACCTCTTGTACGCCTACTTTGTGTCATGGTTTGATGTGGGTCGAGTGGATGTGAAAAACCAATATCTTACAACTTGAAAGTAAATTTCTAAACCGAATATCGAATATGTGCATAGCCGCATATTGAACAATTTTATGTTGCTCAGTAACAACTAACAAGAAGTTGTAATTAACTGTTGGTATTTATTGTTCATTAAATATTATGATAACAGTCGAGAAACAATTAACGCTTATAGCGTCACTGCATGATATATTGTCACCATGTAAGTTATTGTAAGGTAGTCACCATGATTGACATATAATATTCTCAATGAGTTTGCAATTATTTTCGTGGATACTGAGTTTGCTATTATCGGATATATATTTTTTGTTTGTTTGTAAGTCAAGTTGTGGAATATTATTAAGGCTGTCAACTTCTTTCGAAGTTCTACGAACCGAGTATCATAATTTCACATCCATCCAAACATATTTTTTTAACACTTCGGTACTCATGGGAATTACCGAAAATTCCCGTACCGGAACCAAGTACCGTACCGGAACCGAACCGGAAAACTTGGGACGGTTCTTGGTTCCACTTTTTCCTTATTTTCGGTTATCGGTTCTTTCGGTTCTGGTTCCGGTTCGGGATGGTTCCAGTACCATGGACACCCCTTAAGTACACATTTGGGGATGGTGATATAGATAGAATAGGGATTAACTTTAGAGAGGAGAGGGGAAAAGCACCTATTTTTGTGATTGTTTTCCTGTGTTTGTCGACAAGGAGAGAAGGAGAGGGAAGCATGTTCTGAAAAGGAGAAGTAGGGGAGGGGCATGGATAAGAGGGTAGGTTTATTTTTATTATTGTATTATATGTACCCTTCATCGTATTATTTATTCCGCATGCGAATAACGTTTATTTATGTAGAATATTATTCGGGTATCCGTATCTTATAATTTTATATTTCGGAGACGTTTTGACGAGCGAATTATTATGGTATTATTATTATCTTGACATTAGAAAATAAATTTCGTGCCAATTTTATTATGGTGTCGATGACGCGTGTGGTGATGGGACTTGGAAAACACGAGATGACTTCTCGTTTTGAGTTATAATGATCGGAAAATAAATAACTCGCATATTCGGATATAAATATTAGCCGTGAAATTCACGGATTGTCACACGATCCATGCAATTTACTCAAGTATTAAATATGCCACGTAGGCATTTTTTCCGTTTAACACTTTTTCCGGTGAGTGTAAACTTGTGGGTAGATTGGTACAAAAGATGAAAGTTCGTAACATTAAGTGGAACAAAAAATAATACGCATACTAGATCGGTACATTTGAAAAAGTATGTTGCTATTGTGCGACCAAAACCCTTGATTAAAATGTGATGTAATCACGTCAATCTTTGATAAAAAATAAGAGGATTTATCTGGTTTGTATTTATAGAAGGAAAACAGTGGGTAAACAGGTGGTAATATTTTAAAATTTATATGTCTTATCGATTAAAGACTTAAGCATATTCATCAGAGGAAACATGTAGCGGAAGACTTATTTTTAAAATCTCAGATTTACCAAAAACGTTTTCCAAAAAATGTATCTCATAGAACCAAATACAACCATTTTAGATACGTGTTATATTAAGATACATGTTATAGAATTTCAAAAACATATATTCATTATAACTATTTAACAAACATTGATTAAAATATGATGTAATCACACCAATTCTTCTGGAAAAAAAAGAAGGTTTTACCTGGTTTGTATTTATAGATGGAAAACAGTGGGTAAATAGGTGGTATAATTTTAAAATTGATATGTTTTCCCGATTAAATACTTAATCATATTCATCGAATGAAACATACAGTAGAAGACTTACTTTTAAAATCTCGGATTTACCAAAAATGTTTTTCAAAAGATTTATCTCATAGATCCAAATACAACCATTTTACTTAATCATGCAGCGAACATAAAACATACCTTATGTAATTCAGCAAAACATGAACAACTATCACCTTTTATGATAATACATTTATTATAAGATGTTTACAAACTTTTATTCGATTTGCGTTTGAATCATCTTCGCCTTTGCTTATAGTCGACGGGCGCATTTAAAGGGTCTATATAAAAGAACAAACTTGTTAGTCAGAAGCATGGATGGAAACAACCAAATCGTGCCAATGCTTATGGTATATGCGAGGAAGACCAATTATTGTGGTCATCGTGGTTGTCTATACTTAAGTAATGTATAGATGATAATCTGGATTTGGTTATCATATCTGATAGGCATCCTGCTATATTTGTAGGTCCAAGGTTATAGATCTAAGTAGCCTTGTAAGACAATAACTAACTTGTATAAATCCAACTAATTATGTGAAGAACTCTTTAACAATGAGTACTTGATGCTAACGCGAATATTAACAACAAGCAAGAAGAACACAATGATTAGTAAATAACTTTTACTATTAATATTTCTAATAACTCTTGTAAGCTCTAATCGCCTAATTACATAACACTATGCTTTTAGGGTTTCTTTATACTTTTAGGAAACCCTAGTATACAAAACGTGTAGAAGGATAAAGATATCTCTGCTGCATACATATCCTTCCCTAATATAACTCTAACAAACTATTTACATTTTCATAGACGAACTAACTTCAAATACTAAACAGATTAACTTAGGTATGTCGACTTAACTTTGTACTAGTTGTAATGTTTTGTTTTCACTAACACATAATCACACATACATATGGGTCGAATGGTATATGTTTTAGAGAGAGAAAGTGGAAGAGAGTTTGAAACTTTAGTGAGACAAAGAAAAATGTATTATGAAAGATCCAATCCTTTGCCTTGCTAGGCAAAGGGTATTTATAGGCTCATACATGACACGCCTCCTACGGGCTATGGATCGGGCATACAGTGGGTGAAGACCCGTCCGTCCTCCGCGGTTTTACTTAACAAATTTGACTACGACTACGAGCTTTCTACGAATACATATACTTGAGGTGACCGACTCTTTGACTACCGGATTTTCTAAATCCTAACAATCTCCCCTTAAGGGAGGTCACCTCAATTACATCAATTACAAACAGATATTACATTTTGGTGTTCTTGGATTCTTGATTAAGTTCTTTGCTCTGTAGCCCGTAGTATTTGATTCTTCATGATCCGCATGTTTGGTTATTTCAAGTGGAGGTCTTTAACTGATCAATGTGTTGGTGATTCTTTGAGCCAGCTTTGAGATCATCAGCCACAACAAATCTCTAACTCATCCTTTGTTGTATCGCCATTATGTGAGGTTGTGACTTTTGGACCGACATGCTCACATTTTGGATCATTATATCTTCTATCAGAGTAGCGAAAGCTTCGTTGATTCATGATATTTGCAACAGCGTAGAAGAAGCATGGATTGTAACTATCAGAGCCAGTTGATGAAGATATGCATTTATCATGATTTCTTTAGAAGTGAATGTGTTGTGTGAGCATGCGGCTATGGATTGACACCTCAATTCTGATCAGCTGCAACGGTCGGGTGTCCCTACAAAAAACAGTTAGCAGTAAAGCGTACGAAGGTGTCTTTGATCACTTTCGTTGAATGGGGTTACAAGAACCACGGTTCCTCGTTGATCAGTACAAGTACTGCCTATGATCAGGTAGAATTCTGAAGAACCTCCTTGATAGGGTTTCGTAGCTAATCAAGCCGTTCTCAAACCGGAACGTCTAAAAGAAGACAAAGACGGAGTGAGTGAACCAAACAAATTGAGATTCACCGATTGATGAAAATGATTTGAAAAATAATCGTGAATTGTTTAATGGAAAGTTTTTGCAATACAATGAAGGTTTTATGAAAATCAATTATCAATCTTAAATACCCCTTTTAATTTTTGAAAACTTAATACACAGTCGATGTGCTAGAGAAAAGAGTTATTGAACACACCAACTTGGTTTTTAAAGGTATCCGTCAATCCATTTCTTGGAGCAAGGTTGATTCAAGAGTGAATCGCCCCATCATTTCTATTCAGTTGTCCAAGTTTGATCTTTCGAGAAGATCTCACATGTCACCCACCAAGAGCTTGTTTGACGTTAGCTCTAAAAGGATTTCCATCTTCATTGTGAATATTTTTACATATCACTCGGATGTTCTGGCAATACCACAAGGATAATTCGTAGGACTCTTAAAATATATTTTCACATTCCACATTGTGTGAAATTGTGAGTCTTCATTAATTGTGTCCTAATGATATTTATTGATGATTTCTTGGCTCTAGACTCAATAGTGCACATTTCGTTTCCTATGCCGGAGACTAGGGAGAGGGTCTCCTTCTTCAATATCAACAATCTCTAATAGAAAGTCGATAGATGTAGGATCGATAATATTATTGTGTTTGATGATTCGGGTGGTCTTGGATGATGGAAATACATGTTATACATTTTAGAGATGAAAGTAGAGATAGGTGTTCTTGCTAGAGAGTTGCTTTGTAAATTATGGAATGTTAGATTGAGAAGCACCACCCTTCCATAGATGGAAGGGTATTTATAGTTACTGAGACTCAACGACCTCCCATCGGCCTGTGGATCGTGTATACAATGGGTAAAGACCCGTCCTTCCTCCACGGTGTTGCACTATACTATTCTACGCTACAAACTAACTAATAAACTACTAAATAAGGTAAATAACGACACGTCTACGAGCTAACATATGCTAGACCATAATTGGGGTGACCGACACTTTAACATGGAATTTCCAATTCCTAATAATCTCCCCCTAAAGGAGGTCACATCATGAAATACATTTTGCATCCTAGCATTCTATCTTTGTCTTTAGTTCTAAGCTCGTAGACTTCAATTCTTCAAGTTCCGCAATCTTTGTGCTTTTGTAGCGATTCTTCAAAGTCCGTATTGATTTTCACTTTCAGTGGAGGCCTTTGAACTGATCCACATCTTTGATGATCTTCGAGCTTTCTTTGAGATCATCAGCCACAGTAAATCTCTGGATCACCCTTTATAGTGTTGCCATCATGTGAAGTTGTGACTTTCGGATCGACATGCTCACACTTTTGGATCATGACATCTTTCCATCAGAGTAGCGGAAGCTTTACCGGTTCATGATATTTGCGGCAGAAGCGAAGCAAAGTATAAAAACATCGAGCTGTGTTACGTAGATATGCACAAGTCATGATTTCTTCAATTAAGTGTGGATTCGTGAGCATGCGGCTTTGGATTGACTCCTCAATTACGATCACCGCAACCATCCAAATGTACCGCAAACAACAGCTAGCAATAAAACACACGAAAGTGTCTTTGATCACTTTCGTTGAATTGAGGACATGACCCACGGTTCCCGTTGATCAAGACAAGTTGCTGTGATCGGTATAATTCAAGAATCTCCTTGACAGGGTTTCGCACCGGTCTAGTTGTTCTCAAACCGAACGTCTCAAAGAAGATAACACAGAGTGAGTGAACCAAATAATTGAGATTCACTGATTGATGAAAAATGATTTGTAAAACAATCTCGTATTGCTTAGAAGAAAGATTTTTGAAATAGGACGAAGGTTTTATGAGAAAGATCAATTTTCAATCAAAATACCCTTTGTATTAGAAAATGAGTACACATTCGATGTGCTAGAGAAAAGAAGAGATTTACACATCGAACGGTTTTTCCAAAAGTATTTTTCAACCAGAGATACTTTTTGTGTTTGAAAATGAATACACATTCGACGTGCTAGAGAAAAGAAGGTTTGCACATCGAACGGTTTTTCCAAAAGTATTCGTCAATTCCATTCCTGGACCAAGGTTGATTCAAGATTGAATCTCCCCATCGTTTCTATCCAGTTGTCACAAGCTTGATCTTACGAGAAGATCTCACATGTCACCCACCAAGAGCTTGTTTGATGTTGGCTCTAGAAGGATTTCCATCTTCATCGTGAATACTTTTACATATCACTCGGATGTTCTGGCAATACCACAAGGATAATGCGTAGGACTCTTAATATATTTTTACTTTACACATTGTGTGAAACAAACAAGTCTTCAAGAATAGTATCCTAATGAGATATTGTGGATGATCTCTTGGCTCTAGACTCAATAGTGCATATTTGGTTCCTATGCGGAGACTAGGAGAGGTCTCCTTCTTCAATATCAACAATCTCTAAGAGAAAGTCAATAGATTATGCGGGTTCCCGTGAGAATGAAACAAGCCCTTTTAAGAGGAACTTGAGTGGCTTGGGAAGTTTAGTGCAGATGCATCCTTGGGTCCATGATGTCTTGTCTTCAATATGTATTGAACCCGGTTTACGCCCTAAGGTTGAATTGATAGAGGGCTATTTCTTTTCACCCTTTTTCACATTCGGTTCTTTTCATTCTTCAACCCTTGATTGCTTACCGAGACTTCATAACTAGAACCTTGTTGGGTTTATTCGATTACTAGCTACATCTCGATCCGCACTCTTCCCATTTATCATTTTCTCCTTTTTCATCATACCTAAGGACTTCTACACTATCTAGTGAATTTTCCTAGGTAGATCCCTCCGCTCTGGCGGGATCATGGGAACTAATACCTAACCTAACCATCCTTATAACACCATGAATAAAGTAAATTGGTCGGTCTTTTGGTATCGTTCTTTTCTTCTTGAAACCAATTGAAAAATCATTTGTAAAAACAATCAAGGTACTTGTGATACGAGATCAAAGCATTTTGTACCTTAATAGTTTTGATCATTTAGAAAACCTCCCCCGCAACATGTGCATATGATTTAGAAAATGTTTAGCACATGGAGGCAAGAGGACTTTGATTTTCTTTGGTCACAATTTTCATAGAAAAAGCCATTTGATTTTCTTCTAGAAAAAGCCATTTGATTTTCTTTGGTAAATTCTCCCCCTCAATATGTGCGTAAGATATTTGAAATCATTTTATCACATAGAGGCAAGAGTTCTTTTGAAGCACATTTACGATCACACAAGCCATTAAGAAACCATTCGCTCCCCCTCAATATGTGCTTCGAGATTCGAAAGCATTTAGCACATATGAGAGAGCAGCCTGCACATTTTCATCAAATCGATCATCATATATCAAGTTTCATTATTAAATCACAAATTGTCCCCCGATCAAAAATATCAAACCCTTTGAGATTTTGGTTCTCAAGTGATTTAATCAGGTTTGGAAAACATGGGAGAATATGTGGCCAGGTTTAAATACACATCATGTTTTTAGATAAATCCTCCTCCTCAACATGTGCATTGTATATATGAAATCGTTTGGCACATGGAGGCAGGAGTGCCTATAAAGGACTAAAACCAATTCCATTTAAACAAATAAGAGATTTAAATCACTATATCTCCCGCGATGAAAAATTTCAAACCAATTGAGATTTGTGATCCCAAAAGATTTAAATCATTTAGAAAATTTTAGGGAAAGGCGTGGCAAGATTTAATTTTGAAAATGACAGATAAGGACCAATTTAAGACATTAAAGATTGTTAGTGTCAGGTATGATTGTTTTAAGAGATCTTTAAGTAAAATAAAACAATTTCACAATCAAACAAGAACAGAAAAATTTTATTTTGAAAGATCTTGATTCTAAAGAAAAATCATACCATGACATAACATTAAATCTTTAGATCACCACTTTTTGTACAATCCGGACTTTTATGAAGTAATATTGTTTGAAAATAACTTATTTTAAATCACTCTCCCCCTCAATCGATGACCGTAGTCGTTGATTGAGTGACTTAGGTTTTGATAAAAATGAAGTCCAGTGATTTTCAAAATTAAGTCCAATTTATTTTCAAAACAAATATTTTCCATTTTCAAAACAATATTAGTTGAAAACTGTTTAAAAATGGTATCAAATTTCTGCACAAAGATACGTTAGGTGGTTGAGAAGCTTATGTTGTTCTTTGTAGGGCTTGGAAGAAAACCGTCTGCGATGCGGTGAGACTTCATCGTTGCATTTAATGCCAACCGAGGTCAAATTAAGCTCTGTTTCTTCATTTGTCGATGAAGAAAACCATCTAACGATGCGATGAGACCTCTTATGTTGCATTTTTAATGCCAAATGAGGTCAAATTAAGCTCTGTTTCTTTAATCACTTCGAAGAAAACCATCTGCAGATGCAGTAAGACCTCTTACGTTGCATTTATGCCAACTCTCCATAGAGGTCCAATTAAGCTCTGTTTCTTCATTTGTCAACCCAAGATATAGTTACCCTTTCCTTTCGGCATCCAATCATCTTCAATTGTGGGATCCGGATCGGGAACATTCTTTTATACTAATATACCTGCATATGTTAGTGAACACACATACAAATATATGGTGGTCGACATCTCCCAAACAACAATCGACTAATAAAAGTCAATGCAACATGTCAATCAGATCATATAAAGTATGGGATTATGTGTTCATCAAAATCTAATCATCTAAACCAAACAATCACATCCTAGAAACCTAGTCCTTCAACACGAGCAATTGTATTTTCTGAGATAAGCACGTAGGATGATTAAGATAATCTCGTTAGATGATACAGATTTGAAAACATTCTCCCCTCAATCAATGACTTAAATATATGAAAAGCTTAAAAGCTACTGAAGTCATTGATTGAGTTTTCAATTTTATAAAACTACGAATCGATTGTTTTAAAGCAACTCATTTACCACCGCTTTTTGAAAACAACAAATATTTTTCGAAGAATTTTAGACGGAAAAACATTTGTGTAGGAACAATGATCCTTGACATACTTTCCTCAAATAGTTTTTAGGATAAGTGCGAAATGTTTGAAAATCGTTTAAGCGAAGCACTTTCCTTCTTTGAAAAGCGGGTTGCTATCGAAAATAATAGCAAGCCATAGTTTTGGCACGGGTTACAATCTGAAATAATCGTAAGCCATATTTTGAGACATGTATAGAAAAGAATATTTACACCTCCTCGCTCGAACTTCATCTATGGTCCCGAGCCATTATTGAATGACATTTCTAAGACCCAGGATGTTATCGATACGGAAGACATGTCATAGAAAAACATATTTTGGTATTTTTGAAATTTTCTTATTTTTATGGGTTTTGAAGGTTTTATAATTTTCTATTTTCTTTTGTTGGTTTTATATTTTTGTATTTGGTTTTCGATAAGTATATACAAAGATAGAGAAGATGATCTGATTAAATAAGATGATGATACGAGTACCGAGATAAGGATATCGAGCGTGACGTCGTAGAAGATAGAAGTCATCAACTCTTAAACATTCACCACCAAAGCTTCGGGGCTCTAGAATCGAAGAAAGAAATTGAACCATCGAAAGTGAGACTTTGGCGACTTCCCCCAAACCGTAAATCCTTGTGATGAGCAGATTCAAGCTCTATTTCAAGCTTGCCTTAGCCGTGCACCGATAAGCACACCATTATCATAAATCCATTGCTCCTTTTAAGAACGATAATCGAGGATCTCCATTCGGGTTATATCATCCAATAGAAGAACAACAACGTTTCATCCCACACTTAAATAATCTTCTCAAATTCTTTTCCATTGAAGTCTCAAGCAATCCATTCCAAAAGGTGTCAAGAGAACAATTCCCCAAGTAGTTGAATTGATGCGATCGGTCTCTTTGTATAATGCTCAAGAACTCTCCCGAATACACATCATGAGGGTAATGAAGAACACCTCCCAATGTTCACATCTTTCGTCACGATGATAGTGTATGAAGCTCAAGAACCCAAGTACACCAATATCCAAGAGCTCTCCGAATACACATCATGAGGGAATGAAAACACCTCCCATGTTCACATTTTCTTCCCTTATGATCGTGTATGAAGCTCAAGTATCCAAGTATACCAATACACAAGGAATGAATAATCGATAACATTGAAGAAGTAGGCCAAGTCATCGATTATCTCTGCGGGCGACAATCTCGTGGATGTCAACTTGAATAAGTGATTATATCTACGAATCACGATTAAGCACTCAAGTGAAACAATTGAGCATCCCCATTGTACACAATCTCTCCCCGATCATTGCGATTCCATCGAAATCACCACACACTTGTGTACCTCTTTTATCTTCAGAAACTAACTCTTACATCTCTTCCCCCACATAGTTGGAATAAGAACACTAAACGCCTTGATGAGTAAAACCTTGAGTTTCTCTGTTGTAATAACATTTGTCTTCCCGGGATATCTTCAATTACTTAGAAGTATTAAGTTCATCAAGTTTACTCGCGTTTAGATACGTGTCTCCTTCCCCCTTGCCGATTTTGACACTTGAAATCAAGAACTCGATGTAAGCCCAAAGAACTAGAAATCTTTTGAGAAGAACACTTGAAGTCTATGTGAGAATCAACTTGTCAAGATCGTGAGCAAGTCTAATTGGGGATTAAATCGGACATTTCACCTCCCCAATTAGTGCTCTCCCTAAACCGACAATCTTTTAATAAATGCCGAATAAGAAGAAGTCTTTAGATCGTTAAATTCAATTAGTCTTTAGTCTTCTAACATGCAGCGAGAAAATGTAGAATGATGTAGACTCGACCTTCTTCAAGATTGTCCGAATGGGGAATAGAATGTTAACATCTTCAACTCACACCAAAAAGCATCCCACCAAAAGCATCCCAATTAACTTACATCTTGCAAATACCCTTAACTAAAATCCTCCCAATCAAACAAGAACGAAAGATGTTCATCAAGGAAATCGAGAATCGGTACAACGAACACACAAGATGGTAACACCAAACTACCAATCACATCAAACAAGAACAGAGAGATTGTTCGAATCATCATGTTGATGTATACGTGAAGCATTAACCGGAAGCACTTTGTCGATAAACTCATCAATCGGTGAAGATGTCAACCAATGGCTCTTAGAAGAAACTCCATGTAACGAAGACCCGATAAGAAGAAGATCGGTTCTTTCATGAGTTAGGAGCCGTTTGACCATTAGTTCTCATAAATCAATCAACCATGCATTAAATTCACACTTCTTCTCCCCCTCAAGAATTGCATACGGAGTTGCCATTCTTGATTAAATAAGTGAAATCATCCAAATGTAGTCTATTCACACTTCTCCCCCGCAAAATTAGCACATGATGTCACCATCGTCATTATAGTTGAGCAAGTGGAATAAGAAAACAATCAACAGTAGCCCAGTTCACTTGATAATAAAAAGCGCATGGAAAAAGCATGAAGCATGTTGATGAGAATGGTCATAATAAAAAGATTTCTCTTCTTCCGAAGATAAAGCGCACTAAAACGTACACTTTTCTTTTCTTTAGAGAACGAGGTTTGAACTGAAGTATTCAAACGTCATAAGAATATTTCTCTTCTTCAGAAGATAAAGCGCACTGAAACGTACACTTTTCTTTTCTTTAGAGTACGAGGCATGAACTGTTTTGTTCATACGTCACAATCTCTCTCTTTTCAAACTCTCTTGGCAAATATGTTATCAACCCCATTATCATTCAGTAGGCTCTTTGTCGTGACAGCTGATGGAGAGAACCCAATATGATGAATTTGACCCTGAAGTAAAACAACCCGAACTCGTGACTTAAACTTGCACATATGTAACAAAGAGTGGCGCCGAGAATTCATCCTCCATTGAATTTCTAAGTACTCTATACTCTTCATCCAACCAACCATCAAGTATAAGACGTACATCACCTCTTGAAAATCCACAATTGAATGTGACACTGAGCACTACAACGTAACTCCTTAAAGTAATAGTTATTTTTGTGTTGATAAGAGCCCAATTCCCCCACGTGGTAAGGAAAAGGAAAAGACTCCCAAAAATAACTAGATTTCCAGGTCTTCATTTTTTTTTGGAAAAAACTCGAACAAGGATCTCGAAGAATCTTCATCCATCCATCCCCGATACCTTTAGATACTAAGTACACTCGCCCGTGATATTTCACTTCAACCTCAAATAAATAATAGTGAATTAACCCCATTGTCACTTCTTATGGTTAAAAGCTCAAATCTAGCCTCCTTTGACGTTTTGTGTGAACTATGATAATGGTTTTCATCCCGACCATGGTTAAAAGCACATAACCCCGTAAAACCATGTAATAACCAAACTACCATGAGAAAAATCCAAACACACATCCAATTTATGAAGTACACCCTTTATCCCTTCTTTGAAGTAGAAACCGTAGCACCAGCATCAGATAAGACCTCGAAATACATTTTCCTTTCTCCAGGATGGTTCCATCATCACGGGATTTTACAATTCTATGGTTTAAACCGAGAAATAGTTTCTTTCGCGGGATTTTACAAGACCAAGAATAAACCGTAAGATAGATCCGGAAATACACTTTACTATTACCAGGATGTTTCCATTGTTACGGGATTTTACAAGTCTATGATTTAAACCGAAAAATAGTTTCTTTCGCGGGATTTTACAAAATCAAGACAAAACCGTAAACAATGTCAGCTTGAATGTGTTATAACAACATTGGTTCCGGTGAATATCTGTTATTGGGGAACATGCAGCGGTTCATCAACAATTCATTACCCATATGAAGATAACTTCACAAACATACTAAGTCGAGTAGTATACACTACTTTCCCCTGAAGGTTGACCGTAAAACATTAAAGTACACGTTTCAACCCCATGATGGTTTCGAACTTTCGGAAGCATCATAACGTGTACGACCATTTGCACGAGAAGTTCTTGTCATAAGCAAACATCTTGAAAAATCATGGTATTGAATATTCTTGAAAGATTTTGCTTAGACGTGAAGTATTATAGACGTTACGTAGCGTCGAATATCCCAAGAGAATTGCTGAAATTGAACATCCATTGATTCATCGGCTACTAGTAATGACCACATATGGAGATAACCCGATATGACTAACTTGAAAAGAAAGGAAACATCCCAACTTTGTGACTTACTGCTTGTTCTATATTTTTGAACAATCCACAATGCCGTGTGTCACTAAGTACTACAATAGCACGATGACATAACTCCCTACATCAGTTATAACCAGATTGTCAATTCAAAATCACTTAAAGTGATAGTTATGCCCCAACAAGTTATCTTGAGACATGCATCCAACCAACCATCGTCTCATCGATAAATAAGTTCATCCGTGAAACGTCACTTCTATTCCTCGTAAGTAATACCGTACAAAGACCCCGTAGTCATTTTTTATCTAATATTAGCTCAAGCCATGAATTTGTATCCTCCGTGAAAATTTAATCATGCCAAAAATACCTCTCATTGTATAAAAAATTGTATCCAAAATTTTAGAAAGAAAAATTTGGATAATAATTTTACTTCCTTATAACCATTCATCTAACCATCTATATCAATAAATCACAGTCCAATGTGAAATCCAATCTAGCCACACAATGTGATCTTCGCTTAAGTCCAAACTCCAAATAATATAATGGCCCACCAATGTGATATACGGTTTAAGTCCAAACTCCAAATAATATAATGTGACCAGCCACACAATGTGATATACGGTTTGTGTTATAACATCTCAGGCCCACCAAACAATTCTCCATATTCGGGTTAATTATAAAACGTTGCATATATTACTTACCCTAAAAACGTGTAAACCTAACCTAAAACACAACTTGCAAATATCCGCCTACCACTCTTATAATATTCTCTCCCAAAGCATACAAATCCAAATCTATTCACATCACATACGAATCTCATCTCACAACAAGAACCTAGAAGTTATGACCTCTCTCCCAATCTCATCTAATTCACATATCACACCAAAAAAAAATCCGAATCTAATTACAATGTTAGCTTCTCCATCGGCATCAAGAAATGATCTTCAAGATCCATTGGGGTCTCGGGTAGGTTACTTAGATTTGTTTTCTGTTTTTGGTCATTGAGCGAAAAAAAGAGATTAACATAATTGTTATATTTCTTATTCTTGTATGTTCGAATATCAATTGAAGTCAAACTTCAACAATTAGATCAATGATGATATTGTTTCGTGTGTTAAGACCCTTGATAAAGGTTGATGTTTCAATAATTAACACGAAAATAAATCTGAGATTTAAGTATTTGTTTTGATTTTGTTATTCGATTTTGCTTTGAGTCATGAGTTCGAGAGATGCGATGTTGGATTTGATGTATGGTTATTGCAAGTGGGTTTCCATAGTGGCAGCTTCTCGTGTGTTTCGTGTTCATTTTTAGAGTTGGACTCTTGGCTTGACTGATGATGGTAAGACTAACTAAGGTCGTGAGATGGTAAATGGTATTTGGTATAGTGTCATTGTGGTCGTGGTTTTTATAGTTATTTCTTCTTCATCTATTCTTTCCGTCAAGTCGCTAGATGCGCCAAGTCGCTACCCTTTAGAATCAAGTCGCTACCCTTTAGAATCAAGTCGCTAGCATCTTTAGAGTCAAGTCGCTAGATTAGACAAGTCACTAGCTTAGAAAAGTTGCTCAAAAGCAACTCGCTTTGGGGTCGACAAGTCGCTAAGTTAGTCACACAACTTGCTACTTCATTTTTATTTGGGACAAGTCGCTAGTTTTTCTTGACAAATCGCTACATCATTAATCACAACTCGCTTCCAAAGTAACCCACAAGTCGCTAAGTAGAAAAGACCTGTTTAGACAGCTTTTTTTTTTTTTTTTTTTTTTGACCAAGTTGCAAAACCCGAAAACTTGCATAAAATGCATCCTTTATTGACCCATTTTGACTTCAAAGATGACCGATGACCCATTTACTTCACTTTTGGTACAAAGATATTAACTTGACTTTTTTTTTTTTTTTTCAAAGATGACGAGATGACCAGATGATATTAACTTGACTCTTTGGACAAAGATATTGACACAAGACATGTAAAAACCGGACCATGAAGTTTTGACTAAAAGAAGAATACAATATACTTGTGTAAAACTGTTTACCAAAAGAAAACAATTCCGACCATTAAAACAGTAACCAAAGACAGTTTAAAAACTTGTATCAAAAACAGTATGAAAACATGTATCAAAACCACAAAATCAACACAACACAATAACCATGGCTCTTGATACTGAATTGTAGGATCGATAATATTATTGTGTTTGATGATTCGGGTGGTCTTGGATGATGGAAATACATGTTATACATTTTAGAGAGAGAAAGTAGAGAGATGGGTCTTCTTTCTAGAGAGTTGCTTTGTAAATTATGGAATGTTAGATTGAGAAGCACCACCCTTTCCATGGATGGAAGGGGTATTTATAGTTACAGACTCAACGACCTCCTATCGGCCTGTGGATCAGGTATACAGTGGGTAAAGACCCGTCCTTCCTCCACGGTGTTGCACTATACTATTCTACGCTACAAACTAACTAATAAACTACTAAATAAGGTAAATAACGACACGTCTACGAGCTAACATATGCTAGACCATAATTGGGGTGACCGACACTTTAACATGGAATTTCCAATTCCTAATAATAGATTATGTAGGTTCCCTGTGAGAATGAAACAAGCCCTTTAAAAAACTTGAGTAGCTTGGGAAGTTTAGTGCGGTCGTCCTTTGGGTGCATGACTTTTGTCTTCAATACCGTTACCTTGGTAACCACCAAGAGATATGTATTGAACACGGTTTACGCCTAAGGTTGAATTATTGGGGCTATTTCTTTTCACCCTTTTACATTCATTTCTTTTCATTCTTCAACCCCTTCGATTGCTTACCGAGACTTCATTACTAGAACCTTGTCGGGTTTATTCCGCTTTTAGCTCTATCTCAGTCGGCACTCCTCCCATATTCTCATTTTTCTCCTTTTTTTTCAATATACCTAAGGACTTCTACACTATCTAGTGGATTGTCCTTGGGTAGATCCCTCCGACTCTGGCGAGATTGTGGGAACGAATACCTAACCTAACCATCCTTATATCTCTATGCATAAAATAAATTGGTCGGTCTTTTGGTATTGTTCATTCCGCCTCGAAACCCAATTGAAAACCTTTTGAAAATCAATCAAGGTACTTGTGATATAATATCAAATCGTTTTGTACCTTAATTGTTTTTGATAATTTTAGAAATGCTCCCCATAACATGTGCTTGGTGTTAGAAATTATTTTAGCACACGGAGGCAAGAGGACTTTGAAATCTTAGATTGAGAATGAAAGATCTAATCTTTGATTAATATTTTCTAAAATGATCATCATCACTTCCCGATTAAATATTGTATTTTAAGTACTTTGGATGAATTATTTTGGGAAGGACGAGGTTTTCTTTTGATTGCTCCCCCTCAATATATGCATCGAGATTCGAAAGTGTTTTACACATATTAGAGGGAACCTGCATTTTGAGATTAATCAATCACGCTTCAATCATTTTTGGTTTAAAATAAATGCTCCCCCTTAACATTTGCATGGAAAATTTGAAATCGTTTGGCACATGTAGGGAGGATTGCTTGTTATTATATTTCACAAACCACTTATCGAATTATCGGTTTATATCCAATTTAAATCACAAATTCTCCCGATCATAATTTTCAAACCCTTTGAGATTTGTGATCTCGGTTGATTTAAATTATTTTGAATGGCTTTTCGGGAGAAAATGTGACTTGCTTTTAAAACATTTAACCGATAAGGATCGATTATGAGACTTTAAACTCAATGATCAAACATGCTTAAGTATCTTATGAACACACAACATTAGCCTTGGTCTGGATCCAATTGTACAAAAACATTGTTCTTTTTTATTATCCAAAAGTAGACCTTGCTTGTTTACGTGCCAATTGTTTGAAAAATAACCTTTTTGATTCGATTGAAATCATTCTCCCCCTCAATCAATGACCGAAGTTGTTGATTGAGTGATAGATATTTTGACAACTGATAGGTCCGGATGATTTACAAAATTAAGTCCGAGTTATTTTCAAAGCAATTTAGTTTTCATTAGATGACAAATATTTTTCTCAAGAATATTTAGAAGGAAAAATATTTGTGAGGAAACTTTGTCTTTTGGTGACAAACTTTCCTTATGAGCGTTTGTTTTTATAATCGGAGCCTGAGGATTCAAAATTAGATTAAGCATGACTCTGTCTTTCTTTTAAGAACGGGGTACTGCCTAAAATGACAATAAACCTACATTTTTCTCCATCTCATTTTTTTTAATGAAAATAAAAAGTTTATTATTGCAGATCGAACTTCATCTAAAGACCCGTTCCATTTTTGAATGACAGACCGAAGTCCGTAGATGTTATCGAAACCTGTTAACATGATATAAAAACAATATATTTGGACTTTTTCAAAATTTTACGATTTTTATGGGTTTTGAAACTTTATATTTTTCTTTTTCTTTTGTTAGATTTATAATTTTGTAGTTTGCTTTTTGATAGAATATGTACAAAGATTAGATGAGGAAACACCTTTACTCCTCGTCGTCCTCTTGAAGACATATGAGTGTCTCGGGTTGTAGGCTCTTCAAGCCAAGTCGTGGAAGGATAAACTCAAACCGTTCTCTAGGAAGAGCTTTAGTGAAGATGTCCGCGGTGATATTCATCCTTACAGTATAGTTCAACCAAACCTTTCTCCACTTGTTCTCTGATGAAGTGATGTCAAATGTCAATGTGCTTTGCTCTTGAATGTTGAACATTGTTGCAGCAGAGAGCGATGGCACTTTTATTATCACAATACAAAGGAACTTTGTTGATTACAAAGCCATAGTCAGATAATTGGGATCTTATCCATAGGCTTTGAGCACAACAAGATGACACGGCTATGTATTCAGCCTCTGTAGAGGATATAGATGTACTCATTTGTTTCTTTGAAGACCAGCTTACTAACTTATCTCCTAAAAACTGAGCACCTCCTGACGTACTTCGACGTGTATCTTGACACCATGCATGGTCTGCATATGCATATGCTATTAGTGACATATCAGTGTCCTTCGGATACCAAAGTCCCATGTTAATGGTTCCTTGGAGATACCGAAAGACTCGTTTAATCGCTTCAAGGTGCTTTTTGGTAGGCTTAGCCTGGTATCTAGCACGCATGCATACGGTGAATGAATATCGGTCTCTTGGTTGTGAGGTACATCAGGGATCCAATCATACTTCAATATTTTGTCTGATCAACAGGGTCACAAGAATCAAATCCAAATTTCTTTAAAATTTCATTTGCATATTTAGATTGATTAATAAAAATGCCTCCGGGACTTTGTGAAATTTGTAATCCCAATAAAAATGACATTTTTCCCATCATTGACATTTGAAATTTGGAGCCCATCTCCTTTGAAAATCGGTCACATTCATTAGGGTCGGTCGAGGCAAAGATAATATTGTTGGGTTTTAGGTTCCTTGAATCAAGAATTATTCTAAGTACTGGAACCACGGACAGAATTTATATAACCACGGACGTAAGATTGTAACCATGGATGATGACAAACCGCGGCTAGTAGTATTGTGTAACTACGATAGATTATTGTAACCATTGCTAGTCTTGTATAGTCGGTTTAGTATTTTGTATTAGATAAATATGGAAAAGATATTTATCTTGTAGGTTACGTATTGTATAATGTAAAGAACTCCTTAGCCTATAAAAGGAGGTCCTAGGTTAGATTAGATATCGTATGTTTTATATCTAAGGTCGATACACTACAAGGTTGTAAAACCCTAATCTTGGTTAGAGTATTCAGATTAATAATAATATTGAGGTGTTGAATGTTTCTTGTTCTTCTTCTTAAGATTAAGTGTTAAATTCCGTAATACTTAATAAGTTCTTTGTTTAAGTCGGTTTCTATATTGGATCATTTGCTCAATGGGATCAATAAGTGGTATCGAGCTTGTGATCTAGAAACCGTAACCAAGAAGAAGTTTTTTTAAGCTTTATTCAAATAAGTAAAGATGTCTGACGAAACTCACATGGTGATTGCTTCAAAGGTACCCATGCTCAAGCATGGTGAGTATCAAATATAGAGAATGTGAATGAGGCAATATATTCGTATGATTGATTATGCTCTCTGGGATGTTGTTGAAAAGGGAGACACTCTTCCTAAGAAGGGTGAGGATGGTCAAGAGATAGCTATTGTTAGTGAAATTGATAAATCAAAAAGGAAAATGGAGATCAAAGCTCACAATATTCTCTCCATGGGAATACCCAATGTCTATGCTTTGGACTTTGAACAATATGAGTCTACTAAAGATTTATTGGATGCTCTTGAAATAAGGTTTGCTGGTAATGAAGCTACTAAGAAGTCAAGGATGAATATGCTCAAGCATCAATTTGAAACCTTCACTGCTCTTAGTGGAGAAAAGATTGATGGCACATATAATAGACTTCAAAACTTATCGACCAACTGAAGTCGATGAATTATAAGGTTCTTCAAGAAGATATTAATTTGAAGTACATTAGGAGTTTATCATCCGATTGGGCTATTCATACAATTGTGTGAAGAAATAAGGTGGACTTTGATAAGATGACTGGACAATCTCTTCAACAACTTGAAGGTTTATGAGTCTGAGAGTAACTTTGCTAATGCATCTGTGCTAAACAAAACATTGCTTTTGTTTCCACTAATCACATAAATTCACAAGATGTAACCACTGCTGCATATGGGGTAACCACGGATATCGCAAACAATACCACTGTTAGTGATACTGTCAGTGATGGTGCAATTTGTGCTTTTCTCTCGATTTAACTACCGGTGTTAATGTTTTGAATCAAGATCTAGATCAAATTGATCACGATGATCTTGATGAGATTAATCTTCAATGGCAAATGGCAATGTTAACTCTCCAAGCAAGGAAGTTTCTAAGGAGAACTGGAAGACAAAGTTAAGTATGATGGTCAAAGGAGAGTGGATTTGACAAAAGCAAGATGGAGTGCTTTAGCGCAAGAAGAAAGGTCACTTTGCTAGAGAATGTCGAGCTCTAAGAGAATTGAAGGCATTAAGAAGACCACGTAAGAGCTCACGCTTCTTCACCTTGGTTGCTCAAGATGGAATTGGTGATTATGACCGGGTGATCAGTTGAAGAAGGTCCCAATGCGACTTTTCTTGCTAGTGAAGCTTCAAAGAGCATAACTTTGCTCTTATGGCCTATGCTTCATCTTACGGTTCGATTCGAGGTATCTAATGATTCTAAAACATCTAATTGTTCTTTTAAATCATGTCATGATAACTTAGAATCTCAAAAGCTATCACCGAGAGTATGAGGAAAGAAGTAGAAAGACGACTATGGACAACTTAGGTTATAGAGTTGGTCTAGAGAGTATGGAAGAGAAGCTTAAATCTTGTATTAAATGTCGGTTTGAGTATGTAGATAAGATCAATATATTAGGTGGTGAAGTTGATCTTAAAGATAGAGATTAAGATGCTTAAAATAAACTAGCGAGGCAGAGAGTGTAAAACAAAAGGCCCTAGAAGAAAAAGAAAAACATGTTATTAGGGTAGCTAAAACACAATTTGCTTCTGATCTGGTTCATAAATCTATAGAAAGTCATTTAATGAAAAGGGTTATGGGATAGGATACAATAATATGCCACCACCCACTCTTATGCAACATGCACCACCGCTAAAGAACTGTCATTTAGTAGTGAATTCGGTTTAACAAACACAGTAGAAGGGATAAATAAAATGAAACACCTAAGATAAGTTCGATAAGTCATCCGATGCTCCCACAATTGAAGATTGGGAATCGGACTACGAGGAAGATAGAACCGAATCAACTAAGTGCGAAGAGATAGAAAGTTAAGAAAGTTGATTCTTAGCAAGTCAACCTTGTACCTAGATTTGGAGCTCAAATTGCTAAGAGAGTAGTTGAGTACAAGGAAGTGCCTAGGAACAAATGAAAAAATACATACCTAGGGAAACCAGAGAAACTTTAATGGTCTAATTTCTAACAGTTAGGAGATGAGTTTCAATGTGTTAAAAGGCTTGTTTTAAATGTGGTAGTTTTGAACACTTACGGAGAAATTGTTATAAAACAAACCACAAGTATGGAATCATTGGAAGAGGGTGAATCATCAAAATTTTCAAAGAACACAAACCCTCCTCTTAACAAAACATGATTCCAAGAGCGGTGTTGATGAGGAATGGGAATACAAAATCTATAGTCATCTTTGCACCTAAATGGATTCCAACTCTTGCTAAGCAAAATGTAAACAAGGCTAGCGAAATCAAACCATTTATTAAGCAAAATATCACCACCGATACAAAATAAGTTTTAAAAATTCCAAAGGTGATAAGCGACACGGTGGTTGGAAATCATTTTATGCTATTAAGGCCTCGGCTAGTTGGCAATGGAAGCCTAAGACCAAGGTTTTACCACATGTCAACGTGCATCAATGGACCTAAAGAAATTCAAATATTTTGATGCACAGTCGGACCCAAGTCGAGATTGGCTTGGGTCCACAAAAGAACTAATTTGTTTAATTTCATGTGCGAGCAATCTACAAACCGAGCTAAAAGATAAAGGAGTTTTGATAGTGGTTGCTCGGGCACATGACTTGGGATGGGAGCAACACGGAAGATTTTGAAGCTTTTGATGGAGGATATGTGGCATTTGGAAATGATCCAAGGGAGGAAAGATACTTGGCGAGGCACAATCGAGCAGGAATTTAGACTTTGAAAAGTCTATTTGGTACTGAGGACTTAAGTATAATCTATTCGATGTTTCTCAAATGTGTGATAAGAAAACGGGTACTTTTGGTGGCCGAGTGTGTGGTGTTGTCTCACAGTTTAAGATGCACGATGAGAAGTTTATACAACTTAGGGTACCTAGGAAGGAAAATATATATTGTTTTGATCTTAAAGATGTCCTTCCAAATAGGTCCTTAACATGTTTGTTTGCTAAAGCATCTGTAGATGAGTCAAAATTGTGGCATAGAAGGCTAGGTCATCTCAATTACAAAACTATCAATAAACCGGTAAAAGGAAACTTAGTGAGAGGGTTACCTTCTAAGGTTTTGAGTGTAAGGAACTGTGTGTGGCTGTCAAAAGGAAAACAACATAGAGCTTCTTGTAAGACCAAAGCAGAAACACCATAACACAACCATTGTTTATGCTTCACATGGACTTATTTGGACCTACCTTTGTTAAAAGTTTGAACCATAAGCGATGATTGCCTAGCTATCATGATGATTATAGTAGATTTTCTTGGGTATACTTTTTGGTCGCTAAGAGTGAGACTAGTGAGATCCTCAAGAGTTTCATTACTAAGATAGAAAATCTAGTAAATCATAAGGTCAAGGTAATCGATGTGATAATGGGCGAGTTTAAGAATGATGTAATGAATCGGTTTGTGTAGCTAAGGGTATAGAAAGACAGTTTAGTGTTGCTAGAACACCACAATGAATGGTGTGGTGAAAGGAAAAATAAGACACTAATTGAGGTCGCTAGGACAATGTTGTCGAATCAAAGTTACCAACTACCTTTTGAAATGAAGTCAGAGGAACGCATGTTATGTGCGAGCAGTAAGGTAGTGAAGCCTCATAACAAGACCCCTTATGAGTTGTTACATGATAGGAAGCCAATGATTGCATTCTTAAAACCTTTTGGGTATCCTGTTACTATCTTGAATACTATAGACTACCTAGGCAAGTTTCAAAAAAAAGCAGATGATGGATACTTTTTAGGCTACTCTTCCTATAGTAAAGCCTTTAGAGTATACAATAGGAGGACTAGAATTGTTGAAGAGAATCTACATGTTCAATTCGGTGAAAAAACTCCTAGTGTTGAGACCAAAGGACCAGATTATCGTTTAACATTGATATGCTAATCAAATCTATGAATTATGAGCCTATCATTGCGGGAACTTCCACTATTGTTAATGCAGTTCACAAGAGGATTACGAGGCGAGGTACCTTCAAGGAAGTCGATTCTCCTAAGGAGTTCTATTTGGTTGAAAAGTGGAAAGTCGGTTCTGTTCCTTCCATCATTCACAAGCAAGGTCCCACCGATGATGATGTTCGAATAATGTAGCAAATGCTGATCATCATCAAGATAAGGATGAGTTGTTAAAAGATAACTCGAGATCGGTAGAAGAAATTTAAAAGAAGAAAAGGCGTTCTGCAAGCACGCTAAGCCAACCGAAAGCAACGCTAAGCCTACTAAAACAACCGATAAGCCATCTTCTACCACCGATAGGTCAAGTGAAACCCGGATACAAGTAATGGTGATAGTACTTTCTTTGGACCACATGCAAATACATTATTTGGTGATGAGGAGTATCCACATGATCCTAATATGCCCGCTTTGATTGAGATTGATACTCCTACCGATGATGAAGACATGGATGATTTCTTCAATGCCGATTTGTCTAATTTGGAAGCATCATTCATGAAAGTCCAATCACCACTACAAGGATTCACAAAATTCATCCCAAGGAACAAATACTTGGACACTTGAATACTCCAGTTCAAACAAGAAACAGGTTAAGAACACTCGAACCCTTTCTGAACATGGGTTCTTTGCAAGATCACTTCACAAAAGAAACAGTCATAAAGATCATAAAATTGTCATTTGCTTGTTTTCGTCTCAAAAGGAGCCCAAGAGAGGTAGAATCAATGCAAGAGGAGCTTTTACTGCTTTAAGCTTCAAGAGGTTTGGACATTGGTTGATCTTCCTAATGGTAATAGGGTAATTGGGACTAAATGGGTGTTCGAAACAAGAGGGATGAAAGAGGAACCATTGTAAGAAACAAATCAAGGTTGGTTGCTCAAGGATACACACAACCGAAGGTTTGGATTACGATGAAGTATTTACTCGATTGCAAGAATTGAGGCCATTAGATTATTTTGGCTTATGCTTTATTCAAGAATTTTGTTGTGTATCGATGGATGTTAAAAGTGCATTTTGTATGGCACAATTGATGAGGAGGTTTATGTTTGTCAACCTCCGGTTTTGAAGATCCCGATCATCCCGATAAGGTTTATAGGGTGAGAAAGGCTATGTATGGGTTGCATCAAGTTCCTAGGGCATGGTATGAGTGCATGTCTACTTATTTGATGGACAATGGGTTTAAAGAGGGTGATTTATAAAACTTTGTTCATTAGAAAGCACAAAGATGATATTTTATTGGTTCGGTGTATGTAGATGACATCATCTTTGGCTCTACAAACAAGGAGCTATGTAGGATTTTGAGAAACTTATGCATGATAAGTTTGGATGAGTTCTATGGAGAACTCACTTTCTTTTAGGGGCTACAGTTCAACAAAGGACCGATGGTATTTTCATTAGTCAAGACAAGTATGTAGCGATGTTTTGAAGAAGTTTGGGTTTCAAGATGTAGAGAGTGCAAGTACACCTATGGAGACTCGAAACCTCTACTACCGGATGATGGAAGTCCCAAAGTTGATTTGAAGTTGTACAGTTCATGATTGGATCTTTGATGTATCTCACGACATCTAGGCCAAATATTATGTTCTCGGTATGTGTGTGCAAGATTTTAAGTCACACCTAATACCTCACACATGAATCTTTGTTAAGAGGATATTTAGATATCTTAAAGGTCATCCTAAATTGGGCCTTTGGTACTCTAAGGATTCCCCTTTGATTTGGTGGCCTACAGATAGTGACTATCTTGGTGCTAGTTTGGATAGGAAGCCTACTCTTGGAAGATGTCGGTTTTGGGAAGCGAGACTTATTTCATGGCGGTGTAAAAGCAAACTATTGTGGAAAATTCTACAACCAAGCGGAATATGTGGTCTTTGCTAGTTCTGGTCAAGTTCTTTGGATTCATAATCAATTGCTGGATTTTGGGTACAATTTTATGCATACTAAGATTTACATTGATAATAACAGTACAATTTGCATCATTAAAAATCATGTTTTACATTCTAGAACTAAACATATTGAGATAGGACATCATTTTATTAGAGATTGTAATGATAAAAGACTGATTCAAATGGTAAAAATCCACACTGATTTCAATGTTGCTGATCTTCTCACTAAAGCTTTTGATGTGGGAAGGTTTCAGTACCTTGTTGTTAGTATTGGAATGATAAATCTCTAAACTCTCAAATTGTTTTGTACCAGTTTGTATAAGTATTGGACTGTTATTATGTAATCTTAGTATTGCTATTTTTGTTTCTAACCACTGATAGTTGTGTTCAAACCACTGCTTGTTGTTCTGTGTTACTACTAACTATTTTGCAGATACAAGAAAGTTCATTATAGAAGCTAAAGAAGTACTGAAGTTAATTGTTCATTCATTCATCAAAACAGTTTACAGCTTACAGCTTACAATGAAACTTCAAGTGCAAATTAAAAGACTACTTGTTGGATCGATATACTTTAATCAAACTAACTTAACTAGCTTGTTAAGGTTTAATAACCTCGGATAAATCCTAAGTTATTAACAAAGAAACACTCAGCAATCTTTATCAAGTACGCGGAATTTACTTAACAAAGCTAAGAAGAATAACTTTTATAATAAACTCTAAATCTGCTTATTATGCGGATACTCTAAACAACTCTAAGATTATCGAACTTCTCTAATATACTAAACAATTTGTGAATTCGTAAACTCTAAAACTCATAGACTCGTACTCTAAAAACGTATCTCTAATGCCAATCTAGGAGTCCTTTTATAGGCTCAAGGATATCCTAGTCGGTTTACAATTTGTATTCTTGTACGACAAGTAATCTAAACATAGAATACAATACTTTCCATAAACGAATATAACAGCTTCTTTGTTCTTGCAAGACTTTGACTTCAGAGTGCAAGATTTTGACTTTGTCTTTAGCAAGACTTTGACTCTTTGACTTCTTTCGAACTTTGCGGTTCTGATATTTTCATATCTTCAAGATTTCATATCTTCAAGACTTTCATATCCCAACAATCCTCCCTAACTTGAATTCTACTTGCTTGACTTCAAGTTCCCTTTGTGAATATATATTTAACAACTTCATCTTTAAGGACGATTGTTTCTTAGTCTTTGGATTGTATCTCCGAGTGTCTATGCTTGTCAAAGTATCTCTAAATTATTCTTTCACAAAGACCATCCAAAGAACTCCATCTTTTCAAAGAACACAACAAAATATGACAATTTGTACATTAATTCGGTTTAAAGTTGCATACTATTCTCATCACTTCGGTGTGTTAACTCCTGTGATAGGTGAATCATTAAAAACTTAATGGATTTAGATCTCTTTACCAAAGCCATTATCTCTGGAGTAGCCAAATGTTTTGGTGTGTAAGACCATGGTACATTGATAACCATATGATTTTAGCAAATCATCACTATCAACAGATTTGTTTTGTCTTTACCAAAAGTCGTACCTTTCGGACTAGTTAGTTCTTCTATCTAATGGTGAACTAATTACCAATAATGGTTTTTCCACGACCTTTACCACAAGCCATTTTCTTGTGGGCTAGCCAACTCTTCACATTATTGATATGGTGAGTTGATTACCATCCAACTTATTAGCAAGTTGTCAACTAAAACGGATTTGATATATCTTTACCGAGCCGTTTGCTCATGGATTAGTCAATCCTTTTGTAACCATGGTGGATTGATAACCTATTGATGTTATCATCACAAAACCATTTATTCAACCTTTATTTCAAAATATTATTACTTAGCAAAGGTTTCTTCTAAAATTCATTTAATCGGTTTATTTACGCAAACAAGATTTTGATGAAAGTATTGTCGATAAGCAATACTTTGAATAAAAGTATTGATATATCAAAAGTATTTATTCAAATAAAATTCATACGAGTTATTGATCATCCTCGGCAATAGTAGTCCAGTTGATAAATAAGTTGATAACCATGCAAGCGCTTTCATTATCCTCTTCTACTTCCATTCCATGCTCTAGCATTCTTCTCATGAGCTCGATTGTGAGAGGGTATCTTCTTTCGCAAACATGTGTATCATTGTTCCATTTTCCACTCTAAAACATGAACTCCGGACTCTTCAAAGAATCTCCAACAAACAATTTCCCGCTTTCTTGATTCTTCCAAATATCATCAATGCTCTCTTCTTCGCTTCCCATATAGTAATAAGATCACCATGTAAAACTAAACCAATCCCTTCTAATGGATTATTTTCAAAATAAGCTTTCACCACATGATATAAATAGAATAGGTCTACTCTATCTATAATGTGCAGTAAGTCCCATAACCTTTTGAAAACTTTGAAGCTTTCATCTTCTTTATGAAAAATCATATAATCTCCATCTTTGGATTTCACAACTTCAAAAGCACTAATCTTTGATCTGTTCATCTTCATGTCATCATCTTCTTTTGTATAATCAAAATCTACCATTCTGAGATAATTCTTTAATTCATCACTAGTCTCGGATCTTAATTCAACTTTTTCTTTCTTTGAGAACCGAACATCCGTAACATCGCTTTTCCTTTTCTATTCAAATTCTTTTTCTTTCGACTTGATCGAAGTAGCTTCTTCTCTAAAATCTTTGATGTCTCGCAACTTTCTTCTTATAATCCTCCCTAGCAAAGATCATATAATCTTTTCATCTCAAAATAATTAAACTTCAGAACCCTTTATACCCTTGACTTTTCGGATAAGCCATCATAGCATTTACGTTTTAGCTTTATTAATTCTTCTTGGCATAAATCTAACAGAACAGTGATCAGAATGGTTCAGCAGCTTCAACATCTAATTCATCTTGTACCTTTTGAGTTGCTTCTCTATTCTGAGCTTCTTGAGCTTCCTGATCTTCTCTATCTTTAGCATTTAACTCTTCTTGAACTTTTCTAGCTACAACTTCATTCCTAGCAACTTCAATTGCTCTAAGTTCTGCTAAAGTTAACTTTTTCTTCTTTGTTTCAACCAGAACACCCTTTCCTTTATCCTTAGGATCAATTGCAGGTTGAGAAGTTCTTTGTTGTTCTTCTTCTTGTACCTCTCGAATAGTAACTCCTCCTCTTGGTTGTGATAAATCTCCTAAAATTGTAGCAATGAACTCATCATCACTTGCAGAATGAATGGGTTTGAGAATAGCTTCCTCCTCTTGGAAAACAGTTGAGGACCAACAACTTCTTCATGTACGCTTGTTGAAGGACCGACTTCCTCATCAAAATCTAACACTCTTGGAGTTATTACTTCTTGTCTAAAAGTATCATGAAAACCAAGACTTTGTTGTTCAAGACTTTGATTATCGCATACTTTGAACTTGAACTTGCTCATCAAGATCTTGAATGATCTTTTCTTGAGACTTTTAGAACTTTCAGGTTCATTCTCTTTAACCATATCTTCTTTCAATTTCTGTTCTTCTAAATTCCTCCCCAAGTTGACAGAAGATGGTTTATGAACCTTGTTGTGTTTACTTGTCTGAGACTTCCTTTGTGCTTTCTTCTTTGATTTGACCCAGATACGAAATTCTTTGATCAAAGGCCAGACAAAAGTCTTCAGCCTTCTAAATTTTATCTTCAATTTCTTTATCTGCTTAGCTTGAACCTTAGTAGTCTTTTGCAACTTAACAATCTCCCTTGTCAAAGCATAATTATCCAAAGATAAACCTTCACGAGGTATAGTATATGGATCTTCACCTTGAATATGTGAATGTTCCTCTGTTTGAGAAACAGGAACAGATCGGTGTTGAGATGTAGAAGGTGATCTCACAACTTTTTCTTGAACCTCAGGGCTTGGGGAAATAGATGCAGTACCTTCTGGAGAATTAGTACTTGCAGATGCAGTACCTTCTTGAGAATCAGTACTTGCAGATGCAGTACCTTCAGAGGCATTAGTTTCACTTGCTGCATCATCTTCAACATCAACTCTAATAGCCTGAACAACCTCCATCATGGAAGTAGTTAATGGTGTATCTGGACCTCTAAATAGATCGCTTCTTCTAGCCATAAAAGTAAAAATCTTTGATTGTTGAACAATAACAGCGAAGAAGTCCAGAGGCTTAGGAACATCGACAAGTTGTTTGTTCGTAAAATCTTGTACAAATCGGGATCGTTAACCATTTGGATCCATGATTGATATGAGAAAGCATGCCATCAAGAATTAGCCTTGAAAAATTAAAACACGATCCGTAGCTAATCCCACCATAGCGTATGCAATATTAGACCCAAATTGCTCCCAAGAAGTACTTTTAGCACTAATACAATGTAACAACACATGTATTAAAAACTTCCATTGAGGACAAAACAACTGCTTTCTGAATGTTTGTTCTGTTAAAGAACCTTCATAACCAATATGCCCAAAAGTTTCCCAAATCAATTCTTTTGGCAAAACGAATAGCACCATCATTATCATTAAACACCAAATCTTCTCTAATAGATGCTTCAGTAATCTTCACAGTTCTTCCAACAACTGTAGCCCTAATATAAAATTCTTCATTCTCCATGTTTTCTCTGGCAGTAGCCCAAAATTCTTGAATCTATGGCTCAATAATATCCGGCTCCACTAAAAGAGCATAACTGATGGGCGACCCAGTTAGATAATCAATAATATCATGAAACGCCTCATTATCTTCAGTTTTGTCTAAATTAGCTACCATATTGTGCTTTGAAACAGTAGGTTGATTCGCCATTGGTGATTATGGAAGCACAATAAGAATTGAAATCGAATAAGAATGAGAGTAATATGGAAGCGATGCTAATGTATGAATATAAGAGGGAAAATCGGAAAGTATATATTTATAGGTGAGATTTGAAAAATCACTGCCCAAAATAAAATAACCGTTGGCATTAATTACCCCTCAATATAACCGTTGGAACAGTACTTTAAAACGATAAACAAGATTTTTCACGATGCAAGATTTTCCCAAAGCAAGATTTTCCAAGCAAGACTTTCGTGAAAAACAAGATTTTGCCAAATTCTTCCGTAGAAAACTAAGTAGTCACAAATATCCTCCCCTCAAGCAATACACAGGCTATACTAACACCTTATAGTCCTCCCCTCAAATATAGCTTAGTAGTTAATCATACCAATACTCACCACCAAGTGATTGAATCTTGAAACATCAAAGCCTTTGGTGAGTAAATCAACTACATTGTCATCTGTGTGAACCTTAACAACATTAATGAGCCTATGCTCATAACAATCTCTGATAAAGTGATGCCTAATCTGAATGTGCTTGGTCTTGGAATGATAAACAGGATTCTTCACAATACAAATGGTACTCTCATTATCAATATTGATAGGAGTATTTTTGAAATTAAACCCATAGTCCAAGAGTTGATTCGCATCCACAAAACTTGTCCACAACAACTTGCGCAGACTACATATTCACTTCAAAGGGATGATGTTGTTTGCAATTGTCTCGCTTTTGCATTACCGGAGACTAACCTTCTTCAAGATATTGGCATCCACCGGTTGTTGATCTTCTATCATAATTATCACCGCATAATCACTATCCGAAAAAGCTTCTAAGTGAAAAGGTGACTCTTTTGGATACCACAACCCCAACTTAGGTTGTTGTTTTAAATAATGTAAGATTCTCTTTATCGCATTCATGTGAGAAATCTTTGGTGAGACTTAATATCTTGCACATAAACAAATTGCAAACATGATATCGGACCTTGATGCAAGAAGATACATAAGAGAGCCAATCATTGATCTCAGATAACTTGATTTCAACAGTCATCCATCTTCATCTTTGCCCAATGAATTGATAGATTTAATAGGTGTAGTAATGTGACCTTCATATCATCAAAATTAAACTTCTTAAGTATGTCATTAACATACTTGTCTTGACCGATAAAAATTCCTTCCTTTGACCGCTTAACTCAAGTCCCAAAAGAAAGTTAACTCTCCCATTGAACTCATTTGAAATTCCTTCGCATCACCGCTCAAACTCCTTAACCATGGACTGTTTGGTAGCCCCAAAGATGATATCATCAACATAAACTTGAACTAACATGATATCCTTCTTGTCTCTCTTGATAAACAAAGTCTTGTCTATAGCTCCCCTCCTGTATCCATGTTGTAATAAGAATGTAGAAAGCCTTTCATACCAAGCTCTAGGTGCCTGATGAAGGCCATAAAGAGCCTTAACCACCTTGTAGACTTTGTTCGGATGTTTAGGATCTTCAAAACCAGGAGGTTGTTTCACATACACCTCTTCTATAATAGTACCATATAGAAAGGCACTCTTGACATCCATTTGGTAAACCTGAAAACCTATGTATGAAGCAAAAGCAAGAAATATTCTAATAGCCTCAATCCTTGCTACAGGAGAAAATACTTCATCATAATCTACTCCTTCTTCCTGTCTATAGCCTTGAGCTACTAACCTGGCCTTGTTTTTGATAACATTGCCTCTTTCATCTCTTTTCACTCTGAAGACCCATCTGGTGCCAATAACTCTTTACCATCCGAAGATCACATAAAACCTAAACTTCTTGAAGTTTAAATTGAAGAAGTTCTTCCAAGCATAGCTTCAACCCGCCTTTCTTTAGTCAAAGCTTGAGCAATATTCTTGGGTTCCTCTTGAGAGATGAAACAAGTAAATAAGGTGTTTGATGGTCCTTATGATTCAAATTGCTTTTGTTTATACACAAAGCTAAGTAAAGCATTGTGAGGTTTTGTGAAACCCTTAGCTTTGTGTCTTGTCATAACTCCGTAGTAGATGGACCAATGATTTGATCGCTTGGATGATTCTTATGAATCTGTAAGATTGGAGACTGTGGAACTCCATATGCATCATCCAAGTTAGTATAATCAAGACCTTCATTGAAATCGAGAAAATACCTTCATCTTCAAGCTCATCATTAGTTTCTTCTAATCCGGGCATGGTAGGATCATCCAAATCATCTAAAACACTATCAACAGTGCGGAAGATTTTGGTTGAAAGTACTTGTCAAGTACGTGAGAGAACTCTGCAGCCTTGTTCTTCTTCTTTGCCTCTTCATAAGCTCTCCTTTGTTCATCGATGTAAGAATGGGCTAATACATCTTGAAGAAGCATCCGATTAAGTTCCTCTTGTATAGATTGATCCTCGCAGATAATGAGGATTGTGGTGCAACAAGATTTTGTTTTGGAGAATCGAGACTTTGCTTTGGAACATCAAGATTTTGTTTTGGACTTACAGGATCTTCATTAGGAACAAGATCGTGTCTAATATGAACTCCATGAACAACATATTGTAAATCTTCTCCATTGTGCATAGGTTGATTTTCTTCTCTACAGAACATAATTCATTGAAGGGTTAAAACCTCAAGATCAAACATCCAATCGGGACCTTTACCTTTCTCATTGTCTTGATCTTTTAAAATTCAACATGAAGACAATCTTGAATCTTCTTAGTAACTTTGTTGTATACTCGAAAGCCTTTCATCGTTAGTGCAATAACCCAATAGGTATCCTTCTTCGACTTGCCATCAAAATTCCCAGTTATCAATGGTGTTTAAAATAGTAAGAGGACATCCAAAAGGCTTCATAAACGAATGTTGGGTTTATTGCCCATCGAGAATTCATAGGGTGTCTTCATCTGTGGTTTGGTGACGAGACTCATATACATAGCATGCATCACTTACACTTTCCGCCCAAAATTGAATAGGTAGATGGGAATCATAGCATTGTCCTTGCCGCTCAATCAAAGTCCTATTCTTCCTCTCTGCAACACCATTTTGTTGTGGTGTTCTAGCAATACGAAACTCCCTCTTTATGCCTTTATTTGCACAAAAGTCATCCATAGGCTTGTTCTTGAATTCAGTTCCATTATCACATCGAATACCTCTAACCTTGAGTCTCAATTGATTTTCAAGAGCTATTATGAGAGTCTGAATAGCATCAAAAGTATCATCCTTAAAACTCAAAAAGAAAACCTAACTGAATCTATTGCGGTCATCTCAGAACAACCAAACAAGATTTTTCTTATTTAGACTTGCCACGAGACAGTCCAAATAAATCCATATGTAACACTCCAATGGTTCTCTAATAGTTCTTTCCTCAAGCTTCTTGCAGGAAGCTTTGTGTTTTTTACCCTTCTTGCATGCCAAGCATGAGTGATCATTCTTGTAAGTCTTTGAAGGTAAACCTCTAACTAGATTGCCTTTGACCAGTTTGTTGATATTCTTGAAATTAACATGGCCTAATCTTCTATGCCATTGATGTGCTTCTTCAGATGTTGCTTTAGCCACCAAACATGTGGCTCTTCCATAAGAATGTAGACTCTTCATGTCTAAGCTATACACATCATTTGTCCTTGGTACTCTAAGGACTACCATGTCATCATCAACAGGTTTAAAGTCAGAGGAAAGGATGAGACATTCTGTGTCAGTGAATAACACATGATGCTTTTTATCACAAATTTGAGAGACTGATAACAAGTTGAATTTAAGCTCCTTCACATATCTAACATTCTCAAAGTCAATAAACCCTGTTTTGATAGTTCCTTTGCCAGAAATCTTTCCTCCATTGAGATCATTCCCAAATGCAACTCTTCCTCCACTAATATTTCTAAAATCAGACAAAATCTCTTTGTCTCCTGTCATACTTCCAGAGCAACCACTATCCACAATTAGATGATCTTTAAGCTCCTCTTCTGGGTTTCCCTGCACACAAAGAAAAGAGTTAGTGATTTTTAGGAACCCAAGCCATTACTGACTTGTGTTCCCTTGTGGAGTTACAAACTTAAATTCTTTGAGTATGTAATTCCCACTATCTTTCAAATGATGATCCGTAATTATCTTATGATCTTTAACATGTGGATTTTCAAAACTTTCGGTTTTCAACATAAATCTCTTTCACAAGATTATCGACTTTTTCTTGTATCACAAAAACATCGATTCACTTTTTGTTGAAAGTATCTGTGTGTCCCTCAGCCAGACCTTCCTTTTAACCCATTCTGCTTTTAACACGCGGTTCTCGTGATCTAGATCCCCTATGTGTATTGTAATACCTTCTAGGTTGATAGTGAGATCTCATAGGATTCCTATTCCAAATAGTGTGTTCAAGACCTTGTTTTGGTGAGCAAGACTTTGAAAAGTCTTGTGAGATATCAAGGTTTTGAAAAGGTCTTCTCTGATGTGGGTGTCTATGATCTGGTGTGAAGTTTTTGTGATTAACCCTATCTGAATTATTCTAAATTGGTTTGTGCTCTCTAGGTGTGTGGTTGACAGATCTGTTCTTTGGAAATTTGCTAAGATATTATGAGTGTCGATCACAATATTTGATTAAGTGATTAGGACTATAACACACAAAACATAGTTTTTGACCCATATGTCCAAAGTGATTTCTTTTATGTCTATGCCCAAAATTATTCTGCCTTCTTGGTGAATGATAAAAACTGTTTTGACCAAAGTTATCCCTAAAAGGTTTAGCAGTACTGTTTTGAAAATATTTTGCAGAAGATACTACTTGTTGAGCAGTACTTTGTTTTAAAGGTACTGCTGGATTTTGAACATTATTTTCAACAGCTTCTTTGGGTTTTTCAGACCTAGATTTAGCTACAAGCTTCTTCCTAAACTCTAGACTATCTACTCCAAAGCGAGAAACATCAGGCCTTATGGGTTGATGACTAATGGGATGTGGGACAACATTATATCCCTTGTCTTTCTTATACTCAGGAGGTGGTTCACTTATTGAGCCCTCATTTCTAGATGTATCTACATAGTTAATGAGTTCATCATCACTAGTGGTTACGTCCTCAAAATCACCATCATCCTGATCACTAAGTTGGTTTTCATCTATGTTACTAAAGTCCATTCCAAATCCTAAGCCTGTTCTAATGTAAGCCCTTCTTTGTTTTTCAACATAAGTAACATGGGACAGACCAGACTCTTTCCAGGCATCAAACTTAGCTATCAAATCATCTCTTTCTTTAGTTAATTTCTCAATTTCAAAGAATTTTACGCTTTAGCTTCCATTCACTAAGTTTTAACGGTAATCCTCATTGTTCATATTTTTCACCAAGCCATTTCATTATTTTCATGGATTAAAATTTTGGCTTCCATGGACTCTAAAGTGATTTGATAACCTCGCTACCTCGCACCTAGCCTTAACACAATTATCTCTTTCAATCACATAATCATAAGTAGTTTTAGATAAAAAGCATAACAGTTTGAGCAAACCTCGAGATAGGAGACCGAGTTGGTGTAGTAGCCACCATTGCAAGAAGAACAGGATCATCTTCACTTTCTTTGCTCCAATCAAATCCTCCAAAGCCATCATCGATTCTAAAGCGGCATGTTCAGATTCTTCATCAAAAGCAAAGCTCTGTGCCAATGCTTCCACCGTGTCTTCAATCGTATCTTCCATCGCTACCATACAAGAAGTCACTTGTTCATCATCAAATTCTTCACTCTAGTCAACTCGATAACTTCTCTTGAGCAACCAAAGCCTTTGTTTCATGAATTGGAATTTCTTTGAGCTCAAGTTTTGGCTTCTCGGATGTTCTGCTTGCTTGATACTTAGCAAACCTCGCACTCCTTGCAAAGTGACCACTTTTGACAATTGAAGCATTCAATTTGGGATTTGTCAAAAGTTATTCCTTGTTTTGGTTTGAAATCAATACTTTTGCTGCCTTCTTCATGTACTTTTGATCCTTGCAATGATCATAGCAACTTGCCACCGATATCAATTTCTTCAAGTGCATCTTCTTCAACATGCTAGATCCTCTTCACAAGTGATGTAAACCGACTTGTTGTGCAAAGAAGGAGCACACAACTTCATCCGAGTGCAAAGTGGTAGGTGATGGGGCCTCACGAGCATATGAAGGGGTTGTAAACAAAGAAGATTTTGAGAAACAAGATTTTGAGGAGAAGCGGTATTTTGAAGTACGCTCTTCTTTCGATGATAGAAAAGCAATCTTGTGAGATTTGGAATTTGTTTGACCACTTATCTCATGCTCATACACCTTCGCTGATGATAGAGATCATCAAAGTCCATGACATCCAATCCTTGTTGTCCTCGATCATAGTAGCAATCACATGCCATGTAGATGACAAGCTTCTTAGAAACTTCAAATTAGCATCCTCAAATGACACTTCGCCTTTATATAACTCCAACATGTTGAGGAGATTTTGAAACCTATCATATGCAAAGATCAAGATTCTCTCTTCACCAACTGTGAAAGTTTCAAATTGTTGCTTTAGCAAATTTCATGCATCTTCTTAGAGGCTTCATTCCTCCAAATCTGGTCTTGAGAGCACCCGTAGTCGCTTAGCATCTTTAGCATCATGAAATTTGAGAAGATGACCATCCGGAATGGCGATAAGAGAATGTTTAGTGCCTTTTCTTGATTCCTTAGGGTTGTCACCGGTAAGACCGCTTTGGTGCTATTGGTTGTCCAGAACATGAATGGGTTCTATAACTACTTCATTCCCATTCACAATTACATTCCATAGAGCATGGTCTCAGAATGGCAATATATCGCCTCATCTTCATGCACCGTAGATCATATTCTCCTTCTTGATTATTGTAATTACGAGTGAGGTGATTGAGGGTGGTGGAACGACTTGATGACATCTTGAATATTGTTGAAGTAGGATTTCTTCCTAGTCGAGTTTCCACACAAGCTCGACACCACTTGTTGGATCGATATACTTTAATCAAACTAACTTAACTAGCTTGTTAAGGTTTAATAACCTCGGATAAATCCTAAGTTATTAACAAAAACACCGAGCAATCTTTATCAAGCACGCGGAATTTACATAACAAAGCTAAGAAGAATAACTTTATTATAAACTCTAAATCGCTTATTATGCGATACTCTAAACAACTCTAAGATTATCGAACTTCTCTAATATACTAAACAATTTGTGAATTCAGAACTCTAAAACTCCTAGACTCGTACTCTAAAACGTATCTCTAATGCCAATCTAGGAGTCCTTTTATAGGCTCAAGGACATCCTAGTCGGTTTAAAATTTGTATTCTTGTACGACAAGTAATCTAAACATAGAATACAATACTTTCCATAAACGAATATAACAGTTTTTTGTTCTTGCAAGATTTTGACTTCAGTAGTATAGTACTTTGACTTTGTCTTTAGCAAGATTTTGACTCTTTGACTTCTTCGGTGATTTCTGGCAGCTCTGAAGATTTTCATATCTTCAAGATTTCATATCTTCAGCACTTTCATATCCCAACACTACTTCTATACATGATTTCCTACTACTATCCTCAGCTGTTGGATATGCATGACAAGCTAAGGATCAAAATGGGAAGGATGGATTGATGCAAACGAAGATGATGAAGAAGAATATAGTAGATGAAGCACAAAGGACATAGTCAGATCACACTTTCATCTACTGGTTTCACCAAAAAGCATCACTTCATTTTCCTTTTTCCCTTCTCCTTTACGATGTATGAAGAAGCACCACAACTTGGTGCAGGAAGACCAAGAACCACCTCTCTGTCCTTTGGGAGTGGTGGATTTCTTGCTCGTGGTCTTGGTTAGGGTTGGGATGATGAAGATTGGGGGTTTGAAGTTCTCTTCTTTGAGGAGTCATCAGAGTCCTCAGACGCCTCACTTGGATCCACCACACTATCATCTTCTGATGATGGAAGCAATGGGGATTTTCTTTGTCTTGGTTCTTGTGGAGGAAAGTAAAACTGCCATGGGTTAGTATCTTCACTTGATGATGATGAGGATGAGGAGGATGTAGATCAACGACTTCTGGTTTATTCCAACTAGGGTTCCACATGGTGATTATAGTTGATTGGGGATTTTGGAGAAATTAGGGTTTTGATATTGATTGGTGTGTGCGTTATATGAGATTAGGGTCCTTTATATAAGCAGAGATATGGCTTATGTGAGTAAATGAGGGAAGGTTAAATGTGGTTGAGGAGTTAATGAGATTCTTGGCGTTGGACTAATATTAATCCTAGAAGTTGACCATATTTACTTATCTGTTCTAAACCGCGGATAGGTCATTTGGAACCACTTCGCTCTTTCTAACCACCGACAACAATAATATTCTTCTCTGTGTTTGTTTTGTGTTTTTATCTTGCGTATGAAGGATTTGTGTACATAGGAGTGGTGTGTTAGCCGCTTGTGTTTGTTATAAAAAAATTGTGTAATTCTTCATATTTGTGTGAGATCTCACTTTGTTATGACACGATTTACTTGCTCTAAATCTTGGACATTTGGTTGAAGTGCTCTAACTCATGTATCCATCGATGGTGTGTTTCTAACCGCGGATAGCGCTCAAAACCTCGGATAGCTTGTTGCTTTGTTTTGGATACTACAGGGGCTGTTTGGTAACTTTGGCAAACGTATATTATCTCCCCAAATCACGGATGGATCATTTATTTGATATCAAACCACTTCCAATTGGCGCTCAAGATTAACCCTAATAACTTTCTTTGCATAATTCACAAAACCCACATCATACCCATCATTAATCACAATGGCAGAAACGTATTCCAATACACATAATCTTGTTGCTATTCTCACCAAAAACGATCGATCTGAAGGTTTTCATCCAATGATTGATTTCCTTGTTCACAGTCCTATTCACTATGCATTAACTGTCACACCAACCATCTTTAAAGCCTACATACATCGCCTGGAGGAATGCTAAGCTTGAAGAGGTTGAAGGCGTTAAGTGTTTAATACTGTTGTGGATGAAAATGCTATTTCTATTGATGAGGAGCTAATAAGGAGTGTTTTAAAGTTTGATGATGTTGATGGTATTGATAATCTTTCGATGTCGAGATTGTAGCTAGTTTAGACAAAGTTAGATATACACACGGGGGGTGATAAGGTACAATTTTTTAAGAGTTTCTTTTCACCAAAATGGAAGTTTCTTATTCATACCTTGTTGATGTATATGAGTACTAAGACCACTGGGTTTAATGAATTTCCTTCCAAAATTGCTACTGCTATTATTTGTTTGTCTAATGGAAGAAAGTTTAATTGGTCTAGAATGATTTATGAGGGGTTAGTACAAAACATTAGGAAGAAGGGTAAATACTATTTATATCCTAGGTTTGTTCAGCTAATTGTGGAAAGTCAAATAGAGGAACCTGTTGAGCACACTAGGGAGTATGAAGTTCATCATATGCTTCCTATGGTTTTTGCACATATGAGGAATCAGCCACAAAATGTACTAATTAGAGATGTTCCTTTGTTTCCCCACATGTTTACTTTGCCCACTGATCCTGAATTTGATGAAGGTCTTGAATCTCAACCTATAGTCACTGAACCCACTGCTAGTACATCTGAACCCACTGCTAGTACACCTCAAATCACTGTTAGTCAAACCCAAACCATTGTTACACCTATTGTATGGACTAGGAGACAGAAGGGCACCAAGCTACCTCAGGCTGGTCTTAGTGGTGTTGCTAATGAGGCTGTCACATGGAGTGGAGGTGACATGATTGGAAGGATTCCACTATCGATTCATGCTTAGATCTTTGGTCGGGATAGTGGTAACATTAATAAGACCCAACCTTTGGCAACACCTAATGTGGAGTTCCTTGGAACTTAACACAGTGGAGGAATCCTAGCTAATCGGCTACTCAAGGGTGCATAGATGATCGTGCCGGTCCGATGCTATGTTTACTATATCCAAGGATTCACCTCTCGGAGCGCTTAACACATTCAGTGATGAGGATAGTTTGGAACATGAACATGAATTGACGGATACTAAGTCGGTACATGATGACTTTTCCAATGAACCACCTCTCGGACCGCTTAACACAGTCGAAGTGGGAGGATATTCTTGAACGCTTTAATGAATTGACGGATAAATGTGCTAAAATGGAGGCTACAATTTCGTGTCTACAGGAGTTGGGCGTGTTTTAGGGTAAGGATATTCAAGATTGAAGCACGAGTGTTGGTTTTGGAAATGTTTTGAAAGCTATGAGAAGAAAGAAAACGAAGGTGGACTCCTCTCCAGCTCTGAATATGGAGGATGTATCCAAACAAAGGAGGAGTGAAGGCATGAATTCAAGGGAGGCTGTTGATGGATCTATGGAATAAGATGTTGATAGTGGAGATCAAGAATTTTGGTATCTGATAAAGATGGGAATGAGGTAGTTCTTGAAAATTTGAAGAATGTTGTAGAAGAGGAAGTAGTGCAGGACACAACCACTGATGGTATGTCTGCAACCACGGTTAGTACTCTTGAAACCACCGCCGCAGCTTTGAGATATGGAAATTGTACCCACTACTATCATACCCATCTGTAATAACCACTTCCACGTTGTTACAACTCTCTCTGTATCCCCACCTAAAACTAAAGAAGTTGAGAAAGAAGTCGCAAGTACATTGATAAATCTAAGTAAAACCTCACCTATTTCTACACCCATCATTGCACTGCTTTATCTGCTCAATCTATCGCAACTAAACCCAAAGGAAAAAATTTAGTTATTGGTGAACCTTTGAAGAAGAAAGTGGTTCAATCGATATTGGAAAAGGTAAAGGGGTTGCGATGCAGTGAAGTTTAAAAGTAAAGCGTAACAAGAAGCTTATGATGCGAGTATGCAAAAGTATTATAGGCGATGAACAAGCGACTTTAGAGAAAAGGAAGCAAGATGAAGAAGAAGCTAGTCAGAGATGGTTAGCTACATGGTATGAATCACAAAATTATCTTCAAGCTTCTGAATTAATAAATGATGAGTATACTGCACAAGAATGGGCTTTGTTGGATGATGAGGAAAAAGCTAGACTTTTGGGTGAATGGGCAAGAAAGGTTGGTAAAGAAAAGAAGCAAGTTATAAGAAAGAAACCCCCTTCGATTGCACTGATGAGGAATGTATTAATGAAGATTATTAAGAATTCAGGCATACATGTTCCTGATAATCTTAATAGGTGTTCATTTGAAAGAATTTATGAGCTTTATGAGAGATGTATGAGAATTAATAATGATGATTATCATTCAATGAATTCTAAAAGGAAGAAGAGTGGATTAAAAGGATGATGAATGGATTCAAAGTAAACGAAATAGAAAATCGAGGTTCGTGAGACATCTAATTCTAAAAGACTGAAAGTAGTTGAAGATGTTAATGAAATTATTTCTTATGAGTTTAAGCTTAAAGTTGGAAGTGAAGGAGTTTGGAAAATTCAAAGACTCAACAATGAAGTTTATGAGTATAATAAATTTTCACAGATGCTTCAGTATTTTGATAGAGATGATTTGATGAATCTTTGGATACTTTACAAGAATAAGTTTGGTGAGGTACATCCAAATGATTATCATGAGAGACTGGTTTATCATCATTTAAAGATTTTATTTGAGCCTACTCATGATGAACCTGAATGGAAAGGACTCTACAATGGTCAAGTTACTAGATGGTTTTTATATCAAACTTGTGGAGTTCATGTTTTAACTATTTACGGAGAAGTTATTCATATGCTTGTAGAAGGTGACTATCATCAATTGAATAAGTATCCAGCAGCTTATTGCTCGAGATGTTGAAGCCCGGTATTATCAAGATGTTATTACCCCATGATGGTCAAGCTTACAATTTGTTGTCAAGTATGAGAATATTCTTAACCGGTAAGTGTTTGGCTACATCCTCTAATTCGTATGTTTTGAGCTTAAAAGAAACTTGAGAATTCATTGGAATGTATCAAGTTTAGGGAGGATTGTTGGGTTTTAGGTTCCTTGAATCAAGAATTATTCTAAGTCTTCGGAACCACGGACGTAATTGATATAACCACGACGAAAGATTCTAACCACGGATGATGACAAACCGCGGCTAGTAGTATTGTGTAACTCTTGATAGATTATTGTAACCACCGCTAGTCTTGTATAGTCGGTTTAGTATTTTATATTAGATAAATATGGAAAAGATATTTATCTTGTAGGTTACGTATTGTATAATGTAAAGGACTCCTTAGCCTATAAAAGGAGGTCCTAGGTTAGATTAGATATACGTACGTTTTATATCTAAGGTCGATACACTTCAAGGTTGTAAAACCCTAATAATGGTTAGAGTATTCGTATTAAAAATAATATTAAGGTGTTGAATGTTTACTGTTTGAACGTGAATTAAGTGTTTGCCTGACTTTCTGGTGAACAATGTGGGATCAAGTGCTCCTTTGTTGAATCCTTTTGTTAAGAGAAAATTTGACAGTGTATCATACCATGCTCTTGGAGCTTGCTTCAAACCGTAAAGGGCCTTCTTCAAGCGGTAGACATGGGTAGGATGCTCTGGATTCACGAAACCTTCAGGTTGACTGATGTAAACCAATTCTTTGAGATCTCCATTAAAAAAAGCAGTCTTTACATCCATCTGATAAACCACCATGTTCTTGCTAGCATCATTGGCCATGAAGATTCTGATAGCCTCAATTCGTGCAACCGGAGCAAATGATTCCTTAAATTCAATACCCTCCTCCTATCATTATCTTTTAGCCACTAGCCTTTCCTTATTCTTCAGAACATCTCGGTGTTCATCAAGCTTTACTTTGAAGATCCACTTAAGAGCAATAATCATAGCACAACTGGAGCAGGTACTAATTCCCATACATCAAGGTGATCAAACTCATGGATTTCTTCTTGCATAGCACTAAACCAGCTATCCTCAGACATTTCTGTTTTGACATCTTTAGGTTCGATCTTTGGCAATACAAAATTGAAGAAGCACCATAAGGCATCAGTGGCAAATTGTTTACGAGTGGATACAGGACGAGAAGGGTTCCCAATGATGTTATCCAGTGGATGATCATGTGTCCATTTTCTAATATATTCATGTGGTTGATGATGAGGAACTGATGTAGCAGAGTTTGGATCCCCTGATGAAGATGATTCATGTGTTGATTCAGGGGCAAATATGTTTACAAACAGGGCATCTTCGAGTGTAGCAAAGGGGTTATATCCATCATAATTAGCAGCTACATTTCCATGATGTACTGTAGAAGATTAAGGGTTCATAGATGATGATGAGTGATCGACAACCGGCGCTTCTTGAGATAGAGTCATTGAAACGGATGGACCATCCATATTGGTTGGATTGGAAGCAGCTGCAGTTGGTGGTCCAGAATTGTCATTAGTCTGAGGTTCATAATATTAATCAAACATCGGATCAAACAATTTCTTCAAATCTTCTTCTGATGGAGGTACATATGGAGCTGTAGGGGAGTGATTCTATACAAGAGAAGAACTAATGGGACTAATTGATAAAGGTTGAGAAGCGGGTCCTGAACTGGATTGTCCTGGAGCCGTATGCTCAAACAGCTCATCAAACGTGACGTGAATAGATTCCATGATGTCTCGGGTTCTTTTATTGTAGATTTTGTAACCCTTCCAGTTTGGTGCATAACCAACGAAAACTCCGATGTCCGCCTTAGGTTTCAATTTACCCAAATCTTGACCTTCATTAGTAGGATAGCATAAGGTACCAAACACACGTAGAAAAGAAAGATCCAGTTTTCGGTTGTGGAAAACTCCGATGTCCGCCTTAGGTTTCAATGTAACCTATTGGTTTTCACTAACACATAATCACACATACATATGGGTTGAATTGTATATGTTTTAGAGAGAGAAAGTGGAAGAGAGTTGGGAACTTTAGTGAGACAAAGAAAATGTATTATGAAATCTCCAACCCTTTGCCTTGCTAGGCAAAGGGTATTTATAGGTTCATACATGACACGCCTCCTATGAGCTGTGGATTAGGCATACACTGGGTAAAGACCCGTCCGTCCTCCACGGTGTTACTTAACAAACTACTTACTACACTAAATGACTACGACTACGAGCTTTCTAACGAATACATATACTTGAGGTGACCGACTCTTTAACTACCGGATTTTCTAAATCCTAACACTGGCAGACTTAACTACTAATTCTAAGCCTACCGGACTTAACCTTTATACTAGCAGTATTAAGTCTGGTTACATAATTCCCAACAATCCTCCCCTAACTTGATCTTCACTTGTGAACTTCAAGTTTCTTTCTTTTAAGCTTCATGAGGATGTTGCAAAGTATCTTCTTGGAATTATGCTGGGATGCAGTTCTTTGAATCTTCAATATCAGTCTTTGCAACATTTGTGAGACAAGTACCAACACTGTATAGTTGATCTTTTGTTCTTTCCAAAGAACATTGACATTTTGTACATCAATTTGTAAAGTTTCATGCTATTCTCATCACTCCCAGGTATGTTAACTTCTGTGAGAGGTGAATCATTGAAAGTTTATGGATTTGATGTCTCTTAACCATGTAGCCATAACTCTAGAGTAGCCAATGTTTTGGTGTTTAAACCATGGTACATTGATAACCATATGATTTTTAGCAAATCATCAGCTATCAACAGATTTGACTTGTCTCTACCAAAAGCCGTACCCTTTTAGACTAGTTAATTCTTTGGTGTATTCATACCTTGGTGAATTAATAACCAATTATGGTTTTCCACTGCCTTTACCACAAGCCATACTCTTGTGAGCTAGCCAACTCTTTATCAACACAAATATAGTGAGTTGATTACCATAAAATTTTTGATAAATTATCAGCCATAAACAGATTTGAGTATCTTTACCAGGGCCTTTTGCTCATGGATTAGTCAGTCCTTATGCTGATTAGGCATGGTGGACTGATAACCATTTGTTGTGTTGGTGCGAGCACCTTCACCAAGTGAAACCATCTCAAAAACCATTTTAATTTATCAACCTTTAAAATAGACTCAATAACACTTGGAAAATTCTTTCAAACACTTAAAATTATTGTTGTTGAGCTTTTGATTCAATTAATTTCAAAAGTCGATAACAAGCATCATCCTTTACTTCACCAAGAAGCTTCTTCTCCAATATAGCCCTGCAAACCCTGTTTGGAAGTGGATATGCCACTTCTGTTAGCATATAAACTATTGCAAATTCTAATTCTAAACAATGAACCTGACAAGTATGACAATATCTCCATTTGAACACTTGTTCTTGACAGGCCAGCTTCCACATTTCATCACTAGCATCTGGTGTCTCAAACATTGTCTTCAAGTCACCCCAGAGGACTTTTTCATACTACTCTTCAGGCCTTTGATCACCATGCTTCTCCATCATAAGCTGGTACATTGTCTTCAAATCATCCCTGGAAATATCACTTAACAAAGCAGTAAAATTCACATAAATATTGTCAGTGTAGTTTTCCCTTACTATCTGGTAAACCCCCTTTTTCCCAGCTTTGATGATCTGAACTTTGGCTATCTTAGTTGTAGGTACTGAGCCTTCAGGAATGGAACCTATGGTGAACTCTTCAGATGAGGGTTCATTAACTTTGTCTTTCATATATTCATCCACTTCCTTCTTGGTCTCAGTCTTATCCTTCTTTACTCCTTTCTTTGCCTTGTATTTCCTTCTAGTACACTTAAGAACTGGTTTCTCAGGCTCTTCGTCCTTTTTCACCTTTTAAGTTTCTGTAGCGTTTTCAACCTCTGGAGTGGCAGCAACTTCTTCAACAGCTCCAGTCTTCTGCTTTTTAGCTTCTTTTGGTTGAAGATTTTTTTGTTCTAGAGCAGGGAGATCTTGAATGTTGAATTGTTGTAGACATAATTACCAGCTCCTCATTATCTTCACTTTCCTCAGGAGCTTGAGTATCAGTACCTAAACTATTAGTTTCTTTAGAGGAACCTGCATTTGGGTTAGCTTTATTGTCCAAAGTCACATGTATATAATTCATAGAATTAGATAGATAATCTATGTCAAACATCTATCTCGTATCCTACTCCCTTCACATTTGGCTTTTCCTCAAGAAATTTCACATGTAGTGTTACTTCTACTTTCTTAAACACTAAATTTTATACCTTAGAGGCCTTACTATTTAGTGAATAACCTACTAAGAACCCCTCATCAAATTTGCCATCAAATTTTCCAAGCACACTGAGGGTATCTAAGATTGTAACATGGCACCCAAATGGTCTTATGTAGCTAATAATAGGCATATGGCCAAAGAGAAGCTCATAAGAAGTCTTGCACTAAGGTTTGGTCACCCTTACCCTATTGAAAATATATGAAGCACAACTAACTGCTTCTGCCCAAAAGGTGGTTGGTAAGAGTGAGTCACTAAATAAGTCCTAGCTTCCTCAATTAGGGTCATGTTCATTCTTTCTCAGAACTCTATTCTCACTGTGGAGTCCTAGCACTCATCAGTATTCTGTTTTTCCCTTGTCCCCACATAATTCAAGCATACTTCTATTCCAAATTCGGTGCCATTATCTGATCTAATTATCTTAACTTTATGGTCAAGTTGGTTTTCTATCTACCTAATAAAGGTATGAAGGATACCAGTAGTCTCATCCTCGGTAGATAAAAATAAAACCCAACAAAACCTAGTACAACCTGTGGAAAACTAGAAGGGGGGGTTGAATAGTTTTACCAATTAAAACTTCCTTTTAAACTATTTAGATCGACTTATGTCAATCTATTTGGTTGTGTGTGTTGGATGTTGATAAACAAGCATATAAAGATATGTAATGAAAAGAGAAGAGAAAGAAGCACAAAACCACAACGCGAGTATTTATAGTGGTTCAGCTACAAGGACACCTTCCTTGCCCTACTCCACTCCCCGAGTCACATACTCGAGAGTTTGTAATCACTACACCAATCTCCTTATGGCGGAGAAGCCTTCACAACGTCGCTTAATCTTTTTCCGGTACAAAGCTAAATACCGAGTTCTTTCACACCAAGGCGAACCACACCTAACACAACGTCGCCTACCCTTTATACGGTGCTAGGCTAACCACCGAGTTCTTTCACACCTTAGGTGAACTACACCTTCACAACGTCGCCTACCCTTTATTAGGTACTAGGCTAAGTACCTAGTTCCATTGCAATGGAGGAACTACTACCACACTACACCAACGACTAATCCCAAAGGAGATCTACTCCTTTACAACATCATCAAGGACATCAATATCCTTGGATCTAATGCTAGTCTATCTAGTACATCAAGCACACCATATCGAATGTACATCTAAGGCACCTTTCACTAATGCCTTTGATTAGATCTACAAGACACCTTTCACTAATGTCTTTGATTAGATCTACAAGACACCTTTCACTAATGTCTTGTGTCTTCACTTCTAAGCACCTTTCACTAATGCTTCTTGTCTTGACTTCTAAGCACCTACCACAAGTGCTTATCCTATGAGCGATAGATACCCTTCACTAATATCTTCGCCTTGACACTTGAGACATCTTTCACTAATTTCTTTAACACTACGCTTCTTTGAATAAAGAAAGGATCATCAACAAGAGGACTTCAATAGCCTTGATGATGAGGAAGCTTGGCAACTCATGGACTTGAGCTTGCTCGACTTCAAAGGTGGTGATCTTCCTTTAAGAGGAACCTAAAGATCGAGACAAAAACAAAACTACAAACATAGATCTCTTGGATCTATGGTTAGTGAGATTTAACTCGGGGAGAAAGTATGTTAGAGAGGGTAAGAAATAATGAAGAAATGGCTCACTATTTATAGAGGAAAAAACCTGCTTCCCGGATCCCACGGATCCTTCCACTGGGATCCGCTAGCACAAAGCTAGGGATCCGTGGTCCGCTCCTCTTTGCCCATGGGTATTTTTGGTTATGGGTCATGGGTCATGGGTTATGGGTTGATCCATGGTTTTCTTTCTAGATACAATGTACTTGGTTAAGTGGTATATATAAAACCATGGGTTATGAGTCAAAACCATTTGCTAGTATTTAACCTTTTTGTATATACTTGTATTTACCCAATTTAGCATACACTTAGTTTTTACCCATTTTGGTATACTTAGTTTAAGTATATGTTTAACCCAATATGTAAACACTAGTTGTTGTACATATGTATCTAAGTCATAAAATCACTTATACTAGTTTTAGTGTTTTATGTGAAAGCGTAAGTGTGTTATAAAACTATTAGTTCAAACCATTTACGTGTTTTATTTGTTTCCCTAAAATGATCTTACTTTTGTTATCGACAAAACATTAGAAGATCGTAAAATATAAATAAACGTTTTTACGGCTTATTTGTATTAACAAAACCATCAGTAATGACAAGACAATAGGATGCATGATTTATACTCTTTATTGAGGTTGGTCCAAAAAGGACTATATGCAAGGTATGCAATGGGGCTGTAATGACCCTTTCTGATTTGGCCTTGCATGATGCTCTTTGCTGCTTTCCTTATGACAAGCAACACAAGAATGGTCATTTTTGAAAACCTTGGAAGGTATACCTCTTACAAGGTTTCCTTTCACAAGTTTGTTTAGATTTTTCAAGTTTATATGACCCAACCTTCTATGCCATAATTTAGATTCATCAATAGTGGTCTTTGTAATCAAATAGGCAAAACCTTTAGCAGGTTCAGGTGTCTTCATATCAAAATCAGATATATTGTGTTGCCTTGAGACCCTAAGAAGGATCCGATTTTCATCGGCATCTTAAAGTCTGAAGTCAACACAAAACATTCAGTTTCATTAAAAAGAACCTTATGCTGCTTATCACATATTTGTGATATTGAAAATAGATTAAAATGGCCTAGTTCTTTTACAAAGGACACATTATCAAATTCTAAATTTCCAACCTTTATTCTACCTTTCCCTGTAATGTAGCCTTTGCTACCTCCAAATGTAACCAAACCACCTTTGATATCTTCAATGTTATCCAAGTAGTCCTTGTTACCATCATGTGCCCGTAACATCCATCACAAAGATTCCTCTATCTCCCATAATCATATAAGGATGTTCTCGACGTAAAAGAGAAATTAGTTTCTCTTGGGACCCGAGCTGTGCATGGATTGGGTCCGCTTGTGTTCATGTAGATTTGACATTATTAACAAAACGGTCCACCATTATACTTGGAATCGGTCTATGACTCCGCTTATAACCTCATCGAGGCCTTGACAAGATATCCCCATAACCCTTGCAAGATCATATTTAAAATTTTAATGCATTTTGACAAAGGGTCTTCTAATGAGTGATTGTGATTTTGCAAAATTCCTTTTATGGTTCAAAACATTCACCGAGATGAGGTACTGGTCTCGGTTGTCTAATTCTAATGAATTAACTTTTCCAAAACCAAGATTAACTTTAGGCACGCTAGAACTAATATTATACCTAACGTGTTTAATCGGTACACCAAGACTCACTTTTGGTCTAATGAATTAACATTTGAATTACCAAGATACGTGTACTAGTCTAGAAACAAACGAGTTAGCATGGTTAATTTCATTTACGATTCCACACCGATCTAAAAATACCATTACCAAGTGTTTACAATCATTTTCTTTCTAATTTCAGCCTCTTTAGCCATTCTTTTCTCATGATAATCACAATCTCTTATTAAATGACTTAGGCTACCACACACAAAACAACTCTTTTTAGTGAAAGAGTAACTATCTCCAAACTCTCTATTCATTAGCCCATTTCAATATTTTCTGTTTACCATAGGTGTCTCCGGTATGACTTGTTGCCTAGGCGTTTTTATGTGTTGGACACAACTAGGTTCAACTTTTTCTGGTTTAGGTGTAGACACAAGAGGTTTACTGATTTTAATTGGTTTAGACTCCTTTAAAGGTTCTGATTTAAGCTCAAGGAAACAATCAGAGATATTTCCAATGGATCCTTCACTGTCATTAGATTGACAGGTAAAATACTCACTGGATTTGTCTTCTGAGGCATTCGTTTCAGTACTTTTCCCAAATGATCCTTCACAGGTAGAAAATTCAATAAAATAGTCTTTAGAAGCAAGTGTTTCAGGGTTTTTCCATTTGTTTGTAATCAAATAAAGATTCATCACGCCTCTTTTCGCTTTTAGGAGTATAATCACCATTAAAGGGATGAGGAACACCTTTGTAGTTGTTAGTTTTAGTAAATCTATGATATATAGGTTTTCCTTCATGATATTTCTTTGAACTAACAAACACAGCTTTCTTTCATTTCCTAATCATATCCTAAAACCTTGATAACATCAAATAGTCTTGAATATTAAGTGTCAATTTCCTTCGATAATGCTTGTAATTTATATCATTTATATGGATTTACGCTTGTTTTCCATTGTTTTCCACTTTCGTGTAAATTACGAGAATTGGAGCTAAAGAGACGTGGAATTGGAGAAATATCAAAGATTTATCATAATATGCTAATTTTAAAGAAGTTACGGCAGAACTCATCTCTCACATTACGCCGTAATTAAAGCGTGAATCGAAAACCAACTCATCGAGAAGGTTACGACGTAACTCTCCCCAAAGGCTATGACGTAACTATATTAGGTCAAATGAGGTTCCACGCACGATAACTACGCCGTAACTATTTCATCAACTACGGCGTAACCTACTTATATTAAAGACTATGACGTAACTACTAATAAGGTTACGCCAGAACCAGCAGATCTAGTGGAAAATACGAAGGAATTGATGGTTACTGGCGTAACTCTTATATTAGTTACGCCGTAACCCGATCCGCCTATAAATACCCTACTAATTCTAGCATTTCTAATCATCCCATTCTACACACAACAACTAGAGAACGAGGAAAAAGCCAAAGCGTGTCTAGAGGAGCATATGGAGTCGCCTCTAGGGAGAAATCACTCCCCACAATAAGCATTAGCATTTTATCTTTTCTTTACTTTCGATTCATGTATATCATAACTTTGAATATTGAATTGATTTGTATGGTTTATATGAGCGGCTAAGCACCTCTTGGTGCTGGCCTAGTTATGATTCCTTAATTGTTTTGTTTGCGTTTACATTACTTCTGTATAATTATTTCTAAGTGTATGCATGCATAGTTTATTGGTAGCTACCCTTGTTTCGGTAGTTTTAAATGGCGGTAGAGGCCAATTGCCTAAGAGATATGACCAAATGACCCTAGGTGAGCGGACTGAGATGGAAAGGGTAAGATATAACCAACTGACGACCCTTTCTACTTGTGCGATTTGACCAACTGATCCCCTACCGTTTGGATGAACTTAAGAATTAGGGGGTGAGTGTTTAAGTTGCTAATGCCCGGGCACTCACTATTATAAATCTAGCATGTAGCGGTACTTAATGACTTGGCTTAGGGACCAGGAACAACAAGACTTATGAGGGACACATGACTTCTCCGTGGTGGCATCTTTGCTTTGATAGGTTGGGAGAATTGACCAAATGTTGTCCTTTCGACTTGACCCCACCAAGTAATTGGAAGTTAGTAGACGAGACATTACTAGCTAGGAGGATTAACTAGGTTAGCACCACTCTCCTCTATTTATTTATCCTTTGCCTTTATTTGTTGTTTTTGCTTTAGTAGTTTAATTATTAATTCCTTATCGAAATCTTATTTTAAATCATGACACCTAGACTTAGTAATAATCCAACACACATAGCTCTTGGGATGACCTCGGCTTTATCGAATACTACACTGCCCGTTAGTGCATTAGGGTAGACCATAGGTATAACGAGACTTTATAAATATTAAAACCTTGTTAGTAAAACCTGCATCAAATTTTTGGCGCCGCTACCGGGGAGCTATTTTAGGATTTCATATTAAGTCTATTTTTAATTTTCTTTTTTAAATGTCGGGATACGAGACTCACAAATGAGGCCTTTTCCGCCACCCCATTCGACGATCCGGAGAAGCAATTTCGGACAAGGAAAGTTTACTCTCCGGTTCCTATTCACAACATCTTCTCATTTTACTGAATCGGACCCGATCGACGAGAACCGGAGGTCATCTCAGAACACCCCAACCCGCTAAGGGTAAAAGTATTACAAAATGGTGTCATATCATAGCATACATAATGAACATAACAAAGCAAATGAAGTCTTATATAAATAACCAAAGGAAAAATCCAACCAACACAGGCTTAAACGTTACATAAGTTCAAAGGAATTCAAAGGAATAATCCAAGACATAAATAACATAATCCGAGTCTAATAAAAGTCAACATAATGAAGTAGAAACTAAGATGACTAAAGCCATAAGTCCGCATATCCGCTCATCACTCAAACCCATAGCTAAGAATCCCAGCACCTAGCTTAATTACCTTCCGCATGGAAAGAAAACGCGGCTGAGCTTAAAAAGCCCAGTGAACAGATATATATAACAAACGAATAATCGAAGGTTAAGTAACGACAGTATCATAATCATAGTGTGCAGATGGGAATATCATAAGGCATAACAAAGGATAACGAATGGAAACAGAAATGAAAGGTCACTCCTCAACCACGAGCCCATATCATATCAAACACATATCATATCATATCATATCGGTTGTATCCCGGGGGTGACCTCGAAATACCATATATAAGAGGAGACCTCAAGTAACAATGGAGTGATCAACTCCCGAAATGTGAAGACGCGGATTGCACCCGACATCATTCACCAAACAAAGCTCCAATCGATTAAATCCTCGAAACATATCAAATCTAGGATGCATCCATACGCCCCAAAACATATAATGGCCAAATCATATACATATAGTGAGCTCATAATCATATCAAAATGGGGACGGTGTGCAACATCACTCGTGCACACCGAGTCATGCCATTGGTGTATCAATGACACGGTCGAGTTACCTTCCGACTAGGAAACATATTTTGGCTCGGGTATCGATCAAGGGTCAAAGCATATACATATCATAAGGGTTCATATCAGATTTCATATCAAAGTTTCATATCAAAGGTTCATATCAAAGGTTCATATCAAAGGGAGCATAGCAAAGTCATAGGAAGCCCTAATCATGAGGCTTAGAGTACAACGTAACAGTTCAAGCTAATATCGAAAGATGTATAAGAATCACGAAACCTTAAGAGATAAGGTCGAATATTTGTACCTTATTCAAGCAAGCAAACAATGAAAGTAAAATCAAGAAATGAGATCAATCACGCCTTGAACCTATATGAATTAGATAACATTCTATAAGAATAAGATTACTCGATTAAGACGACTTTCCATTTTAGCAAGTTTCCGCTTTAGTAACCTTTCCATTTTAAGTAACTTTCTATTTTAGGAAACTTTCTATTTTAGGCAGGTTTCTATTTTTAGTAACATTCCATAATTAGCAGGTTTCCATATTTAGCAGGTTTCCATATTTAGTAAGTTTAGTCACTTATCTATAGTTAAATAATGAAAATGAGTGTTATCATGATTTAAGGATCATTTATGACAAGTTACAAAAGTTTAGGGTTTAAAATGTCAATATTGCAAAGTATAGAGTTAAAAGTGTAAATATAGCAAGTTTACTCATTTTACTCATTTATTCCATTTAGTTAGAATATTAACATGTTAATCCATCAAGTTTTACCATTTACAAAACAACCCCTTTACTTTATTAAATCATGTAATTACAAACCCTAGTTTTAGATTATGATTACGTATTCATTTTAAACCATTCTAGCTCGATTATTACAAGATTATAATACACCTTATGTGATCTTATTTTAATTCGAACCACCCTCTCCCAAGATCAGATTTGTACGCCCCATATCATGACCAAAACCATTTCATAAATCATTCGTTATCAAATCCGTTATCACATACATATACGTATAGTTTCTTAAGTGCATTAAACCCTTTATTGTTATACATATAATTCGACATAAAGAAAGACTAATTTTCAGTTTCATATTCATTTTATCATGCTATATATCATACTATTTATAAAGATTAAGAATCAAGGTTTTTACGTATACATATGTTATCATTTTATGTAACAAAAACACTTATAATTTTATGTGAGATAAATCGAATACAAGCCCTAGAAAACATCACCCAAGGCCACGAATGGAATGAAAAACACAAAGGAAGATACGAGAGATGATTATACGTTACCCTCATAGCGTGTACGTGACAAGGAACAAGAATCAAAGCACCAAAAATCAAAACCAAACCTTCTAGGCTTACACAAACCCACGGCCAAAATAAACAACCCACGTCCAAGCTCCTTTTCGAACCAAACACAATCCCCACGTACACCAATCGATCATACACTATCACGAGCCTCCAAGGAACCTTTTGGTTGTATAATTTTCGGATCAAATGATGAAGAAAAATTGTATGCCGCCACTATGGAATGAGAGAAAACACTTTAGGGTTTCTTGGTATATTTTGAAATGAAGAGGAATTGGTAAATGTGATTGATTATAATTGATTGAGGAATTTATGAAGGATTAATGGGATGGCGGTCATAGGGGGAAGAAGACCAAATGTGTAACTTCCATTCTTATCTCCAAATCATGTACTTAGTCCTCTTTGTAGTCCAAATTAATATGTGTACATTTGGTATGTTAATTAGTTACTTAGGATTAATTCTTTCATGTTCATTTAATTTATAACATAAGTTTATTATTCCATAATGTGCATATATTATTAATGAGATAATACTTGTTAAACGATGTTGAAGTGTTTCCCGAGTTTTTATAATTTTTAGTTGGAGGGCAAAATTGTCATTTCACGCGATTGAGATTTTAGGGTTTTACAACTCTTCCCCTCTAAAAGAAAATTTTCGTCCTCGAAAATTGAAAAGGCAACGAAGCAATAAACGAAGACATACCCGATGATGAAAAGAAATGCGGATAACTAGCTCGCATAGATTCCTCGGTCTCCCAGTAGCTTCATGCTCTGGGTGATTCTTCCAAAGAATCTTAACAAACGGAATTACTTTGTTTCTCGTGATTCGATCTCGTCGATCTAAAATAGCTTTGGGTTCCTCCGGTAATGACATATCTGGCTGAATCTGATCCAAGGGATAGGAAACCACATGCAACGGATGGTAGTTGTATCCCCGCAGCAGAGATACATGGAACACGTCATGAACATGAGATAACTGAGGAGGTAGAGCTAGACGGTAGGAAACCTCCCCAATGCGCTCGAGAATCTCAAAAGGTCCGATGAATCGAGGACTGAGCTTGCCCTTGATTCCAAAACGCTTAATACCACGGGACGGCGAAACTTTCAGAAAAACACGATCTCCAACATTAAACTCTAGGTCGCGTCTATGCTTATCAGCATAACTCTTTTGCCGTGAACGAGCCTCCTTCAATTTTTCCCTAGCGACTGCCACCTTCTCATTAGTGACCTCAATAATCTCAGGCCCCTCAATCAAACGCTCACCTACTTCGTCCCAACAAATAGGTGCTCTACATTTCCTCCCATATAACAACTCGTACGGTGCTCCTTTGATGCTAGCGTGCCAACTATTGTTGTAGGCAAACCCACCAAGCACAAATACTCATCCCAGTCCCAGTCCATTCCAATGCACAAGCCGTAACATGTCCTCAAGAGTCTCGAATGGTCCTCTCCGTTTGACCATCGGTTTGAGGATGAAAAGCAAGATCTTGAACTTAAGACGCGCGTGCCCCAATTTTTCGAGACTCTTCCAAAATGTGACGTGAAGCGGATCTCTATCGTAAATAATAGCAGAGGAGTACCATGCAATCTAACAATCTCTTGCCAAAAATCTCCGCCAACCTACTAACGCGATAGTCTTTCCGGATAGGTAAGAAATGAGCAGACTTGGTTAGCCGATCAACGACCACCCAAATCGCATCATGTCTTTTACCGGTGAGAGGCAAACCGGTGACAAAATCCATAGAAATCTCTTCCCACTTCCAAGTAGGAATCTCCAATGGCTGAAGTAGACCACTAGCCCGCTGATGCTCTATCTTGACCTGCTGACAGGTCATACACTTAGAAACATTCAAAGCCACATCCTGTTTCATGCCATGCCACCAGAAATGCTGCTTAAGATCCCGATACATCTTGGTAGAACCAGGATGAATAGTGAAAGGGGAACTATGAGCCTCTGACAAAACAGTCTCACGTAAAGCAGGATCATTCGGAACACAAAGTCGGCCCTCATACCATACAACGCCGAAACCATCAACACTGAAGTCCGTCTGCTTACCCGCCTCGATATTCTGAACTATAGACCAAAGCTCACCATCATCCTTCTGAGCTTCCTTAATCTGAAATATAAGGTTGGACTCAACCTTCAAGCTCACCCAATAACCATCATAACCCCGAAAACAAAACTCCACATCCATCAGCTCAAGATCGTGAAGAACCCTGGGATCAATCTCCAAACTAGCAATCATACCCGACTTTCGGCTCAGTGCATCAGCAACCACATTAGCCTTACCCGGGTGATACTGGATGTTCGTGTCATAATCCTTAAGAAGCTCCAACCATCTCCGCTGTCTCATATTGAGCTCCTTTTGTGTGAATATATACTTTAAACTTTTGTGGTCAGTAAAGATATCACACGACTCACCGTACAAGTAATGCCTCCAAATCTTTAAGGCAAAAATCACCGTAGCCAACTCCAAATCATGCGTAGGATAATTCTCCTCATACGATTTAAATTGCCTCAAAGCATAGGCAATCACCTTACCATGCTGCATCAACACACAACCAAATCCTTTCTTCGACGCGTCGCTATAAATCTGAAAACCTCCGGAACCCGATGGAAGTGTCAAACAGTAGCAGTAAACCAATCTACATTTCAACTCCTCGAAACTCTTTTCACGCCCTCCGTCCATTCAAAATTTTCCTTTCTCATCAATTGCGCAAAGGTAACGCCAATCGAGAGAAACCCTCAACAAAACGACGATAATAACCAAAGAAGGCCCAGAAACTTCTCACTCCGTCACGGTAGTAGGTCTCGCCATTTTGTGATAGCCTCGACTTTAGATGTGTCCATCTTAATACCATCGCAGACCAACGCGACCAAGGAAAGCAACTTGGCTCACCAATTCACACTTAGAAAATTTTGCATACAACTTCTGCTGCCGAAGAGTCTCCAATACTATACGAAGATGCTGCTCGTGCTCAGCCTCACTCTTAGAATACACAAGGATGTCATCGATGAAGACGATTACAAACTTATCGAGGTACTCATGGAAGACACAGTTCATAAGATCCATGAAAACTGCAGGTGCGTTAGTCAAACCAAACGGCATAACCAAGAACTCATAATGGCCATAGCGAGTACGAAACGCGGTCTTAGGAACATCTTGTTCCTTCACACGTAACTGATGATAACCAGACCTCAAATCGATCTTAGAGAAGAATTTTGCACCTTGCAATTGATCAAACAAGTCGTCGATGCGTGGAAGGGGATAACGGTTATGGATAGTGATACGGTTCAACTCACGGTAGTCAATACACAACCTCATACTACCATCCTTCTTCTTAACAAACAACACCGGTGCGCCCCAAGGTGAAACACTGGGCCGAATAAAGCCGTTCTCCAACAGTTCCTGCAACTGTTCTTTCAACTCCTTCAATTCGATCGGTGCCATACGGTAAGGAGCTTTAGATATAGGTTCGGCACCAGGAATCAAATCGATGCCAAACTCAACTTCCTAGCCGAGCAATACCGTGGAGTTCATCGGAAAACGTCGGAAAATCACGTACAATGAAAGACTTTCAATGGTAGGAACTTCAAGAGAAGTATCCTTAATGGATGCCGAAAACCAAGGCAACCATGCGAAATGAGAGTCTGAGCTTCATAGCCGAGATGATCTTAATCGACTTAGGCGGTTGAGCACCATGATAAACGAAATCGGTTGGTGAATATTACCAAAGATAACAATTCGAGCATAGCGATCAATGGTAGCCCTATGCAAGGCCAACCAATCCATACCCGTAATAATATCGAAATCAAACTTATCCAAAGGAAGAAGATTAGCCGAACGAATACCATCATCGAAACGTAAGGGACAATCCACATACTCACGATCAATAAGTACTTGGTTTTTCATAGGGGTGGAAATAGAGACTCGGTTTAACAAAAGTGTGGGTGTCATATTTAACTTCCTTATTAACGAAGTAGATATCATAGAATGTGTAGCGCCGGTATCAAATAGAGTAAAGGCAGAAATATCACCAATAAAAATAATGCCGGTAATGGTACCTGGAGTGTTCGCTGCCTGGTCCCGAGTAATAGAAAACACACGGCCCTTAGTCGGAGCTGGTTTGGCCGTGTTTCCCGGAGTAATCACTTTCCCCTGAGTGCAATCTTTCACCCGATGAGTAGTAGACCCACATGAATAGCAACCACCTGTGGCCTTGAAGCAAACGCCCGGATGAGGCTTACCACAAGTGTTGCAAAGTGGAGGAGGAGGCAAAACTTTAGCGGGCCTCCGCTGATATGACGAACCAGAAGAACGGTCCTGCTGACCACCACGATAAGATTGGTCCCTAACCTGACGTTGACCCCCACCATCACGACCACGACGGTCGCTTCCCGATCTTTCGTGCCTCGAGAACCATGTGCCCTAGTATCCCGACGCCTACGGTCGTGACCACGGTCATGTCTACCCCGAACTCCCGAGTGCGGTCCGTCGACCCCGAGGATGAATACGATCACCATCCTCGTTGTTAGGAATTAGAAATTCCGGTATTAAAGAGTCGGTCACCTCAAGTATATGTAATCGTTAAAAGCTCGTAGTCGTAGTTCTTTTAAGTTAAGTAGTAATTTAGTTAAGTAACACCGTGGAGGACGGACGGGTCTTTACCCACCTGTATGCACGATCCACACCCAAAGTGTGGCGAGTTATGTAAGACTATAAATACTCTCTACCTTTCAAGGTAGAGTTGAGCTCATAATAATATCTTTCACTTTCTCTCACTAAGTTCCCTAAACCTCTAACTTTCTCTCTCTAGAATTCCATCTTATTCGCCACCTTGTGTTATGGTTTGATGTGTATGTGAAAAGTTATATCTTACAATTGGTATCAAGAGCCATGGTTAGATCATATCTTGCACATCTTTGGATTTATAGTGGTTTTTAGGTGGTTTTGAGTTTGAAAAAGTTTAGTGGTTTTGCATCATTTGGTTGATTTCTTGTGTTAAAGTTTGAATTTTGTTGGTACTTTTATGTTTAGAATCATCAAAAGTGTTTAGGTTTTCATTTGGTAAGCTTGAATCATCTTGGTTGGGTTGTTTTGGATTGAAAAGTGAAGGTTATTTGGTTTTTCAAGCTAGCGACTTAGCTCTCGGACTTGTTTTCTTGGTAGCGACTTACTCATAGTTTTGTAGCGACTTACAGTTATAAAAGCTAGCGAGTTAGAGCTAGCGAGTTAAAGCACAAGTAGTGGAATCTCCACTACGGTTAGCGACTTGTGGTAGCGACTTAGTCCAGAGCGAGTTGCTCTTTAGCGACTTGCATATCTAGCGACTTGTGTAGCAATCATCGCACAAATTTGGCTAGCGACTTAGTCCAGAGCGAGTTACTACTTAGCGACTTGCTTTTCTGCTGGCGACTTGGAACTCTAGCGACTTAGTGGTGTAGCGAATTAGGTGTTAGCGACTTGGTTCAAGAATTCAGTAGCGACTTGGTTGATTTTTCCCACAAAACTTCAAACGGCCATAACTTTTGAACCGTAACTCCGCTTTTCAGCGTTCTACCCATCAAAACGACCGTGAACGAGAGAAGACCGTAAACTAAAGTTCATTCGGTCAATCTTCGAGGTCTAAATCCGCTCCGAACAGAAGTTATTGAGGTTTTAAGTTTTAGACCTAAATTTCGGGAAAAACGGCATAAACCAATCCGAATCACAACCAAACAACATCTCTGCTAATCCTACATACAATCATATGTCCTAACACATAATTGTCTATCATTCCATTCGTCATTGCTTAACGGTTTAGTCTTGATTTTAGTAAAATCCCGAAAGATTCTATTTCTGGTTTAAATCATAGACTTGTAAAATCCGTGCATTCTACCACATCATGTCTTACTCTATCGACCACGTGATTTCGTAGTGCTTAAATTGTATGATGTCGTGGATAATAATGATAATGGATGCTACATCGAACGATCAAAGATGTTTGAATTAAACAACGAGGATGTGAGATCTTCATGTTCGAGTACAATGAGAATGAATTGCACCGCTATGAGAATGCCATGCAAATGGAATGCGATTGAGCCCTATCAACTACTTCATCCGCACCTCATACGGTTGTTATCCATAGTTGGGGATCGAACATGTAGTGCTCTTTCCGCCAGACTTACCTACATTGACAAGAAGCTTGTCGTTGAACTTAGAGCATTTAAAGTCGCAACTTACCAATGAAGAAGTTCAAAAGATGGTTCCAGTCAGCACTCTTCAAGTAATCTACAAACAATTTCACCATTCATCGATGGGGAATATTCAATGACACAATCAACACTTGACCGAATTTCCTTCAAAAACATACCGGAATGGAAATTGTGAATTCATTGAGACATTTATCCAACTCATGGATAATATGAAAAGTTCATTGAAGAATCGCACAAAAGAATGAAGACGTGAATGAGTGTCGTGCGGTTGAAAATTGCCGTGTTAAGTTGGGTAATGTTTCGGTGAAGAATCGGTGGTACTAAATGCGTAATGTTAGAAAACAAATAATGATGAGTCTGACAATGCTAAAATAGAATCTTCATGCTCATGTCCACAAGAGAGAGGTGCACCACCACAACCCGTGCAAGCTAATGCAAAGGAACGCTACATGGAAGCTTCGGATGTACCCAAGATAGAGATGCACCGCCACAACCTCAGGCACGTTAATGCAGAGGAAACTTGCATGAAAGTTTCGCAGTACCTAGGTATGCATCTTCTTCTCAAAATGATGATTATGGATTGCATGAGTACACCGCATTTGTGCTCGATGATTCCTTGACCACCGAACTCAATACCTATAAGGATCAAGTTGCCATATACGAACAACGTGCTAAGTTTGAACTTACCACTCGTGAAAGGTGAGATGGATATCCAAATGCGCATAATTATTAGAAAAAGTAATTTTAGAGAAGAAGTATTAAAACAAGAGTTAAACTCCTTACAAGAAAAGCTTTCCAAAGCTGCTAAGCAAAACACGAACTTCAAGAAAATGTTATAATGCTCAAGCAAGAATTCAAAGCTAAGGAATCAAAACTTTTGAATGATTTTTCCAATCTAAAAACTTTGAAAAACAAGCTTGAAAATAAGTTGTACGCATAAGGAATACCATTGATCGCTCACATGATCACTAAGCACGTAGTCTTAAGCGATAAGCACGGTGTTCCCATTATAGATAAACCCAATCTCGAGTATGGTAAGAAAGCAAAAGCAACTCAAAGTGTAATCTATGATGGAAATGAGATTCTTAAACCTAGATGAGACACCTAGTTGCATTGAGTGCACCGAGGAAGATAGAAAACTAGATATTGCATCTAGGAGATAATGGATAAGAAGCTAAATGATCCTAAGTGTAAAAAGAGTAACATAACGATCAAACCCCATAATTACACTAAAGAAAATTGGATCTCCTTGAACAAGTTTAAGCCTCGAGACTCTATTAACCCCTCAACAAGTGTTCGGAAAAGGATATGGAAATGCAAAAGTCGAAAATCTTGTTGAAAAGAATCCCCTTGTAGGAAATCGCCTAAATCAACTGTGTATCCTCCTAATACACCAATGCACTTAGTTCCTAGATCTCTTGCCACTAAAAGCAAGACCTTAATCGATGAATATGTTATCTTTCAACTATTTGTTGATTTTGAGAAAACTTGTAAGAAAAGGATCACACCCACCGTATAATCAAGGGAAAGGGTTTTGAGCAAACTAAAGAATGCTATTTAACCGAGGTCATGCCTTTCTTTAAACAACTAAAAGATCAATTTGAGAGTCTTAAAAGGGGCGATTCGATATTAAAGAAATGGAAAAGGTATTTGATGCAATGATTGTTGAGGTTAGTGATTATGAGAGAGAATTAAAATATAATGAGATTGAGAGGAAGAACTTGCATACACCGAATGAGAATCGATTTCGAATGTATTGCTCAAGATGTGTTTTCATCGCTACAAATTGTTCCATTGATGCTTCTCAATTTCATGAATTATCTGTTGCTCTGAAAGTCTCCCATGATCGTGTCATTGAGCTTGAAACAACAAATTCAAAATTGCATGAGAAAATAGAACAGATGATCATGATAACTTGGTCAAACATTATTCTAAATTAGAAGTTGAACATCTTGCTTTGCAATTAAAACATCAACATCTCCAAGAAAATGTTAAAACCTCAAATATCAAGACATCCTCCGATGCTCCCGAGTTTGATGCGCTTTTGAAATTAGCAAACGTGATGAACAAATTCGAGCTCATTGCCACACGATCAAAAGATTGAAAGCCCAAATTTCACAACCGAAAGGTGAAAAGAAGGATGTGACTGGTTCCATATGCCTCTACCTTTAGATTCTCGAATTTCCAACTTCAAAACATAATTGATAACTTGCAAAGGAAAATGATTGTTTTAAAGTCGAAATTTCAAAGGTTAATGATCAAAACAAAGAGTTATGTGATTCATTTAAAGTTAATCATGATAAACAAATTGAAAAGATAACTTTTTACTTAACGATATTGAGAATCAAGCGTGAGGTGAAAGGAAAGTTGCCAATCCCCAATTGCAAATACTGCTCCTAAGGTTTCGATTGTGATAAATATGCTATCGATATGTTATATATTCCTCCGCCCATTAGGAATAATGAACTTGCACATAAAGCATATCTCTCATACCTTAAGGAAAGTTTGAAGGGTCTCCGTGAGATTGTTGAAGATGAAAGATTAGAAAACCTTTTGATAGTACTATAGCCTATGCCTCGCATGGATGCCAAACGATCTCGTGAACTCTTAGAGTATGTAATTGTCACAAGTCCGAAATCTAGCAATAGGCGAGATAGAATAGTTGTGCCTTGTTCTATGCCTAAAGCCAAGCATGTGACCCTTGATATGCCTTGTTCCATGTCTAAATTCAAGCAAGCAACCTTTGATGTGCCTCCTAGAACTTGGATCCCAAAGACTTCTAGACCGAAATGCGTAGTAGTGAAGCCATGTAATGTTCCCATCGTTACTTCTACTGATGTTAAGATTGACACTAAAGTTAGCGGTCAAAACCTAGAAGCAATGCAAAGAAGGATAGGATTACGCAAACTAAAAGTGTTCATGATAAGGAAGTGAAAGAACACCATAGGGACAAGAAGTTTGATTTGAACAAAAGAATCGTGTTAGTTCTAGTATTAGCTCTAAGCCTCACCAAATTAATTCGAGGCCTCATGATGTCTCGCAAAACATGTAAAAATGTTTATTTTCCGTAATCATGATAAATGTGATGTGTTATTTCGAGGTCTAAGATTCATAACCCGCTTAAGAAAATTTGGAGAGAAACAGTTAAGCAATCTTGGAAACCTCACAGGAATGTGTTTACAAATATAGGATTTCGGTGGAAGCCCACAGTCGAATATTAACGAATGGCAAACCTTACCCATTAGCTAGATCCACTATGCCTAGAATAGTGCTCATTAAGGTTTGGAAGCCAACCGTAGAATAATCCCATTAAGCACAAAATGTCATTTGACTAAGTCGATGCTTCTACTAGTTCGACTCCTAGGGATAATGCCATTGCATCTAGGGTTTCTGCGATTCAAAGACTGCTTGTGCTAACCAAAAGGAACCCATCAAGACGTGGGGATCCAATGTTTCCAATTCTCTCTTCGTCATTGTCCAAAGCAGTCGTATAAATCGTCCCTTGGTATTTGGATTCGGGCGGCTCTAAACATATGATGTGGATCTTAACAATGACGCGTCTGCTCACTTGATTCAGCCTCGTACTTCATCATAATGGCGTCTGCAGATAACACTTCAGCCCGTTCCTCAAAGTAAAGAAAGGTGTACGCTTGATGCGCTTTATCTTCTTAAGAAGAGAAATCTTCATGTTTATGACCATTCTCATCGACATTCTTCATCAACATGCTTCATGCTTTTCCATGCGCTTGGTCATCAAGTGAACCGGACTCTTGATAATTACTCTTATTCCTCTTGCTCAATATAATGAAGATGGCAACATCATGTGCTAATTTTGCGGGGAGAAGTGTGAATATAATACATTTGGATGATAATCACTTGGTTAATCAAGAATGGCATCTCTGTATGCAATTCTTGAGGGAGAAGAAGTGTGAATTTTTGCATGGTTGATGATATTTGAGAATATATGGTCAAACGGCTCCTAACCCATGTAAGAACCGAGATTCTTCTTATCGGATCATCTTCACATGTAGTTTCTTCTAAGAGCCGTTGGTTGACATCTTCACACGGTGATATGATTAAATGACAAAGTGCTTCTAGTTCTTTGGGTGATTTCTTTGATGAACATCTTTCATTCTTGTTTGATTGGGAGGATTTTAATTAAGGGATTTGCTATTTACAAGTTAACGGAATGCCTTTGGTGTGAAGAAGATGTTAATCGCTATTTCCCATTCGGATAATCTTGAAGAAGGTCGAGTCTACATCTAATCTACATTTGAAAGCTACATGATTAGAAGACTAAAGACAATTGCATTTGATGATCTAAAGACTTCTTCTTAAATCCGGCCGAGAAGAACACTTGAAAATCTTTGTCGGTTTAGGGAGAGCACTAATTGGGGAGATTGAAAAGCCAAAATTTTATCCCCAATTAGACTTGCTCGATTCTTTAGCAATGATTCATTGCTTGATTTTTGATGACACCCTCCAACGCCTAATGCTTCAATTACTAAGGATAATTGGGATTCATTGTTTGGGATTCATTGTTTTTCAAAGATATGTTTGATGAGTACTTCCAACCGCTAACAAATGTTGATCATCCACTCAAGCTCATGCTCGGTTTTATTGACTCAACCGGTTCACCATCTAAGTACTTCTTGGAATTCTCAAGAAACCTTATCTCCGCCATACTTCACAAGGCGTTGTTAATGACTATCATTGCAGCTTGCACTCATGAATAGTGATCCGCTCTTTGGTACTCCTTTGCCAAATCTTCACGGATCATTGTTTCATTTTTCTTCTCCAAATGTGCACTCTGTAAATCAACCACATGAACATTAAGGAAAATGAATTCCTCATCCGCTTACAAACATTATTGGTATATCTTCCAGATCAGTTTCTACATGTATACCGTAAGGAAGAATGCATTGATGTTGAGGAATCATTTGCTCCTGTTCAGTCAGTGGGTCAATGTACATCCGATTGTATGTTTATTCACGTGTTGGACATTTGACACAAGTTGATTACTTTGAAGTTACACATTTATAACTTATTTGAGGTTGAAGTTGACGTTCACAAAGGCGTGTTCTTATTTGATAACTTGAAGAAGTGTGAATTTTTTGCATGGTTGACTGATATTTGAGAATATATGGTCAAACGGCTCCTAACCCATGTAAGAACCGAGATTCTTCTTATCGGATCATCTTCACATGTAGTTTCTTCTAAGAGCCGTTGGTTGACATCTTCACACGGTGATATGATTATATGACAAAGTGCTTCTAGTTCTTTGGTGATTTCTTTGATGAACATCTTTCGTTCTTGTTTGATTGGGAGGATTTTAATTAAGAGGATTTGCTATTTACAAGTTAACGGAATGCCTTTGGTGTGAAGAAGATGTTAACTGCTATTTCCCATTTGGATAATCTTGAAGAAGGTCGAGTCTACAGCCTAATCTACATTTGAAAGCTACATGATTAGAAGACTAAAGACGAATTGCATTTGATGATCTAAAGACTTCTTCTTAATCCGGCCGAGAAGAACACTTGAAAATCTTCGTCGGTTTAGGGAGAGCACTAATTGGGGAGATTGAAAAGCCAAAATTTAATCCCCAATTAGACTTGCTTAGATTCTTTAGCAATGATTCATTGCTTGATTTTGATGACACCTCCAACGCCTAATGCTTCAATTACTAAGGATAATTGGGATTCATTGTTTGGGATTCATTGTGTTTCAAAGATATGTTTGATGAGTACTTCCAACCTCTAACAAATGTTGATCATCCACACAAGCTCATGCTCCGGTTTCTCCGACTCAACTAGTTCACCATCTAAGAAGTACTTCTCGAACTCTCAAGAAACCCAATCTCCGCTTATTCCTCAAGGCGTTGTTAATGACTATCATTGCGCTTGCACTCATGAATAGTGATCCGCTCTTTGGTACTCCTTTGCCAAATCTTCACGGATCATTGTTTCATTTTCTTCTCCAAATGTGCACTCAGAAATCAACCACATGAACATTAAGGAAAATGACTTCCTCATCCGCTTAAAAACATTATTGGTAAATCTTCCAGATCGGTTTCTACATGTATACCGTAAGGAAGAATGCATTGATGTTGAGGAATCATTTGCTCCGGTTCACCGGTGGGTCAATGTACATCCGATTGTATGTCTATTCACGTGTTGGACATTTGACTCAAGTTGATTACTTGAAGTTACTCATTTATAACTTATTTGAGGTTGAAGTTGACGTTCACAAAGGCGTGTTCTTATTTGATAACTTGCTCGGGCTTAAGTATTTGAGTTGAAGACTTGGGTTATCTAGTTACCAGCAATGAGGTGGATGATTGAAGACCGTTAACTATCACTATTAGGAGTTACTTTGTTTTACTCGATGTCACACGATATGACGGTGTGGATAATCGCAAGAGGTGTTAATGTCTCATACTTTGTTTGAGTAGTGAGTACTTAGAGATTTGCTTGAAGCATAGATTCTCGACACCGTTCTTCCATCTTTAAGTGCAAGCTTAAGACACAAATGCGGGAATTCGACTTGGCTTTCAAGTTTGGTATATCGGGTTTTCTTCAACAATGGTCACTTCAAATTGTCTACATATGGGTTGATAAAGATAGTCGAGAGAGTTTATGTAGCATTGATTCTCACAGATTCACTTGGGCTATTTGAGTTCTTCTCACAAGATTTCAAGTTTATGGATATATTATGTTTCTTGATTCCGAGGTATCAAAACTATTTGGGGAAGGATATATTATTCCAACTATTTTGGGGAAGTGGTCTCGAGACCTTTGGTTTTGTTACTTGATGTTCGGTTGGAAGAAATGTGAGAAGAATATTTGAACGTGAGATGATATCGCCTATCGACATCGTATATTCGGTTTATGATAAAGTGCTTCCGGTTATATGCACAACATGTTCACTTGATCGAGCTAATTCAGTTATTTCGAGTTGACATCCACGAGATGATTAGTGACTCAATCGTTACATGGATGTCATCGTCTCTACTCTTGTTGGGTACATGTGTACATTATGTCGATTGGTTATATGTTATATAACCGGAATGCACTTGGTAAAATGAAGATGTTGATATATTGTTCCCTAACTAGACAACGGTCAAGCTCGAAGAGTAAGGTGTACATCGGGATGCACAATGAGTTCATGTGATCGGTCGTAATCGCTTAATCCGGATTTGATAACCACCGAGACGATCAATGTTTCAACTTGTTACTTGTGTTCTCGTGTTCTTGTGGTCTTGAGCTTCAATCAATGAGACCGCTTTGTATTCAACTCTACTTCTTAGGAAATGGTCTTTACTCGATGTTTGTCGGTTTGGGGAAGCTATCAAAGATTCAAATTGAGAAGGCTCATGTTCGAGACAATTTTCTTAGAAGCCTCGGATGCTTTGGTGGCGAAAGTTTAAGAGATGTTGATTCCTTTCTTCTACAACGTCTTGAACGATATCTTTATCTCGGTACTCATTTCATCATTCTCTTAAACTAATTTATCTCTTGTATATATCTATTCGAAAAACAAAATACAAAATTATAAAACCTTCAAAAATCAAATAGAAAAATATAAAACTTTCAAAATCCATAAAATTTGAAAATTTGAAAAATCTTCAAAAATATTGTCATTTTGTCATGTTTCTCTCGATTCGATAATATCTACGGTCTTGATGTTGTCATTCAAAGAATGACACGGGACTTTAGATGTTGTTCGAATTTTATATATAAAAAAAAAAAAAAAAAAAAAAAAAAAAATCAAAAATATTTTTGGGAGAAAGAGAAAATGGTTTATTGTCATTTTCGTGCAATAACCGGTTTTAAAAGAAAGAACGAGCCATGTTTCACCATGTTTTCAAATTCCATGCTCGATTCTATAAACATTTATCTCTTTGAAAACCAAATGCTTTGAAAAATAACTCAAACTCTATTTTGATAATCATCGACTTATTTGTCAAAATCTCTCTCTCAATCAACAACATACGTCATTGATTGAGGGGAGAATGATTTCAATTAAATTAAAAAGTTATTTGGCATTAAAATTGTTTTCAAAAGATATACATGCATGTTTTATAAATGGAGTTTAAAGTCTCAAAATCCGATCCGTATCGCTTAAAACACTTTCACAATCAAGTCACAATTCTCCTTAAAGCTTTCAAAATCAATTTAATCTATACGAGATCACAAATTTCAAATGATTTGATAATTGTGATCGGGGAGAATGTGTGATTTAAATTGATTTAAACTAATAATTAGGTAAATGGTTATAATAGGATGTACATGCTATCCCGCCCACATGTGACAAACGATTTCAATTTTTCAATGCACATGTTGAGGGGAGCATCTATATTAAAACCTTTGATTTAAAACGTGATCATTTATCCCATGTGCAGGTTCCTCTAGTATGTGCAAAACTCTTTTCAAACCTCGAGGCACATATTGAGGGGAGCAAATTTATGGAAACCTCATCCTTCCGGAAATGCCATATTTACTTGATCCGTTGAGGAAGCGATGTTGATATCTTTAGAAAATGGTAATCAAAGAAGTTAATTCTTTCTCTTGCCTCCGTGTGCAAAATTTCTTTCAAATATTTGATACACATGTTGAGGGGAGTTCTCGTTTAAAATATCAAAAACAATTCGGTACAAAATGTTTTGATTATATAACACAAGTATCTCGAATTGATTTTTCAAATGGTTTTCAATTGGATCCAATGGCGGATGAACAATACCAAATTGACCGACCAACTTTACTTTATGTACGGTGATATAAGGATGATAAGGTTAGGTATTGGTTCCCATGATCCGCCGAATCGGAGGGATCTACCGAGGACAATCCACTAGTTAGTGTAGAAGTCCTTAGGTATGATGATAAAAGGAGAAAATGAGATATGGGAAGAGTGCGGACTAAGACCGAGCTAGTACTGGAATAAACCCAACAAGGTTCTAGCTAGGAAGTCTCGTAAGCAATGAAGGGGTTGAAGAATTAAAAGAATTGAATGTAAAAGGGTGAAAACAAATAGCCTCCATTTATTCAACCTTAGGCGTAAACCGGTTCAATTCATATGCTACCGATGGTAACATCGGTATTGAAGACAAGACGTCATGGACCCAAAGGACGAATCGCACTTCAACTTTCCAAACCACTCAAGTTCCTATTAAAAGGACTTGTTTCATTCTCACGGGAACCGACATTATCTATCGACTTTCTCTTAGAGATGGTTGATATTGAAGAAGGAGACCTCTCCTAGTCTCCGTTATAGGATCCAAATATGCACAAATTGAGTCTAGAGCCACGAGATCATCAATAAATCTCATTAGGACACTTTCAATGAAGACTCTGCTTTCACACAATGTGGAAAGAGAGATTATAACTGAGTCCCACGATTACCCTTGTGGTATTGCTGTAACATCCGAGTGATATGTTTACATATTCACAATGAAGATGGAAAGCCTTCGAGCCAACATCAAACAAGCTCCTCGGTAGGTGGCATGTGAGATCTATTTTATAGATCAACCATGTGACAACCGAATGAGAAACAATGGGGCGATTCAATCTCTTGAATCAAACCTCGTTCGAGTTATGGATTGACGGATGCCTTTGAAAACCGGTCGTTGTGCTTAATAAACTTTTTCTTTAGCACATCGATCGGTACTAATTTTTCAAACCAAAGGTATTTTATGATTGATAATTGATTTTCAATAAAACCTTGATGTATTGCAAAACAATTTCTATTGAGCAATACACGATTGTTTTTCAAATCTCTTTCATCAATCGCTGGACTTAATATTCACGGTTCACTCACTCCGTGTTGTCTTCTTTGAGATGTTCCGGTTTGAGAACAGCTAGAACAACGAAACCCCGTCAAGGAGATTCTTAGGAATCCCACCGATCACAAAAGATTGTAATCGATCAACGGGAACCGTGGGTCGTGTACCTCAATTCAACGAAGTGATCAAAGACACTTTCGTGCGATTTGTTGCTAATCTGTTGTATGCGTATACCCGACGCTTGCGGTGATCGTAATGAAGCGGTCAATCCATAGCCGCATGCTCACTTAACACATTCAACTCAAAAGAAATCATGATTAGTGCATCAATGACTCGATATTTTCACTCCATGCTTCGCCACGCCGCCAATATCGTGATTCAACAAATGCTTCCGCTACTCGATGAGAAGAATTCATGATCCGTAATGTGAGCATGTCGGTCCCAAAGTCACAACACCACAATGGATGTCTCGTAGATTTTTGATAGCCGATGATCTCCAAAGATGGCTCAAACTCATCATCACGTGGATCAAGAAAAGACCTCCACTTGGAATAACCAAACATGCAATGTGAAGAATCAATGACTACGAGCTTATGAGCAAAGGACTACATCAAGAATGCAAGATCAATCATAATGTAATATCTATCGTATTCAAAGAAATTTTGATGTAAAATTGAGGTGACCTCCTTAGGGAGATTGTTAGGAATTAGAAATTCCGGTATTAAAGAGTCGGTCACCTCAAGTATATGTAATCGTTAGAAAGCTCGTAGTCGTAGTTCTTTTAAGTTAAGTAGTAATTTAGTTAAGTAACACCGTGGAGGACGGACGGGTCTTTACCCATCTGTATGCCTCGATCCACACCCAAAGTGTGGCGAGTTATGTAAGACTATAAATACTCTCTACCTTTCAAGGTAGAGAGTTGGAGCTCATAATAATATCTTTCACTTTCTCTCACTAAGTTCCCTAAACCTCTAACTTTCTCTCTCTAGAATTCCATCTTATTCGCCACCTTGTGTTATGGTTTGATGTGTATGTGAAAAGTTATATCTTACACCTGTTCCTCTTGTTGTAACCCTGCTCCTCATGCAATAACTCGATGTTGCGGGCATCATCCGCAACTGCAGCCACCCCAGTATACTGATGGTTGATCATCCTGTCTAGCACCCACTTCTTTAACCCCCATTTGAACTTACGAGCCTGACGACGAGCATCTCCAGCAACTGTAGCACCTACAAATCCAACCATCCTCATAAAGCGTTGCATATACTCGTGAGAATTTTCCTTATCCAACTGATGAATGGCTTCGTACTCCCTTTCATATCGAAGTTGTTCTGACTCAGGGAAATACTGTTTGTAGAAGATGCCTCTGAAGGTATCCCAAGCACAAGTATCAAGAAAGTTCTCTTCTTTGGACAAGAGATAAGCTTTCCACCAGTTTAGGGCATCACCCTCGAGTTTGAAGGCAGCAAGTCGGGTTTTCACATCATCACCACAACCCAGCACATTGAAAAGCTTTTCCAAGTGCGTGATCCAGTCTTCTACCTCATTCGGTGAAGCTGCCGAGCGAAAAGGGATTGGCTTAAGTTTGTTAAAGCGCTCGATCCATACATGAATGGGTGTAGGTGGGTTATCACCCCCACCATTACCCCCACCAGAAGAACTAGCGCCATTCCGAACATTCTCAGTGATGGTAGCCACTATCCCGGGCATAGCAGTGGCTAGAGCGCGTGCAATCAAAGCTTCAAAATTAGGATTTCCATCCCCATTGTCGTCGCCGTTCCTTCGAGTTTGGACCATCTGAAGAGTTCATTAAACGATTACCAAATGTTAGGAAAATAAGATGAAGATCATGAACGGAAACGATGAAAATGAACCTAGAATCTACCCAAACCTCACCAGTCAAAACTTAAGCTCTACGGATAACGCTTAGGGTCCATATGTCACAGGTCCTGACTACAAGTCGTAAACCTGGGCTCTGAAACCATAATTGTAACACCCCAACCCGCTAAGGGTAAATGTATTACAAAATGGTGTCATATCATAGCATACATAATGAACATAACAAAGCAGCGGAAGTCTTATATAAATAACCAAAGGAAAAATCCAGCCAACACGGCTTAAACGTTACATAAGTTCAAAGGAATTCAAAGGAATAATCCAAGACATAAATAACATAATCCGAGTCTAATAAAAGTCAACATAATGAAGTAGAAACTAAGATGACTAAAGCCATAAGTCCGCATATCCGCTCATCACTCAAACCCATAGCTAAGAATCCCAGCACCTAGCTTAATTACCTGCCGCATGGAAAGAAAACGCGGCTGAGCTTAAAAAGCCCAGTGAACAGATATATTAACAAACGAATAATCGAAGGTTAAGTAACGACAGTATCATAATCATAGTGTGCAGATGGGAATATCATAAGGCATAACAAAGGATAAAGAATGGAAACAGAAATGAAAGGTCAGTCCTCAACCACGAGCCCATATCATATCAAACACATATCATATCATATCATATCAGTTGTATCCCGAGGGGTGACCTCGAAATACCATATATAAGAGGGGAGACCTCAAGTAACAATGGAGTGATCAACTCCCAGAAATGTGAAGACGCGGATTGCACCCGACATCATTCACCAAACAAAGCTCCAATCAGATTAAATCCTCAAACATATCAAATCTAGGATGCATCCATACGCCCCAAAACATATAATGGCCAAATCATATACATATAGTGATCTCATAATCATATCAAAATGGGGACGGTGTGCAACATCACTCGTGCACACGGAGTCATGCCATTGGTGCATCAATGACACGGTCGGTTACCTTCCGACTAGGAAACATATTTTGGCTCGGGTATCGGGCAAGGGTCAAAGCATATACATATCATAAGGGTTCATATCGATTTCATATCAAAGTTTCATATCAAAGGTTCATAACAAAGGTTCATATCAAAGGGAGCATAGCAAAGTCATAGGGAAGCCCTAATCATGAGGCTTAGAGTACAACGTAATGCTTCAAGCTAATATCAAAAGATGTATAAGAATCACGAAACCTTAAGAGATAAGGTCGAATATCTGCCTTATTCAAGCAAGCAAACAATGAAAGTAAAGTCAAGAAATGAGATCAATCACGCCGCCCGGAACCTATATGAATTAGATAACGTTCTATAAGAATAAGATTACTCGATTAAGATGGCTTTCCATTTTTAGCAAGTTTCCCGTTTTAGTAACCTTTCCATTTTAAGTAACTTTCTATTTTAGGAAACTTTCTATTTTAGGCAGGTTTCTATTTTTAGTAACATTCCATAATTAGCAGGTTTCCATATTTAGCAGGTTTCCATATTTAGTAAGTTTAGTCACTTATCTATAGTTAAATAATGAAACTGAGTGTTATAATGATTTAAGGATCATTTATGACAAGTTACAAAAGTTTAGGGTTTAAAATGTCAATATTGCAAAGTATAGGGTTAAAACTGTAAATATAGCAAGTTTACTCATTTTACTCATTTAATCCATTTAGTTAGAATATTAACATGTTAATCCATCAAGTTTTACCATTTACAAAACAACCCCTTTACTTTATTAAATCATGTAATTACAAACCCTAGTTTTAGATTATGATTACGTATTCGTTTTAAACCATTCTAGCTTGATTATTACAAGATTATAATACACCTTATCTGATCTTATTTTAATTCGAACCACCCTCTCCCAAGATCAGATTTGTACGCCCCATATCATGACCAAAACCATTTCATAAATCATTCGTTATCAAATCCGTTATCACATACATATACGTATAGTTTCTTAAGCGCATTAAACCCGTTATTGTTATACATATAATTCGACATAAAGAAAGACTAATTTTCAGTTTCATATTCATTTATCATGCTATATATCATACTATTTATAAAGATTAAGAATCAAGGTTTTTACGTATACATATGTTATCATTTTATGTAACAAAAACACTTATGATTTTATGTGAGATAAATCGAATACAAGCCCTAGAAAACATCACCCAAGGCCACGAATGGAATGAAAAACACAAAGGAAGATACGAGAGATGATTATACGTTACCCTCGTAGCGTGTACGTGACAAGGAACAAGAATCAAAGCACCAAAAATCAAAACCAAGCCTTCTAGGCTTACACAAACCCACGGCCAAAATAAACAACCCACGTCCAAGCTCCTTTTCAAACCAAACACAATCCCCACGTACACCAATCGATCATACACTATCACGAGCCTCCAAGGAACCTTTTGGTTGTATAATTTTCGGATCAAATGATGAAGAAAAATTGTATGCTGCCACTATGGAATGAGAGAAAACACTTTAGGGTTTCTTGGTATATTTTGAAATGAAGAGGAATTGGTAAATGTGATTGATTATAATTGATTGAGGAATTTATGGAGGATTAATGGGATGGCCGGTCATAGGGGGAAGAAGACCAAATGTGTAACTTCCATTCTTATCTCCAAATCATGTACTTAGTCCTCTTTGTAGTCCAAATTAATTTGTGTACATTTGGTATGTTAATTAGTTACTTAGGATTAATTCTTTCATGTTCATTTAATTTATAACATAAGTTTATTATTCCATAATGTGCATATATTATTAATGAGATAATACTTGTTAAACGATGTTGAAGTATTTCTCGAGTTTTTATAATTTTTAGTTGGAGGGCAAAATTGTCATTTCACGCGATTAAGATTTTAGGGTTTTACATCATCAATGAAAATAATATTGATGACTTAACTATGGAGCAGTATTTGGAGCGACCAAATGAAAACGGCCAACGAAGCTTCGCACAAGATTCTAATACTGAAAAATACTCTATTCCATATCAAATTGTTCAAGAGTTACACAAACTTAAGTTTTCTGGAGATGAAGATGAGGACGTTCAGAATCACGTAGAAGAAGTTCTCCACTTATCCTCTCTTTTCAATGTAAGAGGTACCCCGAGCTATTCGGTCATCGCAAGGATTTTTCCTATGACTCTTACTGGAACCGCGAAGAAATGGTATAGCAAACTCCCTAGCGAATGTAAAGAAGCATGGGATAAACTAAGAAAAGAGTTCGTCCAAAATTTTGCCCTCCTTAAAAAATGGCAAAACTTCTTGGTAAAATCTATCAATTCATCCAAGTTGGAGAAGAAACGCTTTACCAGGAATGAGAAAGATTTAATGAGCTTCTTTATCGATGCCCCACCTATGATTTGAACAAACATCAGATCGTATACGTCTTCTACTGTGGTATTATTGCGCTATCACGAGAACTACTCGATTCCCCGAGACCTATTCCTAGCATGACTCCCCGAGAGCTATTCTGAACATTGCTACAAATGGCATATGGATACAGGGTACGGACCAAGAGACAATTTTGATCATAAGGTAATGAAGACAATAACAAAGCAAGAGTACAATTATGGGGACATTTTTGAAAAACGAAGGATAGAAGGAGAAGCTGAAGCATGTAGGGTTGAGAGGGTTAAGAGTGTATTTGAGACCAAAACCGGGATCAATCTTGAAAAGAAGATTCTTGACCACATCAATGAATCAAGGGAACGAGATAATAGAATCGAAAAAATGATGAAGACGTTCGTAGATAACACAGTCTCTTCTTTTAAAATTCACGAAGATAGGATTAAGAGTTTGGAAAAGAGTGTGAGCTCATGTTCGCGAGCCATCACTGATTACCTAGCAGCTCGGGAAGAGGAAGCTGTCAACACAGTAGAAACTATCCTTGAAGAACCAACAACCTTTTCGGAAAAATTTAAGCGATGAATCAGCATGGAAAGACAATCACTTCTGGACCAAGCTTTACCGGTAAACTCCTCTATCAATAATTCCATTAAAACTAATCATGATGATATTTCACAGGAATTAAGCAATGATGAGACAATTCACCTCAACGAAAGATGTTCAGCAGTTTTGAGAAATGAGCTACCACAAAAGGAAAAAGATCCAGGATGTTTCACTCTCCCTTGCTTGATCGGGAGTCTCAATATGTGTAATGCCCTAGATGATCTTGAAGCAACTATTAGCATAATGCCTCGTTCGATGTTTTTGCGTATGGGGATTGGTGACTTAAAGCCGACCAAGATGAAAATTGAAATGGCCGATCGATCTATGCAATCGCCATTGGGCATCGTTGAAAATGTGTTGGTGAAGATTAAGAAATTCCTTTTCCCAGTAGATTTTTTGATTCTTGACATTCCGAAAGACAACAGAATACCTGTCATTTTAGGTAGACCTATGCTTGCCACTGCCCATACTAAGGTGGATGTCTTTGCTGGAAAGCTAACTCTTGAAGCTAATGGAGAAATTGCAACGTTCGGACCTAATGAACTCCTGTCTACTTCTCAAAAGGTATGTGCAATTGACCCAGTAGAAAGTTTTGGTGACGCTTTAGAATAATTTCTTAGCGACCCCCCGGATCCTAGCGAGATTGATTCATGGAGAGATTTTGATGTTTTTGTCAACTTCGAGGAAGAGGATAATTTAGGAATCAGTGCTAAAGACCTCTCAAGTGACGTCAAAATTTCGAGGAAGAAAATAACTCTGTGAAGGCTTTTTCGCAAACCAATCAACCTACATTTCATGAGGTAGGAACCCACATACATCATAGAAACCCTTATTATTCATGCAAAATCAGGTTCATCGACTTCCACCCATTTATTGACACTACTTCCCCAGTCAATGTCATGTCGAAAGAGTGCTACAACAGAGTTATGAAGAAAGAATTAGAATATAAGGGAAATAACTTTATTGGGTTTGCAACTAACATCCATGTTTTCGTTGGAACTCATTCATTTTTGGTGGACTTTATGGTTTTAGACGACGTAAGCGAATTTGTGGAAGATGGACTTATGGGAGTAATTTTAGGAAAGCCTTTTCAGGAAATGTCAGGGTTAGATAAAAATGAAAAAGAAGGGTTAGTATGGTTGAAGATAAATGATGATAAAACTATTTTCAAAATGCCGAGAACGATCAAGAATTTTAAAAATTGGACCAAGAGGCGCTTAAGCCAAGCCCAACCACCGCTCGATATCGATGAGGAAGACAAAGAAAAGGTATTGACCACCATTTCGGAAAATCAAGAGTTTCTACTCGGTCATTTAGAATTAGGGATGACTACAAACGGATGAGAATTTGGTAAGTTGGATCCAACGTGGAGATTGCCATATCCACGAAATGACCAACAAGCACTTGGTAGCCCCACGACTCGAGTCTAACTTAAATACTCAGTAAATAAAGAAAAGTGCTCTTTCGGAGACAACTCGAATTATCCTTTCTTTTATTTTATTTCCATTTCTGTAGGGTTTTGTGTTTTCTAACCATTTTTGCAGGAAACGAGGAAGTAATTACTGCTGTAGTTTGCTGATTTGACCATAGTTACGGTGTAACTCATCTATGTGATTACGCCGTAACCAACCTTTTGCAGCAGAATTTTAGACGCATTACCAATTATGGCGTAATTCCATCTCAGTGGCTACGCCGTAACCACTCGCTTTGCAGCTTATGTCAGGTTTTGCCAGTTATGGCGTAACTCCCTTAATGAAGTTACGACGTAACCTTCCTCTGCTTTAATTCTTAAATTTTAAAACACAATAACCTTGTATTAGTATTTTAAATGAACTTTTTGGGTGTGTTCTCTGTAAACCCTCACGAGACTTCACTTGTCCACTTGGGACACCAAGTGGTTTAAAAGGCTTGTTGCATATGCTAAATGCAACCGTGATTCCTACGAAAGTGAGTTAGGTTTGTTTTTCATTTTTCATTTTTCATTTTTTCTTTTTAGAATTATGCTTGTCGGTAGTGTGATTTCAGGGATTGAAGTTTGCTCATGGATGCTTATAGAAAGGCACGTCTCTTTTTCGTGGGCCTTCTTTCTTTATGGAGCAAATTTTAGTGAAGTTCTCGCTCTAATTCTACTTTTCTCTTCACCTTTATTTAATGCTTAGTACAAAAGGGAATTTTTACAATTCAAGTGGGGGGACGGGAGTAGAATTATCTCTTGAACATTATTTTTCCCTCGTTTTTCTAGTTTATTTTGAAAAATTATGCCATTTTTAAAATTTTGACATGTTTTTCTTAACCTAACTAGATTAGACCTTAGTCGAGCACATACAACCCTTGATTTATTATGGCGAGATTAGCCTTATCCATTTCCAATATTTTACCCCAAATCCACTAAATTATGAGTGTGCGGGTAGCTTGTAAACTTTAGAACTTGGCCTTTGCATCATTTCGAGACCATAGACAAGGTATGTTGAGTTAGCTCGATGTATTTGGACTTTTCAGTTTTAGAAGGCAATATTATAGGATTATCACCCAAATAGCCTACCATTGTGTGTCTATCGATTAGTCAACTCGACTTCTCGACCCCCATGTGAAACCCTTTTTGTTGCACTCATCTTTAGTGCAAGATACCCCTAGATACACCCATCTGAGCCATTCCTTTAATTTTGTTAACCCATTATATTGTTTTGAATACACCTATACACCTTAGCCTACCCTGTAGTCTTTATTTGTGATTGGGAAGTCATCATTTTCCTAAGTTCAAAGTTCAAGTGGAAAGGTTCGGAAATCACACTTTCATCGACAACATATTCCTGAAGATCATTTAAGACCCCCCGAATTCCCATTGTTTATCTCAAGTGGGAGGATATTATGTTTAGTTATTATTGTTATGTTGAAAAAAAAATAGTTGGTATGTTATTTAGTTATTGTAAAGTGCGATGTTATAAGCACTATGTCATGAGCTTTATAGATTTAGTATCGAGGAGGCCACCTCGGTCACATTTGAAGATTGGAGTTGGTAATTATGCAAATAGTTAGGTAGTGTGCCCATCACGACGTCCTCTAATGACACATCTACCTAGTATTTCATGATCCGGTTTCTTGACTTCAAAGCTTGAACTTTGGGCGAACGATAAGTGATGATGACTTGGTTATAGATTTAGACTACCTGCTTGTTTTTTATTTTACACCATTTATATATCCCATGTCTTATCCTACCCTTTTAGTCATGAAGAGTGTCTAGATGATGCAGCGAGCAATCTTTGGTGTCTTGGCGATGGATATGGTCATGTATCATTGATTTTGTCCACTTCGCCGTGACATGTTAGTAATGACGAGTCACCCCTTAACCTTTGTCGTGTCTACCCATATTGCCTTCGAGAATTGTTTAGCCTTTAACTCTAGTGGTGGAGATTTGTGTAACCGCCAAGCTTATGATAGAATACATGCTATGACTGTGCGATTGAGTGATCACCCATTAATTGACACATAGAATAGTAGAGAGATTTAAGTGTTTCGTTCCCATTTCGTGAGGTGTTTGTCTTTTTAGGAATCTTTCTAATAAGGTCTACTTGAGGGCAAGTAGAGTTCAAGTGGGGGGATATTTGAAAACATCAAATAGTCCTGAATATTAAGTGTCAATTTCCCCTGATAATGCTTGTAATTTATATCATTTATATGGATTTACGCTTGTTTTCCATTGTTTTCCACTTTCAGGTAAATTACGAGCATTGTAGCTAAAGAGACGCGGAATTGGAGAAATATCAAAGATTTATCATAGTATGTTGATTTTAAAGAAGTTACGGCGTAACTCATCTCTCTCATTGCGCCATAACTAAAGCGTGACTCAGAAAACCAACTCATCAAAAGGTTACGGCGTAACTCTCCCCAAAGGCTACGACATAACTATATTAGGTCAAATGAGGTTCCACGCCGCTGATAACTACGCCGTAACTATTTCATCAACTACGATGTAACCTAGTTATATTGAAGACTACTGCGTAACTACTAATAAGGTTACGCCGTAACCAGCAGATCTAGTGCAAAATACGAAGGAATTGATGGTTACGGCGTAACTCTTATATTAGTTACGCCGTAACCCGTGATCCGCCTATAAATACCCCACTAATTCCAAATTTCTAATCATCCCATTCCACACACAACAACCGAGAGAACGTGGGAAAAAGCCAAAGGCTGGTCTAGAGGAGCATCTGAGTGTCTCAAGGAGAAATCACTCCCCTACGATAAGCATTAACATTTTATCTTTTCTTTACTTTCGATTCATGTATTTCGTAACTTTGAATATTGAATTGATTTGTATGGTTAATATGAGCGGCTAACCACCTCTTGGTGCTGGCCTAGTTATGATTACTTAATTGTTTTGTTTGCGTTTACATTACTTCCGTATAATTATTTCTAAGTGTATGCATGCATAGTTTATTGGTAGCTACCCTTGTTTCGGTAGTTTTGAATGGCGATAGAGGCCAATTTCCTAGGAGATATGACCAACTGACCCTAGGTGAGCGGACTGAGATGGGAAGCGTAAGATATGACCAACTGACGATCCTTTCTACTTGTGTGATTTGACCAACTGATCACCTACCATTTGGATGAACTTAAGAATTAGGGGGTGAGTGTTTAAGTTGCTAATGCTCGGGCACTCACTATTATAAATCTAGCATGTAGCGGTACTTGATGACTTGGCTTAGGGGACCAGGAACAACAGGACTTATGAGGGGACACCTGACTTCTCCTATGGTGGCATCTTTGCTGATAGGTTAGGGCGAATTGACCAAATGCTGTCCTCTGGACTTTGACCCCACCAGAAGTAATTGGAAGTAAGTAGACGTAGACATTACTAGCTTGGAGGATTAACTAGGTTAGCACCACTCTCCTCTATTGATTTATCCTTTGCCTTTATTTGTTGTTTTCTGCTTTAGTAGTTTAATAATTAATTCCTTATCGAAATCATATTTAAAATATGTGACACCTAGACTTAGTAATAATCCAACGCACATAGCTCTTTGGACGACCTCGGCTTTACCGAATACTACACTACACGTGACCGGGTACACTGCCAGTTAGTGCATTAGGGTAGACCATAGGTATAACGAGACTTTATAAATATTAAAACCTTGTCAGTAAAACCTGCATCAAACCTCTATATCTGATTTTATTTCAAACCCTAAACCGATTTTACTTGTTGAGCTCATTGCTGAATCAATTATTCTCCATAGGTTTCTAGCACTGTTTTGCCAATGGTCAAGTATCTTTTGCAATTCTTCTTTATCTTTAACAGCTTTAATTCCAATTCTTCTATATTTATAAGCTTTTCATCCTTTTCAAATAATTCATTTCCTAGGAATGTAAGTTTTTCATTTAAAGATGTGTTCTGTTTTTGTAAAGTGACAATTTGGGCCTCTAATTTCTTAACAGCATTTTCATAGGCCAGAAGTTTAACTTCTTGGTCACCTAACTGACTCATTTTTTTTATCACAAAGTGTTTGCAGTTTATTATATGAATCAGTGCAAATTTTAGAGCACAAGGATACCTCACTGCTGGAGCTTATGGCCATGAGAGCATGATTGATTTCAGTACCCTCATGAGTGTGCCCCCCCAGTTAATCACACCAGCTTCCAAAGTCAGCAACCCCATCTGACTCTTATCTTCCTTCTCAGCATGTCTAGGATAGAAGGAATTCATTTTCTTTTCTTTATTGGCCACCTTTGTTGTGCACTCCCTAGCAAAGTGACATCTGTTTTGGCACCTGTAGCAGTTAAGCTTTGATTTATCAAACCCTACTGGTCTCTTCCCATCAAAATTGACTCGCCTACCAGTCCTTTTTTAGAATTTCTTCATCCTCAAAGCAATCATGGCACACTACCAGTTTATATCCATTTCCTCCATCTCCTCATCTTCAATATGATCCAAGTCCTCATTAAGGATGTCTTCAGATTGATTAGCAAATAGTGAATAGATGACCTTATCAGCAAAACCAACAGGACTATCTCCTTCCTTCACACCAGATGATGAAGTGGTGTAACTATCAGAACTAAAACCATCACCAGATTTAACTTTGTTTGTACTGCTCTTGCCTTGGGAGACAAAAGCAACATTGTTAGCACCTGAGGATGCCTTTGAACTTCCTTTGATGTCTTGTTCATAAACTCTAAGGTTATTGTACAAGTCATCTATTGACAGAGTGTCAATATCTTCTTTTGATTCTCATGATCATCGCCAGATGTGACCATTCTTTGAACAATGATCTGAGAAACTTCATGTTTGCATCCTCATTGGATAATTCAGAACCACGTGCTTCCAACTGTGATAGGAGTTTTTGGAATCTGTCATAACCTTTCTCCAAGACTTCAGAACTGCTCACAGTAAAAACTTCAAACTGTTGTTTATAAACAACTTTTTGCATCTTTTTGGAGTTAGCATTTCCTCCAAATCTTGTTCTGATTGCTTCCCAGATCTCCTTTGCATCATCCTTAGTATGGAACCTTCTAATATGTTCCTTTGGAATTGAAATTAGCAAGAGGGTTATAGCTTTCCTCTTCTTCTCCACAACATGAATCTCTGCAGTAGAGACTGGTGGGAGAATTCTGATAACACCATCTTTCCCTTTGGATATTCTCTTCTTTGAATTCCCATTCAGGATCACCTTCTAGACCTCATTATCTACATACTCCAGATAATGTTCCATTTCCATAGCCCAGATGTCATACTCTTCCTTTTTCAAAATAGGAAGTTTGATGTTGGAAATGGTGGTTGTAGCAGGGATTGTTTGTTGTTATTGTTTCTTAGACCCTGCTTCTGATGCTTAATAATCATGGTCAGAAGCCTCTTCATCACTAAGGTGATTTTAGAAATTATCAGCAAGTGCATACATGTTCAGGATTTGTGAAATAAATGATTGTTTTTGTAAAATGTGTTTCTTCTAATTCAGAGTCATTCTATAGGCTCTGATACCACTTGTAGGTCCAAGGTTATGGATCTAAGCAGCCTTGTAAGACAATAACTAACTTGGATAAATCCAAACTAATTATGTTAGGTCACCATATTGTAACACAAGCATCAATATGTAAATAAATAGAGTAAGAAGTGATCAGATGAACACACAAACACAACACACGTATGAAATTAGAATAGTTATGCGTAGGTATTATGATTGAAGTGAACAACCAACCTTCAAATCAAGGTTTACAACATTATTTGTAGGGAAGGAACTAGGGCAACACACAAGTTCCCTTCCTTTCCTTATTGGGCTTGGGTCAAGGCTTATGGGCTTTCTACATAAGCCTTGCCTTTAATACAAACATAAAATCTTAATTAAGCAAACTATTACATGTTAATTACAAACACTTGAAATATAGGTTAGGAGTGATTCCAACAATCTCCCCCTAAGTGTTGGTAATTTATGACTTAAGTAATTTGAAACTTTGTTTTTGCTGATGTAATAGTTGCTTTGACGTCTTCTAACATTCTTCTTTCTTGTGAGAAGAAGTGCCTTGATTCGAACAATCTCCCCAGTGTGAGGATCTTGTTTTCTTTGAAGTTTTCAGCTTTGACATTTTCATTTATCTTTGTTCTTTGTTCTAGTGTGGATATGGTGATGTTATGTTAAGGTAATCTGCATCAGGTTTGCTTCGTTGCTCAGGTGTCTCCACGTCTTTCTCCAACATTCTCACACGCTCTTTGATGTTGGATTTCAGTGTTGATTTAGTTCTCTTTAGTCTTTAAACTTTGTAGATTCTTTGGCTTTGAATAAGAATCATTCTGACTTTTGTGTTGCCTTTCGAGAGAACTTCAATATGTGTTGTTGGTATGAGCATGTGGAGAATCTGCACGATCATCTCCCAAGAGAAACCATAAGAAGAAAACAAAAGAATGGGTTAGTGATAAACACCAATCGATCATTGTGGTCGTTTCTTAAAGAGTTGACCACTACGATTGTTCTTCTGATAATTGTCTTGATTCCATTCACCTTGGTCGGGCGAATCCGCCGTCCGAATCCCATAAGGGACAGTTGGCATTACATTGAACAAGTTTAAGTAATGACCCACATCTTCAGGACTCGATTCTTGAAAGGAATCTCCTTAGCGGGATTTCCAGCACTTACAAGTTCGAACTTCGAGCATGTTAACAGCATAGTGTGAAAACACATCTCTAATTCTCGCAAAGGCTATTCCTTAACTGGAGTCCCTCAAGTAGGATAACACGATGTACCGAAGTATACCTACAGTTCAGGTGAGTCGCTAAGGTACACCGAAGCATCACCCCACGACTATAGACCATTTGAGACAACACTAAGCGTAACCCACAAGGAGTTACCGAAGTGACTTGCTGTCTAGGCTGTTTGATGTTGACCCTGGCAGGAGTTTCAATTCAATCACTGAGGATCACAGTTGTGAACTCATTATAAATGTTATCGACAGATTGCTAAGATCTGTGTAGGACTCTAGAATAGTATCACTTGGTCATTGTCTCATGAACACCTTGGATTGTTATGAGTTGACATATTTAACCCTAAACTACTATAATGGTTATTTTTAACCTTTAAAGATTATTTATTTTATAATTCTAAAGTATTATATTACTAATTCGAGAAACGTACCAAATATAGAAATTTCTTAATTCGAAAAGTTTCTAAAAATGAAAAGAAACCTTAATATGAATATTGATGAACCCTAAAACTATGAAATAACTTTTAAGATATTAAGCGATATTTAATTCGTGTAGATTCGCCGAAGAAGGAGTAACTTCCGATCCTTATGTTTTCCGATATGGTTTCAATTACAATTTGAGGTACAGATATTCTATCCCTTTTCAGTAGGGATTTCTCATGACTTTTCTATCCTTGACTTTACTTCATTTATGATATTCCTTTGCAATGATTTCCTTATGCTATGCTCCTTTTGATATGATTCCAACATAATCCTTTGATATGATTCTGTTCGCTATGATATTCGTTTGTTATGATTATGAACTTCTGATTATGAACCTTATGATTATGAACCTTATGATTATGAACCTTCTGATTATGAAACATCTGATTATGAACCATCTGATTATGAACCTCTGATTATGAACTTATGTTATAGAAATCTGATACGAACCTTTGACTTCTGAACCTTTGATATGAACCCTTATGATATGATTATGCTTTGACACTTCAGGTTGATACCCGAGCCAAATATGTTTCCTAGTCATGAAGGTACCATGACCATGTCATTGATGTACCAATGGCATGACTCCAGTGTGTACGAGTGATGTTACACACCGTCCCCTTTCTGTTATATGTTCATGAGCTCAAGATATATGTTTGGCCACTATGTTTCTGCGGGGCGTATGGATGCATCCTAGATATGTTTTGATATGATATGATATGATATGATTTATATGGTGAATGATGTCGTGTGCAATACATGTCTTCACAGTCTGGGAGCTAGCTACTCCATTGGTTACTCAGATCTCCCCTCCTATTATATATGGTATTCCGAGGTCACCCCTCCAAATACAATGGCTACTTATGATATGATATGATATGATATGTTTCTGGGCTCGTGGTAGATTTCTGACAACCCTTACACTTTTGATATACCTATATTGTACCTTCCTTATTCCCCAGCGCACCATAGTCTATATTAATTGTTCATTACTCAGTACCCTTATATGACTCCCTCTTACCAAGATATAGATACTCCATTGCATTGATCTGTCACACTCTCATTCCGTTACTTCAGACTATCGTTCCATTCACGTATCAGGTTATTACATGATTATTGAATTTGTTTATGCTTTTACATGTTTATATGACTATTGGTTACCATGCTACGATATGATTAATATGTTTATATGTGATTCACATATTGTCATCTGATTATATGTTATCTTACCATTATGTGACCTCTTTGATCTGTGTGGTGACCATGCTAGTATGTAATCGATTGTCTTGTATGTTTATTACGTATACTTCGTTCAGTTAATCTCGTGAACTTTAACTATCCGTTATTATCCATATCTGCTTATGGTTGACCTGCCATGTTTACATTTCTGCTAATACTACTGTTGATTGGGTAAATGGTTTAACTTATGACGTCTGGCTTGTTAACTTGTTTAATTACCCTGCTATGTCCCTAGTTCATTTAATTATAGTGTTCATACTGTATTCCTACTTGTTACGTGTGACTGCCATGTTTTGACTGATGTTATGATACTTGTTATGTTTTCAACTAAGGGTTTTGGCCTGTATGATTGCCATGCTCACTTACTAATCAATTGCTTCCGCTTGCCTTTAGATTTCTGTTTGACTTGTATGTCTTTCGATTTCCTAAATTGATTGTATGATGTATATGTTGTGTGGATACGACGTCTGCTATGCTTGCTTATGTGTCAGTACTTGTATGCATGGTTTGTATGTGCTTGTATATTTGTCATCGATGCTTTACTTTGCTTCGTTCTCCGTGTTATATGTTCTTTTGGATATCTGTATAAGTATGTTCTGTAGGATCCTCCTTGACTCATTGTCCTCATTTCGCTGCGACCTTGTTATCAGTTTCCTTATTTCATTTCGTATTTATGATTTTATTTAGCTTTCGTTTTGTTATATCTGTTTACTGGGCTTTTTAAGCTCAGCCGCATTTCTTTTCCTGCGGCAGGTTTTAGGTTTGAAGATGGGCTTTGATGGGCTGAGAGTTGGACTATCTGAGTGGACCAACCCTAGTCACCTTATTATTTGGACTTATTTTGTCGGGCTACTGTTTTGAAATTTCCTTTTATTTTAGACATTTTATATTTTGTAATTTTTCATGTAAGTCGTTTGTTTAAATGACTTGGACGTTATTCTTTAAGACTTCTGCTTGTAAAATTTTAATTGTATGTTCTGATATGACACCAGAATGTGACACTTCTACCCTTGCCGGGTTAGGGTGTTACATGATGAGTCATGAGATAGCTCCGGGTCTTTTGGCGGCTCAGAAGTTCCTATCGGGTTATGTTCAGGATTATCTAGAATATAATCATCAGCTTCTTTGCGAGCTTTAGCCTCTTCTTCAGTCCTTACCCTGGCCTCTTCTTCTGCTTCAGCCTTTTGCTTAGCCTCTTCATAAGCTTTGGATCGAGCTTCCTCGTCAGCTTTTTCTTTAGCAGCTTCCTCAATGTCTTTATCCGTGATCATCTCATCCTGTTCTTGTTCTTTTTCAAAGTTAAAGATGATTTGATCTTCTTGCTGCTGTTGCTCTATTGATTCGTGAGTGGTGGTACCAGTTCACTTATCGGGTTGATTAACCGCATCGAGAACTGGTGTGGTTAGTGCACCACCACTTGAACCTCCAGGGCCACGAGTTTGTTGAAGATTAAATTCGATGTGACATGTTATTGCACGAGATGCTTGAAGTTTTTTGGTAGTCTTTCCGCTCGTCCTTTGGTTCTTCATCCGAACTTTCTTCTTCTTCTTCTTCACCACCGGAGTCTTACCCTTATCGACTTTGGGACTTTGAGGTTTGTCGGTTATGCATTGTGATGTTGTGTCATCCATACAGACTCAGAATAGTAAATCTCCTCATCAGTCTCAGTATCTTCAGAGTCTTGATCCTCCAATTTAAGTGCCGGTTTAGGAGTAGGAATGGCACCCTCAGATGGAACCTTTCTTTTTCGTGAAGGATTTCTCTTAGGATACTTATGGGCACTACCAGTGCTTGCTGCACTTCTTGTACTACCTGATCTCTAGGTCTTCTTGGCTGGGATGGCTGAAGGCTTTTCATCCATGAAACCGACTTTGCCTAATGTTACAGCTTCTTGATATCGTGAATACGATTGAAGGTTTTTAACATGATTGGTGAGTAGGCAGTCTGTCAAAACTACACCTTGCTTCTTTGTTGATGAGTCTTTGAATCTGACAACATTTAAGGTAGACTCAAACAACGCAGAATGTTGCTTGGGGTCATCGAGCCTCAAGGGAATGTCTTGATTATTCCCAAGTATCCTTTCGATCAACAACTTTGTATATCTGATGTAAGGGACCTTCGTGCCAGGCTTCTTGAGGTAAGACATCATGTCTTCCCAAATCAGACTTGCGAAGTAAATATGCATCTTGTTGACCTTGCCCCAGAAGATTTGTAGTTCCATGAGCTTAGGATGCTCATAACCGCTGTCTCGTCCAGAAACAGACTTGGAAATCATGATGTATAAAGTTCTCCACGGCTGAGGGATGTTCTTTAAATCGACTAAAGAATGTTTAGTAATGATCCCCGCAGCTTCATCATAGCCAATATCGACCATGAATCTGAGTGTAGCCTCTTTAGTTGGAGCAGGAACATACTCAGCAGGCTGGATGGCAGGGAGCAGAAGAATTGCTCATAAATCAGCAATTGTGACGGTGACTTGTTTATTGTTGAGAGTCACCGTGACAACAACTTGACCATCAGCTTTCTTCATTGTGTGCCAGAACTGATGGATATAGATTTCAGGAACAGTTGCTGAATTGGTGATAACGCTCAAAATGAACATGTTTTTAGTAGCGTTATTGTTGGTTTTGTCTATGATAATCGGCTATATTTACTCATAACTGTTGCAAAAGTGCAAAAGATGCGTATTGTGTATGTGTATGTAGCCAGGTATCACAAAAGATAAAGAAATGAAGTTTTCATGCACGTTTGGAGAATTCTCGAGGAAGGAAGTCGAGTAAGGAAGCTCTTGGACTCAATGACTAGGAATCGCAAAGATTTCTAAGTATCTTCAACAAGTTAAGATCGAGTTTCGTCTTGGAAATCATCAACGAAAACAAAGAAAAAGGCGCAAATCAAGAAAAGTCAACAAAAGTCAAAACTGGGGGTACAAGAGGCGCCCAACCGTTCGGTTGGAGCCCGCAACCGATCCGGTTGGGCGAAGTGAAGAAGGCGCAACCGATCCGGTTGCATTGCAACCGATCCGGTTGCATGAAATGGAGTTACACAATTTTCCATTAATGTTGCCTTAACTCCCCATAATCATTGGAGGTCGATCATTTCCTGTTATTTACTTGTGGAGAACGTTTTTAGCCAGTAGTTATGGTTCTATGGCTATATATTGAACCTAGACTTAGTAGTCTAGGTGTGACACAACCTAAATTGTAATAGTTTACACCAAATCTATTACCAACCATTTTATTCATCCCAAAAGTTTAGTTATCACTGTAAAATGTCCAGGAGGTTGGAGAGACTCATTCTCATCTATTCTTTTGATCATTCGGAGTTAGACGGTTAAGCTAGGTGATTGGAGGCGTGTGGTTGCTATAATCCACGAATTCTAGTTCTCGTAATCCCAAAAGTTTAGGTATTCTATGAAACTTGTTATGGATTTCTATTCTCTTGAGTTATTGGAATTACTTTGTTATTACTTGTGTTTCGTTATATTTATCATGGAGTAGTTTTTGAATATACTTGTGTGTAAGGATGTAGGAAATCATACTAGTGTTCTTATATGTGATGCATATATAAATGATCTTGTTTAAATAAGTTTGTTGAAAAAATACTAGTCTTGTTTGATTTGTCAGTAAAACATGTTTTAAGAAAAAGGACCGAAAGGATTTCTCTTGTGTTTTATTCCAAAAAGTTGAGTGATAAACTAGTATGGGGATATGGTGATTGACAACCAGCATGTTTACTTATTAAAACAAGACTAGAAACATTTTCATCATGAAAGGTCGAAAGATTCGTAGGAACGAGTTTAATAAGAACATTTTACAAACAAATAGATTTTCTAAAGGATAATCATTAGGATAAGGACCGAAAGGATTACCTATATGTTATTGTTCTTAAAATTATTTTACAAAACATAAACCATGGTTTGGAAATCATTTGCTTATGATTTGTGCATCACATCAAGAGTTTACACCAAGCCTTCATGAACACTTACTATGATTGCCTATAGACTACACACAAGTATATGTTTCTTTATATTGAATTTCACTAAAACCATCATTTTTGGAGAGAGCCTTGACAAAGCTTTCTTGTTACCAATCTTTTAAAACAATTTCAAAAGCAAAATCGCTAGGGACGATCTCGACTTACCCACCTTTGCTATCGCGAATGAGTATACTTGCTCGTATGTGTTTATAGTAATAACCGGATAATTCGTGTTTATAAATTTTTAAAACTTGCACACGGTAAGCACATCAAGTTTTTGGCGCCACTGCCGGGGATTTTGAATTTTTAAGTAATTTTGTTTAGATTCTGTAAAATTTGTAATATTAACATTAGATTTCATAAAATAACGTAAAAAATATTTGGTTTAGAGACTAACCGAATCGGTTGCACGAGCAACCGAACCGGTTAGTGCTCTCGAAAAAGTTTTATTTTTGATTTATATAGTTTTTAGTTTATCCAGTCTTTTGTGTTATAGTTTATAGTTTAATTCTTGTCATTTCTGATTTTTATAGATTGTCCTATAGATTGTTTATGCTTTTCTTAGTAATTTTTAGATTTTTGATATTTAATCATTTTTAGTTTTATTTACTTTTTAGTTAATTTTGTCTTAATTGCAGTTATTAACTTGGTTAATTTTCAGTTTGTATGGGTTAATAGTTTTAATGAGTAGTTAAGTAGATTAGTTAATGTAGTTTTTGATTAATTAAATTAATTAATATTTATAATTAATAAGGATAATGAGTCGCCTCAATTAATTAAGAGTTTAAGTACAATTAATGATCTTTAAATAATTTATAATTAACAGGTTTTATTATTAAAAAAAATAATAACTTTTTTTATTTTGGAAAATTGATTTAACCGTTCGGTTGCAGCCCGCAACCGGATCGGTTGGAAGTTTTGGTTAAGAAGTTTTACCACCAACCGAATCGGTTGGAGGGCCAACCGATCCGGTTGGAGCTCTCGGTAAATTTTTTTCTAGTTTTTCGATTTTGAGTTTTAGCTTGTGTTTTTAGTTTTGTTAAGTGTCTTTACTATTTATTATAGGTTTATGTAGTTTTCTTTTGTTTTTACTAACTCTAATGCTAATGATTTGGATTTTTGTCTTTGGTTTTGTTTTGTCTTGTTAAATAGTTGTTATGGATAGTTTAAGCGGAATTTCTGAGTACCTACGTAACTTGGATGAGATGTTCAAGGACACCGGGAATTCGTTGGAGAAGATTGGGAATATTTTGGAAGAAAGTAAGAAGGACTTGGCTATTGATTCGGATAGTATGGAAGAAGTGGGAGAGAACAAGGTTCAACTTCCTAAGAAGGATAGAGTTGTGGTATTCACGCAAGCACCACTAACGGAGTATGATTCACCACTTATGAGGTTCGGTACACCTTGTAGTGTCGAAGGGGTGAGTGCGTGGGACGCTCAACTAAACATGGCCTATAGTGAAAATTACATTGTGGAGAAAGTTCTTGATCAAATTGGCCATGTACGTTTGGATTACGAAGCTTACGAGAGGAGAATGGTTAAGAATCTTAAGGTTAACATTCATGGTCATATTTTCGAAGAAGATTTTGTTGTCTTGGAGGAAGGAAACGCTAATGAGCCCAACGTATGTTTTGGGTGGGATTTTCTTGTGACGACCAAATGTCAAGTGGATTTTGCTTTAGGGGAGATGAGGATCAACATCACCGACTTGGAAGAGGAGAAGGGGGTGAATGAAATTCTTGTGGAATTATGTGCTAATATGGAAAAGGAGAATGTGGAAGTCGTAAAGATGGGGAAGGCTAATAGGAAGAAAACCTCATCCAACAAATTAACTCCTACCACATCCACCAACAAAAACAATGATTAACACACCTTCACCACCCACTACACCAAACACCTTCAAACCTTTAACCCAAGACCAAAAAGAAGCTATCTTGGAAAACCTTGAACAAAAATTTCTCGAACTAAATGAGAAAAAGCCGGTAATTGAGGTACTACAAGATTATGTTCTATACCGCAAGAAACTAGATGCGGTGATGTTAGCAAAAGCAATATTCAAGGATAAAGATCTATCGGAGGAGGATAGAGATAGGATTTTGTTTAGGGGTATGCCACATAAGGAGAAAGACCCGGGAAATTTTGTTTTGCCAATTAAGGTTAACGGGACCACACCAATGTATGCTTTGGCGGACACAGGTTAGAGCGTCAATGTTATGCCCTATCCATTATTTAAGACGTTGGGACTTAGTAAACCACAACCAAACCACTCAAAACTTACCATGGCGGATAACTCCCAAACAAAAGCGATGGGGGAGGTGAAAAACGTAAGGGTTCAAATCGGTTATCAACCCTACTTGGCCGATTTTCTAGTTCTAGACATTCCGGTTGATAAGAGTCTACCTCTTCTACTAAGAAGACCGTTCCTACGCACATGTGGTGCAATCATAGATATGGGTAGGGGTACGATGACAATCGATGATGGGATCTCAAAACAAACCTATTATCCCAAACAAGGGGACCAGTTTTGGAATTCATGGAAACCCGATGTATTGACTTGTTTTGAAATTGGACGTGATGTCCATGGAAACCCGATGTATGGACCACTAGCTCCACCGTACTTTGATATTGAGGATGAGATGGAACGTGCACTAACGGTGGAAGCATTTTACAATCCATTCAAAAACATCCTTTTTTACAAGAAGCTAACCGATTTCTTAGGTTCTCCACCGGTTCAACTCAAAAATTTAGAATGGGGGCCCGAGGGGTCAAGTGTTTATAAAAGAGAGGATGGAGACGGAGAATGGCACGTCAAATTTGATATACTATGCCCAGATGGGAGAAGATTTATAAGGAAGTTCAAAACTTACGAAACACACTGTGAATTGACCGGGAAATTTCTAAGTGAGGACATCTTAAGGCATGAGTATTTCGAGGAGTAATAAGGAGAAGCAATACACCATAATAACAAGCAATTGTTTGCTTGATTTTCATGGACTTTTACTTTTGTGCATTTAGGATTTCTTGTTTTTCATTTCATTTTTATTTGCTCTTATTATTTTGAAGTTATTTAATTAATGCATTTTGAGTTTTAGTTTAAGTTTAAGTTATGAGTATGATGATTTAGTTTTTGAGATTAGATGTTGTTGAAATTTCCAAATGGTTGGATGAATGTTGTGTGTGATGAGTGTCTAAATACTCATCATTTTTATATTGATAGAATGCCAAAAACATCCGAAACACTTTAAATGCTTCAAAATGATAAAATTATCACAAACAAGTGTTTTATATGTTTTAAATGCAAAACATCAAAATCGTGAAAACGATCAAGTTTGCATAATTGGCGCTTTAGTCCCCAAGTTACAAAAGTTGTCAAAATTAGTCCTGGTAATTCAAAAACTTGTAAAATGTCATTAAAGGTCCTTGGGATTCATGTTGTTCAAAATAATCCTTTGAAGTTTAAAATCACAAATTTACAACTTTGGTCCTCAACTTTGCAAAATGTCAAAATTAGTCCCTAAGGTTTTAAAATTGGAAATTAATCAAAATAAACCTTATACTATTCATAAATGACAAAATTGGTCCTTATGGTAAACTTTGGAGAAATTACAAGTTTGGTCCCTAGAATTTCAAAGTTGACAGTTTTGGTCCCTGGACTAATAAAATTGAATTTTATGCAATATTGGTCCTTATACTATTGAAGTTTGTCAAAATTCACCCTTGTGATAAGTTTGGAAATATTGCATTTTCAGTTCCCTATACTTTCAGAAATTACAACTAAGGTCCTAGTATTAACTTAAACCAAATCCAATCCATTTAAAACCCAACTGGCCCAATCAACCCAAGCCCAAACCAGCTACCCCGTTATTAATAACCCAGTCAATAAAAGTCAAATATCCCAAAACCGCCAAACACTATTCATCCGTCTCTCCCACCCCTGTATACACCATACCAGGTGGTTTTGCCACCTCTTCACCTCCACCTCACTACTACGGATCACCAACCTACTCTCCACCACCTCATCATCTTCCTTTCCATTAAATGCAACCCACACTACTTTTACCTCCAAAACCTCACCCTTCCCTGTTTTCTTCCAAACTCTATCAAATTGCCTCGAATATCTTTCAAACTGTCCCCTAAGCCTCTGCTACCATCCAAAGTTACTTAATTATAAAATATCGGTCAGCAAGCAACCTTTGGACTTTTGGCGCCAAAATCATTTAAGCGGTAGGATCACTTTGACTGCATCAATGGTCAAATTGAGACTTGGGAAAGAACAAGGAACGATGGGAGATACATTTGGGTCATCTATATAGAAGAGAAGCAAGAGGAGAATATATATTAGAGTAAGTAGAGTAGCTTAGTGTAGCTTAATTTAGCTTATCTCGTTTTTAAGTTTACAGTGTATGTTTAAGCTTGTAAAACCTTTGTATTTGTATTTGAGTGTGATAAAAACTTGTTTGCATTTTCAATTTCAATAAAAGTTTACATATCAAGTTTATGCAAATTTTGAGCCTAAATCTCAAAATTGGCTTTTGTTGTTTATGGTTGATGTTTTGAGCTCAATAAGCTTATATAAGCTCTTAGTTACCTGTTTAAGCCAATGAGATCATTTATAACTCAGTGTAAAGTTTTAACTCAAAAATTCTCAAAAATACTAAAAAATTAGTGTAAATTCAAAAAGGCATGGATATGAAGATCAAGACCTGTGCAGTGCCTATTTTGGATTGGTTTATGGTATAGAGCTTCTTGGGAAGCATTAGGATTGATTCTCAGTCCTTGGGTTTCATTTTCACTTGGAATCATTTGTAAGCCCTTTCAAGCTAATTTCTCATTTCAATCGCTCAAGGTAGCCATAAGCTCTAATCTTTGTGTTTCCATGATCATTAGTCATAGTTAAGTAGATTTATATATTAAAACAGTTTACTTGTTGTTTGGAATTAGTATTCACTTTGAAATCTCCTTTTATACAATTAGTAGCATAATTGCCATTTTCAATATTATGTTGTTATAGTAGTTGATTAATGCTTGTTTAGTATAATTAAGTGATAATATAAAAGTCTTGAATCATTTACATGGTCTAAACTCGAAACTCTTTGGAAAACATCAATTCAGTCACCTAAAGGGTTGTTTGGTTTATTGTACAAACTGTGTTAGAAGTTTATTCATGTTATTATTCTTGCTTGATACATGCTACTCTAGCCTTTAATATCTCAATTTGAGCATAAAAACCAGTAGTCATAGTATAAGAAAGTCAAATTAGTTTCTTATCTCTAGTTGCAGATTCACTGTTAAGATTTAGGAATGCTAGTCTCATCATATCAGCTTATAATTTAGTACTCTAACCTTAAATCATCTTATCAGAGCTTGTTATAACATATTCAGTCCATAAGATCAATTACAAGTTCATTAAAGTCAAACTTTTAGTTTTCTTAAAAAGTCAAATTGTGTCATATGTACAAGTGAACTGGTCATTTTCAAGAGCTTGTAAAAAGCTCTCAAGTGCTCCATAGCTTGTCATCCTTGCTTCTTTAGAAAGCCAACCTAGCCAACTTGATGAACCAAGCTTAGCTTTTCATTTTCTGGCTTATTAGATAAGGCTGCTATGGCTTTTTAGTCTGTCCCATTTTTTCAACATACATCGAGTCATACTCGGTGGATGTTCATAAGTTTTCAAAAGCTTCTACTAAGCTTATTAGATTAAGCCAAACTCTATAAATTAGCTTTTCAAATAATTCGGTGGTTAACTTGATAGTTCCAAGGGTCTTTTCATGTTTTAGCTTATTACAAGATGCTTAAAATTAATCTATTAAGTAGCTAGAAAACTCAATAGTGTCCTGCATACAAGTGATCCTAGTGCTTATTTGCGACTTATTTGTGGCTTATCCGGTTAAGTCGAGACCTTGATTTTTGGTTGCACATAGTTCACCTAGCTAGCTTTTAGTTTCGTGCTTGTTTTCAAATTTGTAGCTTATTTACTAAACCCGCAATTGCTTTATAGTTCATCCATTTTATTAAGTTCAAACCAATCGTTGATTTTCAAACTTTTCATAAGCTCATTAAAAGCCCTCTAGTAAACTCTACGCTTAGCTTTTTGGCTTTTGGATAGCTTAATAGGTCACCTTGTTAATCCAAGTCTTTGTTTTCGATCTATAGCTTATTTCAATGCTTAAAAATAAGCTTGAAGGTGCCTAGTAATTTACAATGCTTAAGCGTGTAATGATGGAAGCTTTTGCTTATTTGTGCTTAAATCGGTGCTTATTAGTGGTTATTGTGTTTTTTTTTAGTATTAATATTAGCTTATTATTAGTTTAATAGCTTATTCCCATTTCCTTTATCTTATTAAGTAGCTTAAAAGCCATTTGGCTTTAATCAATGAGCTTATCTCATTTCAAATTTGTTGGAAAAATAAAATGTTTCTCGACTTATTAGAAGTTTTCACAAAAGTTTTAGTTTTAAATATTGCTCACTTTAATGTACTTAGTTAGTTTGTAAAATAAAAATTGAAAAAAATGTTTTGCAAAAGGATGGGAGGCGGCTCGAACCCGAGACCTCCCAAATTTTGAAAGTGTTAGTATTGTACCATATGCCATAAGCGCCCTTGGGTCTTTCTTGTCAAACCTTGCAACATTTAATATATAAGGGGACTTGGCAGTTTTGCTTATAAGCCATTCTTGGCTTATTTCGTGCTTATTTTCAAAAGCACCACCTACGTTTTTTATTTTTCATAAATCCATATTAGTGTTAAGTATTTTTACAAAAAGTTTCAGATTTTTCTAATTAGTTTTAGTAATTTTTAACATTTAATTAGTGTAAAAACTTATTTAAATCATAATAAAAAATATAAAAGTCAAAAAAATATAAATCTTTTTCCTAAAATTTTCTTTTATCATATATTTTGTAAGAAAATTAGTTTTACACTCTTAGGCCTTTTATTTCACAAATTTTACGTTTTTGCTTGCGCTCCAGCGCCATTTTCGTAAATAACGCTCGTTTCCGTTTTAAACTACGTTTTTAAATATTTTGAGTTTACGTTTTAGTTAATATAGTTTATTTAAGTTATTTTGTTTTATAAAATCATATAAACGTTCATCGATCTGTAAAAATAGTGATAGCGTTTATTTAATAGATTTTAACTTTTTAATCTTTTTAATTTGCATTTAAGTTGCTGTTATTTGTTAATCTTTTCTTTAGGTAATTATCCATCAATACCCTTATTGATCACTATCCTTAGTGATCATTCTATCATCTGAAGTTGTTTAAACACCAATTCATCCTCCGTGGGACTTAACGACCCAGGAATCCCCTATATTCCTCTGATCTAAATTGCATTAGTGTTTGAGCAGTTTTTAGTCTATTAAGACTTGACTGTTTAGCACCAATCAAATTTTGGCGCCTGCCGGGAGGTCTGTAGCGTGTTTAAGCATTTCGAGACCCGTGCTTGCACATATACCATCGCTTGTAAACAGTTTTACAGAAGTTTTCAAAACCAAAAGTTCATTAACACTTTTCCTAAAGTGTTAACAACACCAAAAACATTTTTATTCAAGTTTTCAACAAACACAAAACCAAAAATATTTTCATTCTTTGTTTTTATGGCATGTTTTCAAAAATCCAAAATATTCATCTTTAACCTCCTACCCTTTTGATTCTTTATCCCTTAACCCTCTATACATTTGATTCTAAACTTCTATTCTCATGGAATCTCTCGAGAACGACTGGGACGGGTGAAAAGCTTGAGACTTTATCACAAATGTCTAGAATTGTGTTGTTCGTGAAGATCCATTAATTCGCTTCGGGAAATGGAAAGAAAAACCGAGGTGACAAAAGACCGGTACTTTCATCGATAATGGAGGTACTAAATACGTCCAACATACGGTTATCCAAAGATCTAATCCTCGATTGCTCTAAGTCGTCTAGAATTGATCCTACACTTTCACGATTTACGGTTAAAAGCAAACATGCGTAATTCATCCGGTGAGTAGCAAGAATGACTTACCTAATCTTCACGTTTCTCAAGAACCAAAAACGGAGTCCATAACGGAAGTGGTGGAAATTGCTAGCTCTCAGAGCACACTACTTGTCCCACCTCCGGATTTTTCAAAATGTTCTTTGAGTCTTATTAATCATTCAGATCACCATGTTGGTTTTGTTGATTCTTTGAATGAACCGATTCCTTCTCATAACTCTCACATAGAATCTTTTATTCCTTGTGTCGGTTGTGGTGAGCCTCTTTATGGTTCACCACACGTCATTTGAGTGTACGTGTACAAAGTGTGGTAATGATATTCATAACGGGAGTTGTTTGTTTTGTGGTTCGAGGAATTCATTTGATTATGATCATAATCCGAACTCATTTAACGACCCTCAAATTTTCTAATTACCCACCACAGCCCGACATATCTTCATATAATCAACAATACTGCTGTGAATTTTGTGGTGGTCCTCACCAAGGATTTGAGTGTCAATCCGGAAACACGATTGTCTATGAACAGTTTTCCAGTGATGCTCAGAACTTTGACTATGACCAATATCCATATGATTCACCAAACCACCCACAACAATCATTTTGTTGTGAGAACTGTGGAGGTCCCCATTTCAGCTCTGATTGTCAAACAGGGAATCCATTTCCTTGTGACAATTTTGACACATCGTTCAAGACCAACCTCCACAAGACCAAAGATTCAAGCAACTCCTCATGAAACTACAATGACTTTTTATTTGAAGGGTCCGGAGTTATTAAAAGAACTTAAGGAGGAGTCGGCTATGTCATTTCAAAACTCTCATGAGAAATCCATGGAAGTTTTGTTAGTGAAGAACAAGTCAGCTAAAATAAATTCCCAAATTGCTTTTGAAAGATCTATTAGGGAATCAATTGCAAACAAAAAGCAACGGATCTAGCTCTAGATTCGGTTTTATTCCGATGATAGTGATGATGATGATACACTTGAAGATTCATCGATTCATCGATGGATATTCCAGCAGCTTGAGATTCATTCTCAAATAACGCTATCACACCCGAGGTTCACACTCACTCTCGAACATGGGGATGAGCATCTTGACGCTGTTCACGAAAAGGAATCGGACAATTCATAAAGTCTAGTGTTGAGGACCTTGTCCCAATCCCAAGAGAGTCACGAGGAATTCTCGAGCATTTGTGTGATATCCCTACCCTCTTGTCTTTCCAAGTAATAATGTTGAGATGTTCTCGATTACGATGAGGACTATTCTTTATCTTGTGGAGACATAAGTTATGTGGGGAATTACCTTCGAGCTTGTTAGCTTAGGAGAAGAGAATGAAGAAGAATAATCCAAGACGAAGCTCTTCGTCTTACGATGATGAATGTTAATCTTCTCATTTCTAGAATCGAGGCTTTTAATGAAAAGCCTACTTCATATTCTATCCCCTTTGAGGATAGTAAACTTTTCTTCAATGATTCTATTCCCGAATTGCAAACGTTCCATTTTGATCATATGGGAGAGAAGATTAGTGGTATTACCACTTCTCATTCTCATAATTCTCTCCCCGATTATGAATCATTTACTTTTGAGGAGTTCTCCAGTGAACTCATTCAAATCAATCCTGAATATGAATCATTTTCCTTTGAGGAGTTCTCCTGTGAACTCACTCATATCATATCTCCACCGGAGTATGATAACTTCTATTTTGATCTAGACACACCCGGGATATGTCTAGACCAATTGAGCTTAAAAATGAAATTCATGAAACCATGAATTCTCCGCGAGTGATGATGAGTTAATCATGATTTTTATCATGACTTTCTTTCTCTTTTCACTTATCCGTGGCTTCTCCTGTTCTTCACTCATTCGGGAGTGAAGACATTATCTTTGATCCCGCATTTTCATTAATCATTTTTGAGCGGTTCTCAGATATCTCATCGGTGTGGAACTTTCTCGTACTTCAATGTTTATACAAACATCTCGAATGAAAGTCCGATGGAGATTATCTCTTCCACTTGCTTCCCATGAACAAATTAATTGGGTCGAGTCAAGCTAGCGACTCGGTAAACAAAAACAGTAGTTAAACATGGGTTTTCACCCGTGTGTACCACCCTAGTGTGGGGGAGATGCCCCACATGTTGTATATAGATTTTGAAAATAAATGAAAATTGTATATATTTAAAAAAGAGAATAATTGTTGTGTTTCTACACTTAGCTAGTAAATGTTATCTTTTTACGTTCTAAGTTTCGGCATTACAGCCGGTACTTTGAATATTGAGGACAATATTCATTTCTAAGTGTGGGGGGGAAATTCTGGCTAATTTGATCGTAAATGTACCCTTTTAGTCCCTTTTTCCCCAAAATGGCCAAATTTTAAATTTTTTTATTTAGTGGAAGTACTATGTACTAAACACAACAAATGGTAATCAGTCCACCATGTCTAACCCACATAAGGATTGGCTAATCCAGGAGCAAACGGCTCTTGGTAAAGATTTCTCAAATCCGTTTATGGCTTGCAATTTGCCCAAAATTGTATGGTGTTCAGCTCACCATATCCTAAAAAGTAAAGAGTTGGCTAGCCCGCAAGGTTATGGCTTGTGGTAAAGGCAGTTGAAAATCCATAATTGGTAATCGACTCACCAAAGATAATATTAATAATTTATCTAAGAGTTGGCTAGTCCGAATGGCGGCTTACGGTAAAGACAAATCAAATCCGTTGACGACTTATGATTTGCTCAAAATCATTTGGTTATCATTGTACCAAAGTTCTTACTTGAACTGAAACAATTGGCTACTCGAGTAATGGCTTTTGGTAAAGAGATAAAATCCATTAACTTTTCATAAATCATTGCTAGGGACTAGCAATATCTTAGTGTGGGGATTGATGAGTGTCTAAATACTCATCATTTTTATCTTGATAGAATGCCAAAACATATGAAAACACTCGAAATGCTTCAAAATGATAAAATTATCACAAACAAGTGTTTTATATGTTTTAAATGCAAAACATCAAAATCGGTGAAAAGCGATCAAGTTTGCATAATTGGCGCTTTAGTCCCCAGTTACAAAAGTTGTCAAAATTAGTCCTCGTAATTCAAAAACTTGTAAAATGTCATTAAAGGTCCTTGGGATTCACAAGTTGTTCAAAATAATCCTTTGAAGTTTAAAATCACAAATTTACAACTTTGGTCCTCAACTTTGCAAAATGTCAAAATTAGTCCCTAAGGTTTTAAAATTGGAAATTAATCAAAATAAACCTTATACTATTCATAAATGACAAAATTGGTCCTTATGGTAAACTTTGGAGAAATTACAAGTTTGGTCCTAGAATTTCAAAGTTGATGCTTTGGTCCCTGGACTTATAAAAATTGAATTTTATGCAATATTGGTCCTTATACTATTGAAGTTTGTCAAAATTCACCCTTGTGATAAGTTTGGAAATATTGCATTTTCAGTCCCTATACTTTCAGAAATTACAACTAAGGTCCTAGTATTAACTTAAACCAAATCCAATCCATTTAAAACCCAGCTGGCCCAATCAACCCAAGCCCAAACCAGCTACCCCGTTATTAATAACCCAGTCAATAAAAGTCAAATATTCAAAACCCGCCCTCACTGTAGCACCATCTCCCACCTCACACCTGTTACCTTCCATTCCCCAACACCTGCTACCACCACCTCATTTCAACCTTTCCAGCTCATCTCTATCATATCACTATCACCCTCCACCTCCACATCAATCCAAACCCCATTTAATGCAAAACCTACTGCTTTGAAATTTGGCGCCAAAATTCGCCATTTGGCAAATATGATTATCCGCACAATCCAATGGTCAATATGTGATGGGATAGTCTCGAGGTCGACATGGGATGTTTGAAGTCAATAAAAGCGAAAGAGAAGCGATGGAAAAACAAGTAGATTAGTTTAGTTGTAGTTTAAGTCGTTTTAGTTAAAATTTCATTTCGATTAATTTTAATCTTTTAAATACTGTTTTAATCAATCTTAGTGTGTAATAAAGCTTTTATAACCATCAATTTCAAGTTTAAGCCTTAATTTCTGTGTATGCAAAATTTTACTCTTGTTCAAAATCTCAATAAGTTAGGATGTTGTTTGTAACTATTGTCTTGGACTCTTAAGCTAATATAAGCTCCTAGATAGCTTATAAAAGCTATTAGAAACCTTAAAAAGCAATATAGTATCAAAAACAGAAAATTACCAAAAATAGCAATAAATTAGTAAGAAAATAAAAAATCCATGGGAAATGATCTAAAGACTGGTGCAGTGCTGATCTTTGGAATGTTGTTTGGTTTAGAGCTTATTGGTAAGCTATAGGAGTAATTTCAGACCTTGGTTCCATGTAATCGTGCTTGAAATCCAATTGTAAGCCTTTTATTCATTTTGGCAATTTCACTGTTTGACTTGTTCATTAGCTTTAATCTTTGTTAATTCATGTTTTCTAGTTATATTTAAGTATAATTAACTATTAGAAATAGTTATTTGTTCTCTTAATTTGGTAGTTACTATAAATCTCATTTTAGACAGTTAAAGTAGCTTAATTGTAATTTCATGGTCTTATGTTGTTATTTCTGTCATTTTATGTTTCTTTAATCCTAATAATTGATACTGGAAGGTCTGTTATAGATGGCATAGTCTAAATTTGTGTTTCTCTTTGGAAAAGTTCTAAAACTGGTACTTAAAGTGGTGTTTGGCTCCACTGGTTTAACTGAGTTAATGGTCTGTTCATTAGTTAAATTTAGTTGCTTAAGTATCATCTAGGTCAATTGCATCCATTTCAATCTTTACTTGTCACTAGAAATCACAGAAAGTCAAACTTACTTTGAATCTAATCTCATTTTCATAACTGCTTGAATCACTCACCCATATCTTGAATAAAGAATTAAAAGTAGTTAAGCTAGCTTGTTTTGATTCATTTTGTCACTAAACATCATAATCGATCAAGAACTTTGATTCAAAACTCATTTAAGTCAAAGTTTCAATTCTGTCTTCATAAGTCAAAAATAGAAAAAACAGATTTTTGCAAATCTTTCTTGATCTTTCATGGATTCATTTGAGATTGTAATCAAGTGATACTTTGGGATGTTCAAGATCAGTAGGTCTAGTTTAAGATTATCAGTTTTGTTTTCCATCTCTCAAGCTCTAATAAGTTTTTAATCAGCTTCCAACTAGACATGATATGCCTGCATGCTGTCAATCAAGCAGGCAGGCACTTCTGAGACCTCACAAGCTTCATTGAAGCTTGTGAGGAGCTGATTTTGGCCCTTGTGTAGTTAGCCAGGTCTATTTTAGTCCTAATAACTGTTTTCCCTTTCAGCTTATTTGTTTAGATTGTGCATGTGCTTAAAGTAGCCCCCTTAATCACTGTTTTGTATTCTTAATCTCATAAGCTCATTCTTAGTTAATGCATCATTAGTGGTCTAGAGTAGTATTGATTAGTTGAATTAGGCTTATTATAGTGTACTTTAGCTTCTGTCTTGCTTTGGAGGTCTTTAGTACTCAATTGCTTATTTTAAAGTGCTTAATCATAAGCAGTTTAACATCGATCCATATCCTCCACATAAGCATATGTTTTCTATTTTTCCTAGGTTCTAAATAATATTTTAACATTTTCCTGAATTTTTCAGATTTTTCCTACACTGTTTGCTATTTTTATTTATTTTAAATAGTTTTAATCATTTTAAATACCTTTTAATACTAAAAATCAAAGAAAAGCTTAAAAAATATGTTTTCTATTTTCCTAGATTAAGATAAATATAAATAGTCTAAAAGTATTTTTCCATAATTTTCTTAGTTTAAAAAGTATTTTTAGCATTTTATTAGTTTTAAATAGTTTTAAATCAATAATAAATACATATAAAGTATAAAAATAAATTTTCGCTTTAAAATTAGTTTTATCATATTTTAGACTTTTCTAAGTTATAATTTCATTTTCTAGGTTAAATTTGTATTTTCTTGTACTTTAGTGTATTTTAAATACTTAATAAATAGTTTTAATTAATAATAATTAAATAAATAGTTGTAAAATAATTTTATTTTTCTAATAATTTTCTTTTATTATTAGGATTCCAAAAGTATAATTTTTATCTTTTTAGGACTTTTATTTCTTAAAACTCACTTTTTATTTTGTACGTAGACGTAATTTTATTTTAAACGTAAGTTTTAGGTTTTATAAAATAAACGTTCATCGATCTAGGAAATTCTGGCGAATTTGATCGTAAATGTACCCTTTTAGTCCCTTTTTCCCCAAAATGGCCAAATTTTAAATTTTTTTATTTAGTGGAAGTACTATGTACTAAACACAACAAATGGTAATCAGTCCACCATGTCTAACCCACATAAGGATTGGCTAATCCAGAGCAAACGGCTCTGGTAAAGATTTCTCAAACCGCTTATGGCTTGCAATTTGCCCAAAATTGTATGGTGTTCATTTCACCATATCCTAAAAAGTAAAGAGTTGGCTAGCCCAAGGTTATGGCTTGTGGTAAAGGCGATTGAAAATCCATAATTGGTAATCGACTCACCAAAGATAATATTAATAATTTATCTAAGAGTTGGCTAGTCCGGAAGGGTGCGGCACGGTAAAGACAAATCAAATCCGTTGACGACTTATGATTTGCTCAAAATCATTTGGTTATCATTGTACCAAAGTTCTTACTTGAACTGAAACAATTGGCTACTCCGTAGTAATGGCTTTTGGTAAAGAGATAAAATCCATTAACTTTTCATAAATCATTGCTAGGGACTAGCAATATCTTAGTGTGGGGATTGATGAGTGTCTAAATACTCATCATTTTATCTTGATAGAATGCCAAAACATCCGAAAACACTCGAAATGCTTCAAAATGATAAAATTATCACAAACAAGTGTTTTATATGTTTTAAATGCAAAACATCAAAATCGTGAAAACGTATCAAGTTTGCATAATTGGCGCTTTAGTCCCCAAGTTACAAAAGTTGTCAAAATTAGTCCTGGTAATTCAAAAACTTGTAAAATGTCATTAAAGGTCCTTGGGATTCACAAGTTGTTCAAAATAATCCTTTGAAGTTTAAAATCACAAATTTACAACTTTGGTCCTCAACTTTGCAAAATGTCAAAATTAGTCCCTAAGGTTTTAAAATTGGAAATTAATCAAAATAAACCTTATACTATTCATAAATGACAAAATTGGTCCTTATGGTAAACTTTGGAGAAATTACAAGTTTGGTCCCTAGAATTTCAAAGTTGATGCTTTTGGTCCCTGGACTTATAAAATTGAATTTTATGCAATATTGGTCCTTATACTATTGAAGTTTGTCAAAATTCACCCTTGTGATAAGTTTGGAAATATTGCATTTTCATCCCTATACTTTCGTAAATTACAACTAAGGTCCTAGTATTAACTTAAACCAAATCCAATCCATTTAAAACCCACCGTGGCCCAATCAACCCAAGCCCAAACCAGGCTACCCGTTATTAATAACCCACCAATAAAAGTCAAATATCCCAAAACCGCCAAACACTATTCATCCGTCTCCCACCCCTCAGATACACCATACCGTGTGGTTTTGCCACCTCTTCACCTCCACCTCACTACTACGGATCACCAACCTACTCTCTCCACCACCTCTGCTCATCTTCCCTTTCCATTAAATGCAACCCACACTACTTTTACCTCCAAACCTCACCCTTCCCTGCTTTCTTCCAAACTCTATCAAATTGCTCGAATATCTTTCAAACCCGTCCCCAAGCCTCTGCTACCATCCAAAGTTACTTAATTATAAAATATCAGTCATAAGCAACCTTTTGGACTTTTGGCGCCAAAATCATTTAAACGGGTAGGATCACTTTGATCGCATCAATGGTCAAATTGAGACTTGGGAAAGAGCAAGGAACGTGGGAGATACATTTGGGTCATCTATATAGAAGAGAAGCGCAGGAGAATATATATTAGAGTAAGTAGAGTAGCTTAGTGTAGCTTAATTTAGCTTATCTCGCTTTTAAGTTTACAAAGTATGTTTAAGCTTGTAAAACCTTTGTATTTGTATTTGAGTGTGATAAAACTTGTTTGCATTTTCAATTTCAATAAAAGTTTACATATCAAGTTTATGCAAATTTTGAGCCTAAATCTCAAAATTGGCTTTTGTTGTTTATGGTTGATGTTTTGAGCTCAATAAGCTTATATAAGCTCTTAGTTACTGTTTAAGCCAATGAGATCATTTATAACTCGATGTAAAGTTTTAACTCAAAATTCTCAAAAATACTAAAAAATTAGTGTAAATTCAAAAAGGCATGGATATGAAGATCAAGACCTGTGCAGTGCCTATTTTGGATTGGTTTATGGTATAGAGCTTCTTGGGAAGCATTAGGATTGATTCTCAGTCCTTGGGTTTCATTTTTCACTTGGAATCATTTGTAAGCCCTTTCAAGCTAATTTCTCATTTCACTGTTCAAGGTAGCCATAAGCTCTAATCTTTGTGTTTCCATGATCATTAGTCATAGTTAAGTAGATTTATATATTAAAACAGTTTACTTGTTGTTTGGAATTAGTATTCACTTTGAAATCTCCTTTTATACAATTAGTAGCATAATTGCCATTTTCAATATTATGTTGTTATAGTAGTTGATTAATGCTTGTTTAGTATAATTAAGTGATAATATAAAAGTCTTGAATCATTTACATGGTCTAAACTGAGAAACTCTTTGGAAAACATCAATTCAGTCACCTAAAGGGTTGTTTGGTTTATTGTACAAACTGTGTTAGAAGTTTATTCATGTTATTATTCTTGCTTGATACATGCTACTCTAGCCTTTAATATCTCAATTTGAGCATAAAACCAGTAGTCATAGTATAAGAAAGTCAAATTAGTTTCTTATCTCTAGTTGCAGATTCACTGTTAAGATTTAGGAATGCTAGTCTCATCATATCAGCTTATAATTTAGTACTCTAACCTTAAATCATCTTATCAGAGCTTGTTATAACATATTCAGTCCATAAGATCAATTACAAGTTCATTAAAGTCAAACTTTTAGTTTTCTTAAAAAGTCAAATTGTGTCATATGTACAAGTGAACTGGTCATTTTCAAGAGCTTGTAAAAAGCTCTCAAGTGCTCCATAGCTTGTCATCCTTGCTTCTTTAGAAAGCCAACCTAGCCAACTTGATGAACCAAGCTTAGCTTTTCATTTTCTGGCTTATTAGATAAGGCTGCTATGGCTTTTTAGTCTGTCCCATTTTTTTCAACATACACTGAGTCATACTCAGTGGATGTTCATAAGTTTTTCAAAAGCTTCTACTAAGCTTATTAGATTAAGCCAAACTCTATAAATTAGCTTTTCAAATAATTCACCGGTTAACTTGATAGTTCCAAAGGTCTTTTCATGTTTTAGCTTATTACAAGACTTAAAATTAATCTATTAAGTAGCTAGAAAACTCAATAGTGTCCTGTGCATACAGTGATCCTAGTGCTTATTTGCAGCTTATTTGTGGCTTATCCAGTTAAGCTGAGACCTTGATTTTTTGGTTGCACATAGTTCACCTAGCTAGCTTTTAGTTTCTGTGCTTGTTTTCAAATTTGTAGCTTATTTACTAAACCTGCAATTGCTTTATAGTTCTGTCCATTTTATTAAGTTCAAACCAATCAGTGATTTTCAAACTTTTTCATAAGCTCATTAAAAGCCCTCTAGTAAACTCTACAGTTAGCTTTTTGGCTTTTTGGATAGCTTAATAGGTCACCTTGTTAATCCAAGTCTTTGTTTTCAGTCTATAGCTTATTTCAGTGCTTAAAAATAAGCTTGAAGGTGCCTAGTAATTTACAACAGTTAACTGTGTAACAGTGGAAGCTTTTGCTTATTTGTGCTTAAATCAGTGCTTATTAGTGGTTATTGTGTTTTTTTTTAGTATTAATATTAGCTTATTATTAGTTTAATAGCTTATTCCCATTTCCCTTTATCTTATTAAGTAGCTTAAAAGCCATTTGGCTTTAATCAATGAGCTTATCTCATTTCAAATTTGTTGGAAAAATAAATTTGTTTCTCGACTTATTAGAAGTTTTCACAAAAGTTTTAGTTTTAAATATTGCTCACTTTAATGTACTTAGTTAGTTTGTAAAATAAAAAATTGAAAAAAAAAAAAATTTGCAAAAGGATGGGAGGCAGCTCGAACCCCGAGACCTCCCAAATTTAGAAGTGTTAGTATTGTACCAGATGCCATAAGCGCCTTGGGTCTTTCTTGTCAAACCTTGCAACATTTAATATATAAGGGACTTGGCGGTTTGCTTATAAGCCATTCTTGGCTTATTTCGTGCTTATTTTCAAAAGCACCACCTACGTTTTTTATTTTTCATAAATCCATATTAGTGTTAAGTATTTTTACAAAAAGTTTCAGATTTTTCTAATTAGTTTTAGTAATTTTTAACATTTAATTAGTGTAAAAACTTATTTAAATCATAATAAAAAATATAAAAGTCAAAAAAATATAAATCTTTTTCCTAAAATTTTCTTTTATCATATATTTTGTAAGAAAATTAGTTTTACACTCTTAGGCCTTTTATTTCACAAATTTTACGTTTTGCTTATGCTCAAATACCATTTTTAATAAATAACGCTGCTTCCGTTTTAAACTCGTTTTTAAATATTTTGAGTTTACGTTTTAGTTAATATAGTTTATTTAAGTTATTTTGTTTTATAAAATCATATAAACGCTCATCGATCCGTAAAAATAGTGATAGCGTTTATTTAATAGATTTTAACTTTTAATCTTTTAATTTGCATTTAAGTTCTTTTTATTTGTTAATCTTTTCTTTAGGTAATTATCCATCAATACCTTATTGATCACTATCCTTAGTGATCATTCTATCATCTGAAGTTGTTTAAACACCAATTCATCCTCCGTGGGACTTAACGACCCGTGAATCCCTATATTCCTCGATCTAAATTGCATTAGTGTTTGAGCGCTTTTTAGTCTATTAAGACTTGACCGTTTAGCACCAATCAAATTTTAGCGCCACGGCCGGGAGGTCAGAAGCGTGTTTTAAGCATTTCCGCACCTGTACTTGCACATATACCATCGTTTGTAAACAGTTTTCAGAAAGTTTTCAAAACCAAAAGTTCATTAACACTTTTCCTAAAGTGTTAACAACACCAAAACATTTTTATTCAAGTTTTCAACAAACACAAAACCAAAAATATTTTCATTCTTTGTTTTTATGGCATGTTTTTCAAAATCCAAAATATTCATCTTTAACCTCCTACCCTTTTGATTCTTTATCCTTAACCTCTATACATTTGATTCTAAACTTCTATTCTCATGGAATCTCTCGAGAACGACTCGGGACGGTGAAAAGCTTCGGACTTTATCACAAATGTCTAGAATTCGTGTTGTTCAGAAGATCCATTAATTCCGCTCGGGAAATGGAAAGAAAAACCGAGGTGACAAAAGACCAGGTACTTTCATCTGATAATGGAGGTACTAAATACGTCCAACATACGGTTATCCAAAGATCTAATCCCTCGATTGCTCCTAAGTCGTCTAGAATTGATCCTACACTTTCACGATTTACGGTTAAAAGCAAACATGCAGAATTCAGTCCGGTGAGTAGCAAGAATGACTTACCTAATCTTCACGTTTCTCAAGAACCAAAAACGGAGTCCATAACGGAAGTGGTGGAAATTGCTAGCTCTCAGAGCACACTACTTGTCCCACCTCCGGATTTTTCAAAATGTTCTTTGAGTCTTATTAATCATTCAGATCACCATGTTGGTTTTGTTGATTCTTTGAATGAACCGATTCCTTCTCATAACTCTCACATAGAATCGTTTATTCCTTGTGTCGGTTGTGGTGAGCCTCTTTATGGTTCACCACATCATCATGGTGTACGTGTGTACAGTGTGGTAATGATATTCATAACGGAGTTGTTTGTTTTGTGGTTCGAGGAATTCATTTGATTATGATCATAATCCGAACTCATTTAACGACCCTCAAATTTTCTAATTACCCACCACAGCCGACATATCTTCATATAATCAACAATCTGCTGTGAATTTTGTGGTGGTCCTCACCAAGGATTTGAGTGTCAATCCGAAACACGATTGTCTATGAACAGCTTTCCGTTGATGCTCGAACTTTGACTATGACCAATATCCATATGATTCACCAAACCACCCACAACAATCATTTTGTTGTGAACTGTGGAGGTCCCCATTTCAGCTCTGATTGTCAAACAGGGAATCCATTTCCTTGTGACAATTTTGACACATCGTTTCAAGACCAACCTCCACAGTACCAAAAGATTCAAGCAACTCCTCATGAAACTACAACAGACTTTTTACTGAAGGGTCTGGAGTTATTAAAAGAACTTAAGGAGGAGTCGGCTATGTCATTTCAAAACTCTCATGAGAAATCCATGGAAGTTTTGTTAGCTGAAGAGCAAGCTGCTAAAATAAATTCCCAAATTGCTTTTGAAAGATCTATTAGGGAATCAATTGCAAACAAAAAGCAGCCGATCTAGCTCTAGATTCGCTTTATTCACGATGATAGTGATGATGATGATACACTTGAAGATTCATCGATTCATCGATGGATATTCCAAAGATTGAGATTCATTCTCAAATAACTGCTATCACACCCGAGGTTCACACTCACTCTCTCGAACATGGGGATGAGCATCTTGACTGTTCTGAAAAGGAATCGGACGAATTCATAAAGTCTAGTGTTGAGGACCTTGTCCCAATCCCAAGAGAGTCGCAGGGAATTCTCGAGCATTTGTGTGATATCCCTACCCTCTTGTCTTCCAAGTAATAATGTTGAGATGTTCTCGATTCGATGAGGACTATTCTTTATCTTGTGGAGACATAAGTTATGTGGGGAATTACCTTCGAGCTTGTTAGCTTAGGAGAAGAGAATGAAGAAGAAATAATCCAAGACGAAGCTCTTCGTCTTACAATGATTGAATGTTAATCTTCTCATTTCTAGAATCGAGGCTTTTAATGAAAAGTCTACTTCATATTCTATCCCTTTGAGGATAGTAAACTTTTCTTCAATGATTCTATTCCCGAATTGCAAACGTTCCATTTTGATCATATGGGAGAGAAGATTAGTGGTATTACCACTTCTCATTCTCATAATTCTCTCCCCGATTATGAATCATTTACTTTTGAGGAGTTCTCCAGTGAACTCATTCAAATCAATCCTGAATATGAATCATTTTCCTTTGAGGAGTTCTCCTGTGAACTCACTCATATCATATCTCCACCGGAGTATGATAACTTCTATTTTGATCTAGACACACCCGGGATATGTCTAGACCAATTGAGCTTAAAAGATGAAATTCATGAAACCATGAATTCTCCTGTGAGTGATGATGAGTTAATCATGATCTTTATCATGACTTTCTTTCTCTTTTCACTTATCCGTGGCTTCTCTGTTCTTCACTCATTCGGGAATGAAGACATTATCTTTGATCCCGCATTTTCATTAATCATTTTTGAGCGGTTCTCAGATATCTCATCGGTGTGGAACTTTCTCGTACTTCAATGTTTATACAAACATCTTGAATGAAAGTCCGATGGAGATTATCTCTTCCACTTGCTTCCCATGAACAAATTAATTGGGTCGAGTCAAGCTAGCGACTCGGTAAACAAAAACATAGTTAAACATGGGTTTTCACCCGTGTGTACCACCACAGTGTGGGGAGATGCCCACATGTTGTATATAGATTTTGAAAATAAATGAAAATTGTATATATTTAAAAAGAGAATAATTGTTGTGTTTCTACACTTAGCTAGTAAATGTTATCTTTTACGTTCTAAGTTTCGACATTACAGCTAGGTACTTTGAATATTGAGGACAATATTCATTTCTAAGTGTGGGGAAATTCGCGAATTTGATCGTAAATGTACCCTTTAGTCCCTTTTTCCCCAAAATGGCCAAATTTTAAATTTTTTATTTAGTGGAAGTACTATGTACTAAACACAACAAATGGTAATCAGTCCACCATGTCTAACCCACATAAGGATTGGCTAATCCAGAGCAAACGGCTCTTGGTAAAGATTTCTCAAATCCGTTTATGGCTTGCAATTTGCCCAAAATTGTATGGTGTTCACTCACCATATCCTAAAACTAGTAAAGAGTTGGCTAGCCCGCAAGGTTATGGCTTGTGGTAAAGGCGTTGAAAATCCATAATTGGTAATCGACTCACCAAAGATAATATTAATAATTTATCTAAGAGTTGGCTAGTCCGTAAGGTACGGCTTCGGTAAAGACAAATCAAATCCGTTGACGACTTATGATTTGCTCAAAATCATTTGGTTATCATTGTACCAAAGTTCTTACTTGAACTGAAACAATTGGCTACTCCGAAGTAATGGCTTTTGGTAAAGAGATAAAATCCATTAACTTTTCATAAATCATTGCTAGGACTAGCAATATCTTAGTGTGGGGATTGATGAGTGTCTAAATACTCATCATTTTTATCTTGATAGAATGCCAAAACATCCGAAAACACTCGAAATGCTTCAAAATGATAAAATTATCACAAACAAGTGTTTTATATGTTTTAAATGCAAAACATCAAAATCGGTGAAAACGTATCAAGTTTGCATAATTGGCGCTTTAGTCCCCAAGTTACAAAAGTTGTCAAAATTAGTCCCTGGTAATTCAAAAACTTGTAAAATGTCATTAAAGGTCCTTGGGATTCACAAGTTGTTCAAAATAATCCTTTGAAGTTTAAAATCACAAATTTACAACTTTGGTCCCTCAACTTTGCAAAAATGTCAAAATTAGTCCCTAAGGTTTTAAAATTGGAAATTAATCAAAATAAACCTTATACTATTCATAAATGACAAAATTGGTCCTTATGGTAAACTTTGGAGAAATTACAAGTTTGGTCCCTAGAATTTCAAAGTTGACAGTTTTGGTCCCTGGACTTATAAAAATTGAATTTTATGCAATATTGGTCCTTATACTATTGAAGTTTGTCAAAATTCACCCTTGTGATAAGTTTGGAAATATTGCATTTTCAGTCCCTATACTTTCAGAAATTACAACTAAGGTCCTAGTATTAACTTAAACCAAATCCAATCCATTTAAAACCCAGCTGGCCCAATCAACCCAAGCCCAAACCAGCTACCCCGTTATTAATAACCCAGTCAATAAAAGTCAAATATCCCAAAACCGCCAAACACTATTCATCCGTCTCTCCCACCCCTGTATACACCATACCAGGTGGTTTTGCCACCTCTTCACCTCCACCTCACTACTACAGATCACCAACCTACTCTCTCCACCACCTCTGTCATCTTCCCTTTCCATTAAATGCAACCCACACTACTTTTACCTCCAAAACCTCACCCCTTCCCCTGTTTTCTTCCAAACTCTATCAAATTGCCTGAATATCTTTCAAACCTGTCCCCTAAGCCTCTGCTACCATCCAAAGTTACTTAATTATAAAATATCAGGCTGCAAGCAACCTTTTGGACTTTTGGCGCCAAAATCATTTAAACGGGTAGGATCACTTTGACTGCATCAATGGTCAAATTGAGACTTGGGAAAGAGCAAGGAACGTGGGGAGATACATTTGGGTCATCTATATAGAGAAGAGAAGCAGAGGAGAATATATATTAGAGTAAGTAGAGTAGCTTAGTGTAGCTTAATTTAGCTTATCTCGTTTTTAAGTTTACAGTGTATGTTTAAGCTTGTAAAACCTTTGTATTTGTATTTGAGTGTGATAAAAACTTGTTTGCATTTTCAATTTCAATAAAAGTTTACATATCAAGTTTATGCAAATTTTGAGCCTAAATCTCAAAATTGGCTTTTGTTGTTTATGGTTGATGTTTTGAGCTCAATAAGCTTATATAAGCTCTTAGTTACCTGTTTAAGCCAATGAGATCATTTATAACTCAGTGTAAAGTTTTAACTCAAAAATTCTCAAAAATACTAAAAAATTAGTGTAAATTCAAAAAGGCATGGATATGAAGATCAAGACCTGTGCAGTGCCTATTTTGGATTGGTTTATGGTATAGAGCTTCTTGGGAAGCATTAGGATTGATTCTCAGTCCTTGGGTTTCATTTTTCACTTGGAATCATTTGTAAGCCCTTTCAAGTTAATTTCTCATTTCACTGTTCAAGGTAGCCATAAGCTCTAATCTTTGTGTTTCCATGATCATTAGTCATAGTTAAGTAGATTTATATATTAAAACAGTTTACTTGTTGTTTGGAATTAGTATTCACTTTGAAATCTCCTTTTTATACAATTAGTAGCATAATTGCCATTTTTCAATATTATGTTGTTATAGTAGTTGATTAATGCTTGTTTAGTATAATTAAGTGATAATATAAAAGTCTTGAATCATTTACATGGTCTAAACTGAGAAACTCTTTGGAAAACATCAATTCAGACACCTAAAGGGTTGTTTGGTTTATTGTACAAACTGTGTTAGAAGTTTATTCATGTTATTATTCTTGCTTGATACATGCTACTCTAGCCTTTAATATCTCAATTTGAGCATAAAAACCAGTAGTCATAGTATAAGAAAGTCAAATTAGTTTCTTATCTCTAGTTGCAGATTCACTGTTAAGATTTAGGAATGCTAGTCTCATCATATCAGCTTATAATTTAGTACTCTAACCTTAAATCATCTTATCGAGCTTGTTATAACATATTCATCCATAAGATCAATTACAAGTTCATTAAAGTCAAACTTTTAGTTTTCTTAAAAAGTCAAATTGTGTCATATGTACAAGTGAATGGTCATTTTCAAGAGCTTGTAAAAAGCTCTCAAGTGCTCCATAGCTTGTCATCCTTGCTTCTTTAGAAAGCCAACCTAGCCAACTTGATGAACCAAGCTTAGCTTTTCATTTTCTGGCTTATTAGATAAGGCTGCTATGGCTTTTTAGTCTGTCCCATTTTTTTCAACATACACTGAGTCATACTCAGTGGATGTTCATAAGTTTTTCAAAAGCTTCTACTAAGCTTATTAGATTAAGCCAAACTCTATAAATTAGCTTTTCAAATAATTCAGCTGGTTAACTTGATAGTTCCAGTGGTCTTTTTCATGTTTTAGCTTATTACAGTACTTAAAATTAATCTATTAAGTAGCTAGAAAACTCAATAGTGTCCTGTGCATACAGTGATCCTAGTGCTTATTTGCAGCTTATTTGTGGCTTATCCAGTTAAGCTGAGACCTTGATTTTTTGGTTGCACATAGTTCACCTAGCTAGCTTTTAGTTTCTGTGCTTGTTTTCAAATTTGTAGCTTATTTACTAAACCTGCAATTGCTTTATAGTTCCTGTCCATTTTATTAAGTTCAAACCAATCGTTGATTTTCAAACTTTTCATAAGCTCATTAAAAGCCCTCTAGTAAACTCTACAGCTTAGCTTTTGGCTTTTGGATAGCTTAATAGGTCACCTTGTTAATCCAAGTCTTTGTTTTCAGTCTATAGCTTATTTCAAAGCTTAAAATAAGCTTGAAGGTGCCTAGTAATTTACAACAGTTAACTGTGTAACAGTGGAAGCTTTTGCTTATTTGTGCTTAAATCAGTGCTTATTAGTGGTTATTGTGTTTTTTTTTAGTATTAATATTAGCTTATTATTAGTTTAATAGCTTATTCCCATTTCCCTTTATCTTATTAAGTAGCTTAAAAGCCATTTGGCTTTAATCAATGAGCTTATCTCATTTCATTGCTTCGTTGGAAAAATAAGTCATTTCTCGACTTATTAGAAGTTTTCACAAAAGTTTTAGTTTTAAATATTGCTCACTTTAATGTACTTAGTTAGTTTGTAAAATAAAAAATTTGAAAAAAAATGTTTTGCAAAAAGGATGGGAGGCGTGCTCGAACCCGAGACCTCCCAAATTAGAGTGTTAGTATTGTACACAGATGCCATAAGCGCCTTGGGTCTTTCTTGTCAAACCTTGCAACATTTAATATATAAGGGACTTGGCGGTTTGCTTATAAGCCATTCTTGGCTTATTTCGTGCTTATTTTCAAAAGCACCACCTACGTTTTTAATTTTTCATAAATCCATATTAGTGTTAAGTATTTTTACAAAAAGTTTCAGATTTTTCTAATTAGTTTTAGTAATTTTTAACATTTAATTAGTGTAAAACTTATTTAAATCATAATAAAAATATAAAAGTCAAAAAATATAAATCTTTTCCTAAAATTTTCTTTTATCATATATTTTGTAAGAAAATTAGTTTTACACTCTTAGGCCTTTTATTTCACAAATTTTACGTTTTGCTTGCGCTCAAATACCATTTTCGTAAATAACGCTGCGTTTAGTTTTAAACTACGCTTTTAAATATTTTGAGTTTACGCTTTGAGTTAATATAGTTTATTTAAGTTATTTTGTTTTATAAAATCATATAACGTTCATCGATCTGTAAAAATAGTGATAGCGTTTATTTAATAGATTTTAACTTTTTAATCTTTTAATTTGCATTTAAGTTCGCTTTTATTTGTTAATCTTTTCTTTAGGTAATTATCCATCAATACCTTATTGATCACTATCCTTAGTGATCATTCTATCATCTGAAGTTGTTTAAACACCAATTCATCCTCCGTGGGACTTAACGACCCGTGAATCCCTATATTCCTCTGATCTAAATTGCATTAGTGTTTGAGCAGTTTTTAGTCTATTAAGACTTGACTGTTTAGCACCAATCAGTGTGCATCTTTAATCGAATTTTTGAGTAAATGATTGTTACTTGGAAGGTAAAATACCCAAGTAAAGTGAAAAAGGCAAAATTCTGCAAAAATGCAAACCAAAACGGTTGTGTCCATGACTGATCCGGTTGCATGCAAGTATACATACCAAAAATTCATTTTTTCCAAAACACACACACACACACACACACTAATCCTCCAGCTGGGTTTTGCAAAATTCGGCCATTAGAAGTTGTTTGAAGATTGTAAAAGTTGTAGAATATCATCATGGCACCTAAGCAAGTAAGCATCTGCAATCAATTAACTTAATTAAGGTTTAATTAGAGCATTTGATTCGAATTACAAATTAGGTCACCAATTTAGGGGTTTTTGATAGAATTCGAATTAAGTTGTAATTCTTTAGGATTAAGTGGGTAATTGATACAGGAATGCATTGCAAAAAGAATTGTAGTGATTGATTCAACATGGAATGAATATTTGATGATTGAATTTTTGGAATTAATTAGGTTATGCCATTGAATCAAATTAAGTTGCAATTGATGATTCCTAGTTGGTAGATGATGCGTTTTTAATGAATTTTAGATGCCACATTGTTGATTAGAACAAGTAATTGAGAATTAAGGTTAAGATTGTTACGTTCTAAGCAAGATGAATATGTGATGATTGGAAGCTTTGGAAACGAATTAGGAACAATTTGAGGATGTGGGAAACATTGATGATGTTAGAATGCAGTCTAGGAGTGAATTGGACTTAGGAAAATCTAGTGGGAAATGGATTTGAAGGCAAAGCCTTCTGCAGCTTGAGTAACTGATCCGGTTGCGAAGCGCAACCAAACGGTGGAATAGAGGAAGCAGGTGGAACCGATTCGGTTACTCCTCAACCGATTCGGTTCCACGTTCTGATGTGGGAATTTTCGAATTTTTGAAGTAGACCTTAGAGGCTTCTATGGACCTTTCCGTTTGTTCTAACAATCTTATATTGACTTATATTTATGATTTCTATAGAGAAATGTTGTAAGTTGTTCAAGTTCGACACGGGTTCCACTAAATCTGATTGTTGCCAAGTATTGCCAAAGGAACGCAAGGAAGAAAGTCACGTATAGCTTGAAGGCTGAAGCAAATGAATACTTGAAGTTCAAAGATCTCACCAACGAGGAGAAACATGCTTTCAGGGAACGATTATCAAAGTTGCAAAATAGGATAGCTTTGTTTCCAAGGCTTATTGATTGGGATTTGTTTCTTGAGTATGAGTGTGAAAATGAGTTGCGTAATATGATGCGGATGTCTTATGTCTATCCGGCTGATGGGGATTCGTTTGATGATTTGTCATGGGAAAGAGCGTTTAGTATTAATGAAGAGGTTTATCGTGAATGGTGTATGGAGTTCTTTTTGACCATGTACTCTGTAAGAAAGGTCAATGTTCGAAACATCATGGAAGAAGTTTGTGTTTGGTTTAGACTTTGTGGGCAGGATCACGCCTACACTTTGCCGGATTTTGATGTTGCTCTTGGCTTGTATGAACCGCATGAGGTAAAGCATCGATTGTTTGAAGCTCATTTTTCGAGGCTTAGGAGGTTTGAAAAAGAATACCCTAGCATCCCCGCTTACTGGAATCGAGTGGGAGATCCTTCTTGTACTAGGAGGAATGCTGCAACCATTAGGAATCCATTGATGAGAGTGCTACACAAGTTGATAGTAATTGGGTCGTTTCATAGAGTTGGAAGCAGGGACAAATGTCATAAGGCGGACTTTTGGGTTATGATGTTATTGGAGGAAACTAAGGATGGAAATGCGGCTTGGCTCATAGGTGATTATTTGTCTAGGAGAGCCCCGGGAATTAAAGGTAATAACAACATTTGTGGAGGCCATTTTGTGACAAGATTGGCAAAGAATCTTGGGTATTACAATATTAGTGAGTTGGCTAAGTGTGGAGAGCCAAAGTTTTGTGAGATTTGGAATGCAAATGGTTTTGGAAATGCTTTGAATAAGAAGACAAAAAGTTGGGAGCATGGATTGAACAAAACAACAACAACCACAACCATGACAACAACAACAACAACCACCACAACAACAAGGAAATGTGCCAATGGGCAATATATCGATGGGAAGCATGCAAACGGGTACGTCTAGTAGTTTTGACTCAGGTTGGGGAGAGTGGAACCAACATTTGAATGAAATTCAGTGTAGGGAAGTTTGGAGAGATTCAATGATGTTGAGAAACAATTATATCAATGATTATTCAATGCCGATTTTTCAAAACATGGCTCAAGAAGCCAATTATGAGTTGCCACCCTACAATCCACCTAATGTTCCACCATATCCTTTCCCCTACACCTCTTATCATGGACCCTATCCATATCCATATCCTGGCTATGCACCATTTCCTGACCCTGTGCCTGCATATGGTAGATTACCTGAAGTTGGAGGATCAAGCTATGATGTTGGAGGATCTTCATCGGGAGTTGCAAAGGAGAAGAAGAAGAGGAAGGTTTACACAATCTTTGATGAGGAGGAGAACTATGAAACCGAAAGTGATGATGAAGAAGGTGATGATATGAGTGAGGATGCCGAATGATCGTGGATCATTCTTGATTTATGGTTTCAAAAACAATGGTTATTGTGTTGAACAATATTATCTCTATCTCGTAACAATTTCTTTAGGATGATTATCATACTTTGTTTATTTTCATATTTTTAGCAGCATTTGGATTGTTTGCTTGTTTTGTTTTGTGTATTGCGTATTTTGCAGTTTTGTTTGCAGGATGGATGTGACGAAAGCCTATTGTTGGTCAAATATTTGGAGTTGGATAACTCACATGCTTGCTTATGACCCAATATGCGTATTGCATATTCTATCCTGTGGTATCTCTTTGACTATTTTTTTTCCCATTTTCTTTACTTTGAAGTTCATTTTTATTACATTGAGGACAATGCAAAACTTAAGTATGTGGGAGGGAAGAAATTATGAAAAATGATACGATTTTTAATTCTTTAGTTTTTTTAGTCTTATTTTTAGGTAAATTTTTGGATTTAAGTAATTAGCAGGAAATCGCCCTTGATTGTCTAGTTATTTTCACATGATTATTGATATATATTAAAAACAACTTGAGTATTTCAATGGTAAAATGAGGTTTTTGAATTTTTTTGATTTGAACCAAATTATGGAAGTAATTTATTATGAATTCGATAGCATTTTCTAGCACGCATTATAGCCTTTTTTAACTTAATTGTGATGTTTCTTTTTGTATAAAACACATCTTTTGTTTTATATTTGCTATGAGTGTGCCGGTGATTGTGTCAATTCTAGAACTTGTACTTGTTATGCATTACGGTTAAAATCACTCTCGAGTGATAAAAATATGTTCAAGTGATAAGAGGCATCGTTGGATTTAACCCAAATGGCCTTCCATTTTACATCTAATGTTTTTTGCTAACCACCCTTATATGGACCCATTTGTTAGTGCTCATTTTTAGCACTAGATACCCTTAGTTACACCCTTCGATCCAATCTTTTGCATTCTTGTTAAATCCAGAAAAATACAAAAAGATTTTACACCTTAAACCTTAACCAACCCATGTCATGTCTATTGGTTTGTAGCTAGTTCTTTGGAGTGTTGGATTGTTTTTGTTGATTATGAAGAAGCTACACTTTGTCTATAGTGTGTACCATTCTCCAACAAAAACGAAGTGTGGGGGAACTTGAAAAAAAAAAGGAGGTTATAGCCAATGAGCTATATGAAGAGTATTGATTGGCCAATGAGCTAAATTGATATATATATATGTTTGGAGATCGATATGAGAAGAGGAGGAAGATATAATCATTTTTGGGATTGTGGTTTGTATGATGACTAGCAACATGGAGGTTTAGACTTGACTTTATTTTTTCTTTTTAACACCAATTTCATAAACTATCCCATGCTTTATCCACACCTTTTATGAACCCAAGCCTTAACGTTATAACCTGAATAAAAGCCCTCTTTGATGAATTTATTTTCTTTGTTTTGATACTTGTACAAGCTTATGGTAAAAAGCATTAATCATGACTAGGCATTGAGTGATTTACATATACCCACCAATATATGAGTGTTGAGTGAATTCTTAAAATCATTCGTGAGGTGTTCTAGTTGTGTTATCTAAAGTATTTGGTTCATTTTTAAAGTTTTCACATATTAAAAGCAAATTAATGATTATTTCTTTTGAGATGATTTTTAAATTTTCGGAACCACGGTATCAAGACCATTGAAATCGATTTTGCAAATGTTAGACCTACTCGAGGGCAAGTAGAACTTAAGTGTGGGGGAATTTGATTACGCTCAAAATGAACTTGTTTTTAGTAGCGTTATTGTTGATTTTGTCTATGACAATCGGCTATATTTGCTCATAACTGTTGCAAAAGTGCAAAAGATGCGTATTGTGTATGTGTATGTAGCCAGGTATCACAAAAGATAAAGAAATGAAGTTTTCATGCACGTTTGGAGAATTCCCGAGGAAGGAAGTCGAGTAAGGAAGCTCTTGGACTCAATGACTAGGAAGCGCAAAGATTTCTAAGTATCTACAACAAGTTAAGATCGAGTTTCGTCTTGGAAATCATCAACGAAAACAAAGAAAAAGACGCAAATCAAGAAAAGTCAACAAAACTCAAAACTAGGGGTACAAGAGGCGCCCAACCGTTCGGTTGGAGCCCGCAACCGATCCGGTTGGGCGAAGTGAAGAAGGCGCAACCGATCCGATTGCATGAACTGGGGTTACACAATTTTCATTTAATGTTGCCTTAACTCCCCATAATCATTGGAGGCCGATCATTTCCTTTTATTTACTTGTGGAGAACGTTTTTAGCCAGTTAGTTATGGTTCTATGGCTATATATTGAACCTAGACTTAGTAGTGTAACATATTGGATTTCACAAACACACTAAACCATAAGATCAAATAGGCGTATTATGAGTTTTAAAGAGAGAAAGTTAGAGGTTTGGGAACTTTAGTGAGAGAAAGAAAAATCTTATTATGAGCTCCAACTCTCTACCTTGGGAGGTAGAGAGTATTTATAGTCATTACATAAATCGCCACCTATCGGGTGTGGATCGGGCATACGGTGGGTAAAGACCGTCCGTCCTCCACGGTGTTACTTAAACTAAATACTACTTAACTTATAATAATCTACGACTACGAGCTTTCTAACGATTACATATACTTGAGGTGACCGACTCTTTAATAATCGGATTTAATAAATCCTAACAATCTCTCCCTAAGGAGGTCACCTCAAACACACATTAAACATACATTGTGTTGGGAATTATGCGACGAGGGATTTTCTTGTCAATCTTGCCAAGGATTCATTGAAGTAGAAGCGAATCTGTAAGAAGAGATTCTCTTGAAGTGTAAAAGCCGTGCCGTGTTTCTGTGAAGGGTGGAAGTCGACTAGGATCGACATGCTTTATTATTTAAATGCTAACCCATCATTATTCTTAAACTGCCCGAGGTTAGCATGGGTATTATTGTACTGCTCAATATTGTTTAGTGTTTTAGTCATTAAATGCATGCTTGCATGTTTAGTCGATTGAGTAGTAATAGTTTAGGGTTCCTTGTCTATAAAAGGAACCTCATAGTTTGTAATAGATAACAATTCGAAACATAGAGTTTCAGTTAATAAAAGATCCATAGAGGATCTAAGTGTTCTTAGTTATAACAACTTGTATTTACATTCCGCTATAGAATATGAGTTGTAGAGATTTTCTATTAGTTTTCTTATGATTACATAGGCAACACTAACGATCCACGAGTGCTCAAGATCTGTCAAGGTGCATGCATGTTCAACAAATAGTATCGAGCCTCGTGAAAGTCTCTATGATCACGAGAACCATATTTACCTCACCCCTTACAACCAAAACATATTCACCATGCAGGCCGATGATGAATCGAAGTCACCAACAACAACATCAAAAACACCACCTCTATGCAGCAACTTAGTCTCTCCAACAAGAATTTGTAAGTTTCCTTATCTCGAAAAGGAAGAGTATGATCATGGACCATGAAGATGCAAACTGGATCTCAATATTGATTGGAATCTATGGGAGATCGTGAAGAAAGGAAGCAGTCTGAAGAAGACTATCCCGGATCTTGATGGTAAGTTTACCATTGCTCCTCCCAAAATCTATTGAAGAGATTTTAGATGTGCGAGAGAGCACAAAGTAAGAACCATCCTTCTTCAAGCTATTCACGAAGATCACTTGGGTGATTTTCACCACATGGATGATGCAAAGGACATATGGATGGCTCTTAAAGCAAGGTTCGGTGGTAATGAAGAATCCAGAGAATGAGGAAGTCCATCTTTGAGACAACACTTCCAAGAGTTCAATATCTACGAAGAAGAAGGTATCCACAAGGGATACGACAGTTTCACAAGATTTTGAGTCACTAAACCGGTGAATGCAAAACCTGACAATGATGATTACAACTCAAAGTTCCTACGATCTTTGCCTCCATCATGGTTACATGTCAGTATAGCTCTTAAAGCTAAAGGTGGGCTGGACATGCTCACTTTTGATGAGCTATACAACAAACTCAAATCTCTTGAACCTGATGTTAGATCTCCCTACCGTGCATCCTCTTCTGGTCATACAGCCTTTGTTCGGACATCTCAATCCAATATGATGATGCATGCTTCAAGTCCATCTTACTTAACATCATCATCTTATCGTCCCACTCCATCACATCCTCAAGCTAAAACTGGTAGTGTATTGGAGGATGTGCTTCATTCATTTGTTGCACATTTTGATACTCAGCAGCATCTTGTTTATGAAGACTTTGATCAGGTGGACCCACTTGAAATGGAGGAGATGAAACTAAAATGGCAGGTGGCCATGCTTTCAGTAGATATCAAGAGGTTTGAGGAGAGGTCAGGAAGAAAGTTTGGCTTCAAGGGAAAGGATCCAGCTCGTTTTGATAGGAGAAAGGTCAAGTGTTTCTCTTGTCACCGGATGGGTCATTTCTCGGGAATGCAAAGATAGGAAGAGTGGAGAGGAGCTAACTACAATTCCTATCGCAGAATCGAAAAGGCGGAACTTGCAGCTCTTGTCACCTTGGATGAACAGGTCAATCTGGTGCACATGAACTCAGTAAATGAGGAAGTCGATACTAAGAAGCTTGGATTCTTTGGAAAGGTGTACTTGGAAGATAGGCATGATCGGTTTGCCTTGATGGGACTCTCTCTGTACACAATTGTATATTTGGTTGTAGTGAAAGATACAATGATCTTAAAGAAGCTTATGATACTATGAAACCTAAATACAATGAATGCTATGTTGATAATGAAGCTTATAAACTTTCGTTAAAAACATTAGAAAGACAAAAGTATGGTTTCAAAAGAATCGGATAGCTTATGAAGAAAAGATTAAGGTGCTACAATTTTATCTATATATTGCAAACATTAACTTTAAACGACCGAAAAGGAAACAATGATACTATTACCGAGAATCTAGAGCTTAAAGAGAAACTTCTTTGAAATAGCTAGACATAAACAATGGTTGATATCAGGTGACAATCTAGCTAGAGAACTCTATAATAGTCAGTCTGTGAACTCTGGAATAGGTTTATGTTAGGAATTGGAACTTCCATGTTAAAGAGTCGGTCACCCCAATAATGGTCTAGCATATGTTAGCTCGTAGATTTGTCGTTGTTTACGTTATTTATCAGTTTATTAGTTAGTTATTAGTTTAGTTTAGCGTAGTGTTTCACCGTGGAGGAAGGACGGGTCTTTACCCATCGTATCCCCGATCCACAGGCCGATAGGAGGTCGTTGTGTCTGTAAGTATAAATACCCCTTCCATCCATGGAAGGGGTGGTGCTTCATTTTAATCTAATATTCCCTTTGTGTAAACCTCTAGCAAGAACACCCCCTCTCTCTATACTTTCTCTCTCTAAAATCGAAAACATGTATTTTGATCATCCAAGACCACCCGAATCATCAAACACATAAATATTTACGATCCTACAATTGGTACCAGAGCCAAGGTTTCTGTGTTTTGTTGATTTGCGTGGTTTCTTATCGTGTTTTAGGCAGTTTTTGTACTAATTTTATTGACTGGAAAAGTTGTTTTCCTATCTTTGTGGCAAAACAGTTGTTACTTATTTATTGTATCCTTGTTTTGGTCAAGAAAGTCTTATGGTCTTTGTGTTGTGTCATATGTTGTCCAAACAGATTCATGTCAACAATATTATCAGTTACAAAATTTTTTCTTGTACCAAACCGTGGGTTACATGTGGTCAAACTTATTAGATTTCTGGTGGTCAAACGGGTAAAATATGTAGTCAATATGTTGTTTTTATGGGTCTGTTTTTGCAACTGGTAAAATTATTGGCCTAACTGGGTAATATCAAACATATCTTTATGCTCTTTTTCTGGGTTTGTTTGAAAATGGTCAAAAAAAAAACTGTTTTTTTTCATGTTAGCGAGTTGGCTATTGAGCCACTTGCTGTCGTAGCGACTTGTCGTAACGACTTGCGTCAAAAGTAGCGACTTGCCATACTTATCTTGACATATAGGACTTAACTGAAATGAGATGAAGAAGAATAAATCAACTTTTGAGTAAACTGTAACTAGACCTACGAGCACATCACAAAATACCAAAGACTCACTCGACTTCTGGCCACAACTACTTCATCAGTCCTCAAACTTACTATGAAAGAAAGAATACGTGATGTCAAGTAAAGAAAACCAGACCCAAATCCAACTCCAACAACTAATCCAACTATATCCTTATCTCAACTCCTACACTTCATCAATACCATGACTCAAAACAAAATCAAAAAAAAAAAAAAAAAAAAAACTCATAATATCTCAGATTCGGTTCCATTTTTATTTAATCTTTCACATATTTTTTAATTGAACCTTGTCCTCATATATCATTTTCGAAGGTATGCTTCATTGATATTCGAACTTTGAAGAATAAGAGAAATAACAATATGGTTAATCTCTTTTCTTGGGTTCGTTATATAACAACACAACAATTAATTAAAAGCCTACCCGAGACCTTATCTCAAGATCTGGAAGCCATATGTTCTTCAATTCGTATTGATTTATGTTGATCAGATAGATATAGCTCGTCTATGAATTACGTTTCTTGTTACATAACTAAGGCTTGTTTCGAGTAAATTAAAGATAACAAGAAAATCATATGGGTTTGATTGTTGTTCGGATTGATAGAATGAATATGATGTAGAAGAGATGAGATTGGTGAATTGGATGAGATATGTTTGAAGAGAAGAGTTAGGTAGGAGTATAGTTAGGAGATAGTGGCGCTTGTGTATGATAAACCTATGTTGGAAATGCCCTAATTTTTAGGTTAAATCACTTTTATATGTTATAATGTGAATGAAGTGTGGATCGGGTTTGTTTTCTTTTGTTTGAATCGTGGGCTTCAACCAATTTGTGGATTTGGAATATTGGACCGTGTACTAATTGTGGAAATGGATCGGGTTGGTACATATGTTTAGGACCGTGTGATAAGTTGGATTTGGTACATGTGATATGTTAATTGACTTTTTGTGATAAGTTGGAATATGATTTTTGGGTTATGTTTATTTTTGACGTGGGCTTCTCATCCTTACATGGTTGCTAGTTGATGATATATTGATGAAATTGATGTTGCACAAAAATTGGTTATCCGAATTTTTATTTCAAAGAATTTTGGATACAAATTTTTATTTTTTCGGGGATGAATGAGTGGTATTTGGGTTGTCTAACAAAAAAATTCACGGATGAGTGGTATTAGGGATTTTTTCTTTAGAATCAAGGTCTTTCAAAAATTGTAGGATCGTAAATATTTATGTGTTTGATGATTCGGGTGGTCTTGGATGATCAAAATACATGTTTTCCATTTTAGAGAGAGAAAGTATAGAGAGAGGGGGTGTTCTTGCTAGAGGTTTACACAAAGGGAATATTAGATTGAAATGAAGCACCACCCTTCCATGGATAGAAGGGTATTTATAATTCTGAACATAACGACCTCCTATCGGCTGTGGATCGGTATACTGATGGGTAAAGACCGTCCTTCGTCCACGTTGTTATGCTACGCTAAACTAAACTAATAACTAACTAATAAACTGATAAATAACGTAAATACCGACACGTCTACGAGCTAACATATGCTAGACCTTAATTGGGGTGACCGACACTTTATCATGGAATTTCCAATTCCTAACAATCTCCCCCTAAGGGAGGTCACCCCATGATTTACATTTTGAATCCTAGCATTCTATTCTTGACTTTGTTCTTGAGCTCGTAGACTTCAATTCTTCAATTCTGCAATCTTTGTGCTTAAGCAGTGACACTTCAAAGTCCGCATAGTTTAGTATTTTCAGTGGAGGTCTTTGAACTGATCCACATCTTTGATGATCTTCGAGCTTTCATTGAGATCATCAGCCACATTAAATCTCTGGATCACCCTTTATTGTGTTGCCATCATGTGAAGTTGTGACTTTTTGACCGAAATGCTCACACTTTTGAATCATGACATCTTTCCATCAGAGTAGCGGAAGCCTTAGTGGTTCATGATATTTGCGGCGTAGTAGAAGCATAGTATAAAAATATCGACACCGAGGTTATGTAGATATGCACCGTCATGATATCTTCAATTAAGTGTAGTTCTTTGTGAACATGCGGCTTTGGATTGACTCCTCAATTACGATCGGTGCAATCGTCGGGTGTACCGCATCGGCATGATTAGCAATAAAGCGCGCGAAAGTGTTGTTGAAACAGAACACGCACCTTGATAGATCTTGAGCTCGTGGATGGTTATATATGCCTATGTAATCACAAGCACAATAAAAGACAATCTCTACTACTAATGTTTATCGGTGAATATAAACACAAGTAACAAATAACTAAGAACTTCTTGATCCTCTATGGATCTTAATATTAACTAAAGCGAGTTTTTCAATCGGTACATAAACCTTTCTAATGTGTTCCTTTTATAGACAAGGAACCCTAAACAATATCGCTAAACCGTTTTCCAAGAAACGATAATCATAAAACTAAATAAGATATACACAATCACTTCCTAATAAAGCTCATGTATATCCACACTAAAATAAACTAAACACGGAATAAACACTTCCATGAGAATCAAACTAATCACTATTATTCTTGTTGAGAATAAGTCTTGTGTGAATCCACTTCACTTGAGAAACCCTTCGGCATTAATATCGGCATAATCGGACTTTCACATAATTCCCAACAATCCTCCCTAAAGCGGAATTTGGTGGTTAAGTTCGGTTCTTGATAGATCATTCAACACGGAGGATTGGACACGAACAACGACAACGACAAAGAATCGAAAGAACATCTCTATGATGAAGAAACTACGAAACGCCATATCTTTGCGCAACAAATGACAAAAGGTACATCAAAAGCAGTTAGTTTCATACTATTCTCATCACTTCCGGAGTGTTAACTCCTGTGAGAGGTGAATCATTGAAAATAAATGGATTTGATGTCTCTTCTAATAGCCATCACTCTTTGGAGTAGCCATATGTTTCGATTAAGTAAACTATGGTACACCGATAACCATCGATTTATGGGCAAACCAGGCAACCATATAAGCGGTTTGAAATGTCTTTACACAGAGCCGTTTGCTCGGGACTAGTCAATTCTTAGGATTTGTGAATTGATAACCAAATATGGAATGCCACTTGCCTTTACCACATGCCATATACAAGTGGGCTAGCCAATTCTTGGATTCCAAAAGGAATATATCATGGTGAATTGAAAACCATACAACACTCAACAATGAAGCATGGGTGGTTGCGAGACCCTATGATTTTGAGCAAATCATTACATTATCAACAGTTTGATGTGTCTTTACCAAAGTTGTACCACTTTGGACTAGCTAACTCTTTGACATACTCAAAGTATATCGGTGAGTCAATAACCAAAAAATATACAACAACCACGCAAGAAAAGTTAGAAAACCAAAACACATTTTTTTTTTTTTTTTTTTTTTTTTTTTTTAACTAAAAGAAAACAAATATTACAAACTAGTACAATCAAGATGAACATCTTGTAACCAAACTCTGTTGTTCCATATCATCACTATTTTCGGTACCAATCATAATCGGTCTCTGAATCGAGAGAATCATTAAGCTCGACATTGGACAACATTTGGAAGAAATCAAGGAAGATTCGTGAAACAACCGATTCGAGAAGAAGGAGTAGCATTAGAAATGGTTTGAAGAAACAATGAAGATTCCACGAAGGCAAAGCAGTATCAAAATTATCCACAATTTCAAGCTGTTTTACGTCTCTTGGTCTGTAGGGAACATCGGTCATTGAATCACGATTTTCCAATAGAAGAAGAAGTAGTACCTCGTGAAGAAAACTTCATAACAGTTATACTCTCGAATCAAAGTATCATCGGACCAAGTCATGACTTGCTTCATGGATAAACGAATTATGCATAGAAGCATTCTTCACAACTCTTCTCATATAGTTCCTCTTACGAGCAAGCTGTCATAGGTTTTTCTCTTTTGGCTTTATTTCTCGATCAATAAGAGCTCTTCTTTTGCGTGATTCTAACTTTCTTTGATTACCAAGTGCCTTCATTTTCTCCACAAAATCATCATCATTAAAAGAATCTCCTAAGATAAGTTTTGCAAGAGTAGGATCGGAAGCACCTTGAGAAATATAACCATCCCATTGATCATCGATGTCGTGGGAAAGAAAGCATCAAGTTCTAATTTCCTTTCGGAGACAAATCGAGCATCTTGATCTTGAAGAAACTTAGCCACAACACGACTCTTGAATATCTTCATAATCAACAAATATTCCACTGAGCTTCATATTGTTCTTTAGTCATGCACGATTTGAAGAAATCATCAATCACGGGATCTGTCTGTCTCGGAAGATGTCTCGTGAGAACCAATTTGTGAGAACTAATGTGAGCTTGGAAGAACCAATCAAACCCACATCGGAAGAAGCAGGTTGAGACAATTCCTCAAGCGGTGTAGAAAACTTGGGAGAAGCATTCAATTTATCGTTCTTCCGGCAAGAAAAACTTCTTCATCATCTGAAAGTGAATCATTTAAATGTTACGGTATAGATGAAGTCGACCATCGGTAGTAACCTCTTTCATTAACCCATCGATAGATACATCCTCCATATTTAGCTCCTTTGATATGTCGTGAGATACTTTATCCAAAGAATGTCTTCTTCTTTACTAGTATATAGAATAGGCTCCTTGCTAATCTCCTTTCTTCGTGAAGATTTAATAATAGAAGAAGGAACATTAGATGTTAATGCCACATCAGCCAATATATCAAGAGACTCATTAAGATTCTCTTGACCTCCTCCTCGAAGAAACTAAACATCTCTTTTTATCCTTCGATTTATCAAATTCTCCAAGTGTTCAACTTTAGCCTCAATTCCACAATCTTGACCAAGAACGACTTGGTTTCATCGAGTTCTTTCTTAAGACCAGTTACCTCACACGTAAGCTTGTTCACGGATCATATAATGATGAAAGTGAAATAGGATCTTCATCGACTTCATGTGAATATTCGGATGGAATTGGAACTTCATTAAGCTGTTCGTACAACATTAACACGATCAACATTAGAGCATCCTTCACCCAATGGAGTCCTCACAGGACTTGGTGTTGTAAATCTGTCGATATCAACTTTGAACTTCATCAATTTGATCTGAACTTCTTCAATAGGTACTTGGATAAATCTTGAACTAGAACTTGGTCTTGGTGAAAGTATAGATGCATCGAGAACAACGAAGGACCTCTCCACCATCTCTTGAAGAGTTTCAACAATAGGATTGGAAGAAGGTAAAACTACATTAAGCTCATTATCGGTCTCATTCACGAGGTAACATGGCATCTAACAAAGGATAATGTGTCCCTTCAAACTTAGTCCTCATTGAAGCAAATAACTTAGGAGTCGAACACTTATGGGATGAAAAGCACGGGTTTGTGTAGAAACATTCAATATTATCTGTAGAACCTAGGGTACATCAAAACTTACCCTTTTTCCTAGTGATGTTTTCTACCATATTATCAAAGATATACTTAGAGAAATTATAAGTCAAACCCTTAGATAAGCAAACAATACCACATCCCAGTTGTGTTGAAAATTGATCCGACTTCGGTTATTGCTCATGCATTGTAACAAAGTATGAACCAAGAACCTCCACATAGGACGAACTTATTTTTCAACCACATATCATCCTCGTGCTTTGATATCCAATAGCTCTAAGTCCTTCAAGCACCAACGTAGAATCGAATGATAAACCCATTCTCATCATCCAAGCGAAGGCGTCTTACGATCAAATCTTACGTCACCACATACACTGTCCATCAACTTTAGCAACTATCTCGATTATCTCCTCTCTTTTACGACGCCAAAATTGAGTAATCAAAGTTTCATATATAGCATCAGGAGAATGCGTCAATGCATATACAATCTTTGATCTTTGTAAGAAAGAAATCATCGGCCTATAGAGCTCATCACCTCGAGCCGTACCAAGAAAAGCGACCTTGTTATGATCGTGTTTAAATTGAAGTGCCATGAGTGATTTTGAGGTTTAGGGTTAGGATTTTACACCAAAGGAAGTGTTTTTAATGATAATAGTAAGCAAATCACTTATGTGGAGTGAAAATATATCATAACGAATAAATAGAAATTTCCCAAATTTAGTCAAAGTTGACCAAGAATGACGTGGACTTCTACTTTACTTGAATTTACTTATAACCCGGTGAAATGAGACCCATTCTCAATAAGTAGAATAATCAATGACAGAAGACTTACTCTCGAAGCTTGGTAAATATCATTTCTTTGTTTCACCCACACGCATTAATTCTCTTACCACTTGAACCCGTCTATAAAACAATCCCAATGCACCTTGACTTCTTCATCAAAATCCCCAAATAATATATCAAACCTAATCTCTTCAATTCTTCAAAATTAACGAAATAACCATGAGTACCAACCACGAGATCATAGATCTCACAACAACATCCTCATCATCATCCTCATCATCTGGTGAAGATACCAATACATGGTTTAACTATTTTCCAAACCATATCCTTTACCAAAGAAGTCACCTTTTCTCTCCTCATCAGAAGATGAAAGTGTTGAGAAACCAAGTGTATCTGCTGAAGACTCTGATGAATCCTATAATGAGGGAACATCATACTCCCAACCCTCAGCACCTAGGCCTCAACGAAGGCCACGGGCCAAAAATCCTCCACTTCCTATGGGAAGAAAGGTGGTGCTTGGTCTCTTGGCATCATGTTTTGGTGCATCATCACATATCGTATCGAGGAATGGAAAAAGGAAAATGATGTAAGTTGATATATGATTGAAAGAGTAGATGATGCACAAGGAAAATCTTTCCTTCTCATCTCTACGCCACAATCGACTTGACTTCTTCGTTTGCATCAATCCATCCTCTCCATTTTGATCCTTAGCATCTGTTAGGGTTGGTTATGCTTTCACAAAGGCATAGCCGGCATTTAGCGTCAAAAGATGTGAGCGATCGTGCATATCCAACGACTATTAGTGTGAAAGATGTGAGCCGTCATACTCATCGTGCTCATCTTTAGATGTTGGAATAGATGATATGTAATAGATTAGGACTATTAGATCATGTAGATGCTTTTGATGTTGCGGTACTCTTTAATCATGTAAGTAAGCTTGTTTCTTAAATGAATGAATGAACTATTTGCTTGATACTTCTTTTGATTGACTCATATAACTTCGAGTACTTCAACTTCGGAGAAACAAATAACACACTTGACTACAATCAATTCGGTGGAAACCGACTTAAGCTTTCATGACCATATCTCAACGATCGAGACAACCATTACATAAAACAAACACATAAGCGTACACAAACCAACAAAGAAACACACTAAAAATACATTAGCGAGTTAGAGTTAGTTAAAACTATCAAATATACAAAATTACATAGAAAATGCAAAGTTATACAAATCCTCCCGAGGCATATGCCTCCCCGAGAACCTATGCCTCCCTTAAACTTTGCGTTAAGGGTTAAACATGCAAATATGGACCACAAGGTGTTGAAACCTTGGTCCTTCAAAAGCCTTTGTTAATGATCGCCACATTATCATCGGTATGAATTTTGACCACATTTATCAAATTTTTATCATATGCATCTCTTATAAAGTGGTGCCCGATTTCAATATGTTTTGTTCATTGTGAAAAGCTGGATTTTTAACAATGCATATGGTACTTTGATTATCAATAAAAATTGTTGTGTTCATGAAATTATACCCATAATCCAACAAGCGATTTTGAATCCAAAGAACACATCTCCTGACAATTAGCAAAGACCACATACTACTGCTTGATAGATGAGGTAGCCACAATAGTTTGTTTCTTGCATTGCCAAGAAATCAATCTCTTTCAAGGAATTGGCAACCTCCATGGTGGACCTCTATCCAGATTAGCACCAAGCATAGTCACTATCACTATAAGCTTCCAACTTAAGGAGACTCTTTTGGATACCAAAGACCTAGAAAAGGTTGGCCTTTAAGGTACTTAAAGATCTTCTTAACAAGATTGAGATGGGAAGTCGGTGGAGTAACTTGATGTCGCGAACAAACACTCACACATAAGTAATATCGAGGCACAGGTGTTAAATACATCAAAGACCCAATCATAGACTGTACAAATGAACATTCACAGGTGGATCAGCTTCATTATTGGTTTTTGACTTTGGAGCTTCATAAGGTGTAGTGGCGATCCGTACACCCTCCATACAAACTTCTTCAATATGTCCTCACATATTTATCACGACCGATAAAGATACCATCGTTTCTGCCGAACTTGAAGACCCAAAAGAAAGTCATCTCTCCATTGCACTCATCTCAAACTCTCCTTCATAAGCTCCTCAAACTCCCCCGCACCAAGCCTCCTTTGTGGATCCAAAGATAATATCATCCATAGACTTGCACAAGAATAATGTCGGTGGAATTCTTCTTTAGGAAAAGAGTCTTATCAATTGCACCTCTTACGTAACCATGCTTGACGAAATGTAGAAACCTAGCATACCGGGCTCTAGGTGCCTCGATGTAGTCCATAGAGAGCTTTGACCACCTTATAAACATGATTTGGATGATCCGGATCTTCAAATCCTTTAGGTTGAGTGACATATACCTCCTCTTCAATTTCACCATACAAGAAGGCTCCTTTAACATCCATTTGATAGACCATAAAGCCCATATAGGATGCATAAGCTAAAAAATCAGTATAGCCTCAACTCTTGCCACGGTGCAAACACTTCATCATAATCGATTCCTCCTCTTGTCTATAACCCCGTGCAACCAATCGGCTTTGTTCTTGATGACAACACCCCGAGCATCTCTCTTATTCTTGAATCCATTTTGTCCCAATAGCATACTTACCATCGGTGGTGGCACCAATATCCGAACTGCCGATTTTGAAACTGTTGCATCTCATCTGCATAGCTTCAAGCCAACTTGAGTCTTCAAGAGCTCGAGTAACACCGGTTGGTTCCACTTGAGAGAAAACAAGCAAGCAGACAATGTTGATAGTGCGTGTGATTGTCTCTGATGATTTGAGACATAAGAGACAAAAGCCACTGTCCATATTTAGAGCGCGCCACGGTGCCTCTTGTTCTAACAGGAGCATTAGGATCACCAATAATATTAGACGTGGATGTACATTATTGATCCTTGTTGTAGTGGTGGTGTTGACATCAATGGAAGAATCAAGATTAGTCATTTGAGGTTCAAAGTCGATTATCATAAGAAGGTGTATTGAAGATGCTCGCTTTGGGTTGATGATGACCAAGATCCAAGGTTTTGGAAACCTTGTATAAGGTTCACCAAGATCATTGACACTTTAGTAGACATAGGAGTAGTGTCACCATATCTTTCAAATTTAATTGGAGAGGTGAGGAGAAGCAGAACTAACTTGAGAGTTGAAGTTTCTGAGAGCTTCATTTGTACTATTTTCAACATTCCTCTCGGCATCTAAATTGGTGCATACTCTTGTTTCTTCGATCCGCAAGGTCCTCGGCATAATAGAATTCATCTTCACACACATCAAGATAATCTTTAGAAGTGTCACCTACAAAATTGTTAGGAGAGAAGGAAGGTACTACAATGGGTTGTTCATCATCGGACCCATTGTCGAATTAGCATCCAAAGTGTACGTATTAGGAGTTGGAGATGCTTGAATCGCATTTTGATCGACCTTATGTCTAGCATAACCCAAGTAATCAGTCAAGTAGTCAAGATCAAATGACCAAACATGACCTGGCCTTGAACATTAGGCTTGTCTTCAAGATACCTCGATTCAATGTCTCCTCAATCTTCTTTGCGGATACATTGTAAACTCGTATGCCTTACTATGCGAGAATACCCCACAATGTAGCCATCATCGACTTTCTCATCAAATTTGCCCAAAGGATCACTGGTATTTAAGATTGTCACCGACCAAAGCGGTTTAAGGTAATGAATAAGGAACTTTCAAAGAGAAGTTCATATGGTGTTTTAAGATGTGGTCTAGTAATGGACACTCTATTGAGTACATAACAAAATTTGTACTGCGACCTCGGTCAAAACATGGTAGGAAGTTTAGAGTCCTAGCATTGATCTTGCAGCTTCTATTAAGGTTCTATTTTTCTTTACTTACCCCATTTTGTTGAGGGGTTCTTGAGTGCTATAGTCCCTTTTGATTCCCTTTAACCTGCAGAGTTCTATCGAATGGCATTTTGAACTCGTACCATTATCACACCTAATTCCTTTCACCTTTTGTTCAACCGATTCTCAATAAGGGTAATGAAGTCTTTCAATATCTCGATGTTTCATCTTTGGTTCTTAGAAAGAATACCCAACAAAATTTACTAAATCCATCGGTGATCACCGGACAAAAATATTTATGATCAATGCTTCTCACTTTAGTTGGACCAAACAGATCCATATGAAGCGGTGAAGAGGTTCGAAATAATGGTTATCTAGCATGTGAGGAACACCTTTGTAGGAGGCTCTGTCTTGCTTTCCTTTGTTGCATGCAACACGCTTATGATCATTGGTGAATACTTTGGCGGTGAAGTCCTTGAACAAGGCCCGTTTAGAAAGTCGGTTGATGGTCTTGAAATTGACATGGGCCATCCTACGTGCCATTTGGTGGACTCATCCACGATGCTTTAGCCACCAAACATGTTAAGTCACCTTTGGTTTGACATCTGTTAAGTTGAATGTATACAAATTGTGACTACGAGGAACCTTGATAGAATTGAAGTATCTTACGGGAGTTTGAAGTCTTTAGACAAAGACAAGACATTCATCCTCTGTGAAGAGTACTTTGTTCTTAGTGTCACAAATTTGTGAGGCCGAAACAAATTGAAGTGTTGAAGTTCCTTAACATAGTAAACATTCTCAAAGTCCAAGCGAGGTGTTTTGATGGTCCCTTTCACGTAATTAGTCCATCACTTCCTCCAAAGGTTACATTGCCTCCACCTTCAATAGGTATAAAGTTATGCATCATATCCTGCTTCTGACATACTTCTAGAACGACCACCGTCAACAATTCCAACATCTTTATGCTTAAGGGGATGATCCTACAACAACAACAAAATATACAAAGAATTAGTACACTATGGAGGCTCAAGTCATTCTTGACTTGAACACCGCCTTATGGATCATATGAGTTATGCCATGTAGAAGTATAAGATCCACTATTGTTCTTGGGTTTCCAATGAAACTTAGGTCTCTGTTTATTCCAGAACAACTCTTGAGGTCTTGACGATAGATCCGATACCCTTTCCCATTAGTCATAGGGTTAACATAACTAGGCCAAAACCATTTTTAAAATATTCACGGTTGGTTGAACATATGGTTTTCCAAAGATCTTCTCCAGGAAAAGAAGTATTATAATTAGCGACTTGTGGAACATAAGGTGGTATATCATTAACATTGGTCCACATTGGTCTAGAATTCCTAGAATCACCACACCTACTCATTCTTTGCTCATGATAATCACAATCCTTAATTAAATGAGATTTACTTCCACACAAAAACATTTCTTACAAGAGAAGATTTATTCAAACCAAAAGAAGTATTCTTACAAGCAAAAGTATTCAAACCAAAACCATGAAAAGAATTGTTTTTAACAAGATTATTATGCAAAGAATTAAAAGCAAGTCTTGAGGCAAGCTGTCTTGGAAGGGCATTCCTTAGCGTAACTCATCATGCTTATTGGTAGTCTTGGGTGCAGTGCGGTGAAGACTTGGGAAGGTCGACTTGGGAAGGTCGGACTTGTCATTTGAATCACACTCTGTAGACCCTTGCTTGGAGGACTTGTCACTTTGTGAAGACAAAGTCATTAGTAGAAGTATCCTTGGTGTGATCCATCAAAGTCATTAGTAGTGGAAAGGTCAATGGGCATGTGCTCACCTCTAATTGGTCCACGAGCGACATGTAGGTCACCTTCTTTCACAAAATGTGCTAGGCGGTGGTGTAGATCTCGTGTGTCATCCCTAGCTTCTAGGCCTACATATTTCTTAAAACCTAAAGCCACGGTGAATTGGGAGCTTGGTGCTATAAATGAGACTAGCCAACTTACTACCATTCATCATCCACTCATTATTCCTAGCAATTTCCTCCTTAAGTTTTCCTTAAGCTCTAGATTTTCGACTCTACATACGCTCTTAATTTCTCGGACCATTTTAACTCATTTGTAGCACATTCGAGATCTCTTTCTAAAACACCTATTTTCTCACCATAAGCTATTTCATTCTTCTCCTAACCAAACCTTTTGTCTTTCTAGTGTTTTTAAAGCACTGTTTATAAGCTTCTACTTCCACATAGTATTCATTATATTTTGGTTCCATAATATCATAAGCTTGTTTGAGTTCATTATAACGCTCACTACAACCAAACAAGCAGTTTTGTACACGAGAGATTCCCATCAAGGCAATCTGATCATGCCTATCTTCTGAAGTACATCCTGCAATCAACCCAACATTCTCAGAACCATCATTATCAGACTCCTCATGTAGCTTCCAGTCCACATTGCTATCAAGAGTGACCAATGCAGTTGAACCCTTTGAAGTTCCTGCATCCTTCTGATACTGCTGATAAGTAGAGTATCGTACTTCATCACCAGCTTTCCTGTCTTTGCATTCTCTGGAAAAGTGACCCATCTGTTGGCATGTGAAGCATTTAACCTTCCTTTTGTCAAACCTTGCAGGATCACGTCCTTTGAACCCAAATCTTCTACCAGCTTTGCGCTCAAAGTTCTTGATATCCATGGAAATCATGGCCACTTGCCACTTCAGCTTCATCTCTTCCATGTCAGCGGGTCCACCGATCAAAATCCTCATAAGCCGGTTCCTGCCGAGGATCATAATCAACAAAGAAGGTTCCAAGTACATCTTCCATAATTCCACCGGATCTAGGAAGAGAGCTTGATGAAGGAGCGACATTAGATGATGATGGATATGAGCTTGGAAAATAGCTTGACTTTGGAGTAGAGGCTCCAACAAATGCGACATTACTAGCGATGAAGATGATCGAAAAGGACTTCTCACATCATGTTCAAGAGCTTTAAGCTTGTTGTACGACTCATCAAATGTCATCATGTCCAAACCACCTTTAGCTTTTAAAGCTATGCTCACATGTAGCATGGAGTAATGACCTCGAAACTTAGAGTTACAGGTCATCATTATCCGCACTTAAGCCGGTCGGCAAGCTGACTCAAGATCTTGTGAAACTTATCATAGCCCTTGTGAATTCCTTCCTCTTGAGATCCGAAAGTCCCGAACTGTTGTCCGAGCATGGACTTCTTGACCTTCTAGACTCCTCATTCCCACGAACTTCGCTTAATAGCTAACCATATATCCTTGGCATCATGCATGAAGTGAAAATCACTCAAGTGATCCTCGGGAATAGCTTGCGAAGAATAGTTCGACCTTTGTTTCTCTCCGACCGAGTAATTCTTCACGCAGTTGGGAGGAACATTAATCATGTTCCCGCGACATCGAGTTCTCTTCAAGATGCCATAGATTCCAATCAATGTTGGAAATCCAGTTTCTTCATAGCCCAAAGATCATATTCCTCCTCTTAAGGTAAGGAAACTTAGCATTGCTATTAGCAAGACTTAGTTCTTTGCAGATGGGTGGAGTTTTGGTTGTTAGTGAGTTCGAGTTCGACATCTGAACCGGGCATGGTGTTATTGTAATGGTTGTATTGGTGTTAAGAAAAGCTTGTCCTTAGTATCGTAGAGACTCTCACGAGGCTTTGATACCACTTGTTGAAACAGAACCTGAGACCTTGATAGATCTTGAGCTCGTGGATCGTTATATATGCCTATGTAATCACAAGCACAATAAAGACAATCTCTACTAATGTTTATCAATATAAACACAAGTAACAAATAACTAAGAACTTCTTGATCCTCTATGGATCTTAATATTAACTAAAACCGAATCGGTACATAAACCTTTCTAATGTGTTCCTTTTATAGACAAGGAACCCTAAACAATATCGCTAAACCGTTTTCCAAGAAACGTATAATCATAAAACTAAATAAGATATACACAATCACTTCCTAATAAAGCTCATGTATATCCACACTAAAATAAACTAAACACGGAATAAACACTTCCGTGAATCAAACTAATCACTATTATTCTTGATGAGAATAAGTCTTGGCGAATCCACTTCACTTCGTGATGAAACCCTTGCTTCACATAATTCCCAACAAGTGTCTTTGATCACTTTCGTTGAATTAAGGTACACGACCCACGGTTTCCGTTGATCGATTACAAATCTTTGTGATCGTATAATTCGAAGAATCTCCTTGACAGGTTTCACGGTGATCTAACTGTTCTCAAACCGAACGTCTCAAAGAAGACAACACGGAGTGAGTAAACCAATGATTGAGATTCACAATCGCGTATTGCTTGAAGAAAGAGTTTTGCAATAAACGAAGGTTTTATGAGAAAGATCAATTTTCAAACAAAATACTTTTGTATTAGAGAATGAGTACACATTCGACGTGCTAGCGAAAAAGAGATTCGTACATCGAGCGGTTTTCTAAAAGTATTTTTCAATCGAGATACTTTTGAATTTGAAATGAATACACATTCGACGTGCTAGAAAAGAAGATTTGCACATCGAGCGGTTTTCCAAAAGTATTCGTCAATTCCATTCTGGACCAAGGTTGATTCAAGATTGAATCTCCCATCGTTTCTATCCGGTTGTCACAAGTTTGATCTTACGAGAAGATCTCACATGTCACCCACCAAGAGCTTGTTAGATGTTGGCTCTAGAAGGATTTCCATCTTCATTGTGAATATTTTACATATCACTCGGATGTTCGACAATACCACAAGGATAATCGTGGGACTCTTAATATACTTACTTTCCACATTGTGTGAAAAAGCAAGTCTTCAAGAATTTAGTGTCCTAACGAGATATTGTGGATGATCTCTTGGCTCTAGACTCAATTAGTGCTCATTTGGTTCTGTCTTGGGAGACTAGGAGAGGGTCTCCTTCTTCAATATCGGCAATCTCTAAGAGAAGTCGATAGATTATGTTGGTTCCCGTGAGAATGAAACAAGCCCTTTTAAGAGGAACTTGAGTAGCTTGGGAAGTTGTAGTGCGATGCATCACCGGGTCCATGATGTCTTGTCTTCAATACCGGTGTTACCTTAGTAACCACCAGTAGCATATGAATTGAACCCGGTTTCTGCCCTAAGGTTGAATTGATGGAGGGCTATTTCTTTTCACCCTTTTTCACATTCGTTCTTTTTCATTCGCTAGCTCTGTCTCAGTCCGCACTCTTCCCATATTCTCATTTTCTCCCTTTTTTTTCATCATACCTAAGGACTCTACACTATCTAGTGGATTGTCCCTGGGTAGATCCCTCCGGCTCTGGCGGGATCATGGGAACGAATACCTAACCTAACCATCCTTATAACACCATGCATAAAGTAAATTGGTCAGTCTTTTGGTATTGGTCTTTCCTTCATGAAACCAATCGAAAAATCATTTGGAAAGACAATCAAGGTACTTGTGATACGAGATCAAAGCATTTTGTACCTTAATAGTTTTGATCATTTTAGAAATGCTCCCCCTCAACATGTGCATATGATTTAAAATTGTTTAGCACATGGAGGCAAGAGTTCTTTGAAATAATTTCTTTGAAATAATTTCTTTGAAATAATTTCTTGATCACAATTTCCATGGAAAAAGCCATTTGATTTTCTCTGGTAAATTCTCCCCCTCAATATGTGCATAGGATATTTGAAATCATTTTTATCACATAGAGGCAAGAGTTCTTTTGAAGCACATCCACGATTACAAACGCCATATAAGAAACCATTTGAAAACTCAATCAAGGTACATTATGTTAAAACATAAAAGCTTTTGTACCTCGATAGTTTATTTTCTTTTAAAATGCTCCCCCTCAATATATGCTTGAGATCTGAAAGCGTTTAGCTTTATCTGAGAGAAGCGACTGCTGGCGAATCAAAGCGATCAACTTTTATCAAATTTCATCATTAAATCACAAATTCTCCCCGATCAAAAATATCAAACCCTTTGAGATTTTGGATCCCAAGTGATTTAATGGTTTAGAAAACATGGGAGAACTTGTGGCTGGTTTAAATACTCATCTAGTTTTGGATAAGTCCTCCTCCTCAACATGTGCATTGTGTATTTGAAATCGTTTGGCACATGGAGGCGGAGTGCCTTTGAAGGACTAAAACCAATTCCATTAAAAGCAGTTGAGATTTAAATCACGATCTCTCCCACGATCAAAAAATTTCAAACCATTTGAGATTTGTGATCCCAAAAGATTTAAATCATTTAGAAAATTTTGAGGAAAGACGTGGCAAAATTTAATTTTGAAAAATGACTGATAAGGATCAATTTAAGACATTAAAGATTGTTAGTGTCAGGTATGATAGTTTTTAAGAGATCTTTTAGTAAAATAAAACAATTTCACAATCAAACAAGAACAAAAAAAATTTCATTTTGACAGATCTTTGAGTTTTAAAGAAAATCATACCATGACATAACATTAAATCTTTAGATCACCACATTTTAACGTACAAACCGGAACTTATATGAAGAAATATTGTTTGAAAATATATAATTTGAAATCACTCTCCCCCTCAATCCATGACAGAAGTCAATAATTGAGTGACTTAGGTTTTGATAAAAAGAAGTCCGGTGATTTCCAAAATTTAGTCCAATTAATTTTCAAAACAATATTTTCATTTTCAAAACAATTTAATCGATTATTTCAAAATTGATTAAAAATGGTATCTGCTCAAAGATACGTTTGGTGGATGAGAAGCTTACATTGTTCTTTGTAGGGTTTGGAAGAAAAACCGTCTGCGGATGTAGTGAGACTTCTTCTTACGTTGCATTTTGAATGCCAACTGAGGTCAAATTAAGCTACGTTTCTTCAATCACTTAGAAGAAAACCATCTGCTGATGCAGTGAGACCTCTTACGTTGCATTTATGCCAACTCTCCATAGAAGTCCAAGTAAGCTCCGTTTCTTCATTTGTCAACCGAAGAAATAGTTGCCCTTTCCTTTTGGCATCCAATCTTCTTCACTAGTGGGATCCGGATCGGGAACATTCTTATATACCAATATACCTGCATACGTTAGTGAACACACATACAGATATATGGTGGTCGACATCACCCAAGCAACAATCGACTAATAAAAGTCAATTCAACATATCAATCAGATCATAACAGGTATGGGAATAATTTGTTTTCAAATCTATAAACATCTAATCCTAACAATCATATCCTAAATTCTAGTCCTTCGACACGGGCAATTATCATTTTAATTAAGCACATAGGATAATTAAGAAAGTCCGTTAGATGATATAAATTTGAAAACATTCTCCCCATAATCAATGACTCATTTTCTCAAAAGGTTTAAAAGCTGAAGTCATTGATTGAGTTTTCAATTTTACTAAAACTCTAAAAGCGATTAATTTTCAAGCAACTCCTTTTCCACCATTTTAGAAAACAACAAATATTTTTCGAAGAATTATAGACGGAAAAACATTTGTGTAGGAGCAATGATCCTTGACATACTTTCCTCAAATTGTTTTAGGATAAGTGCACGAAATATTTGAAAATTGTTTAGCGTAGCACTTTTCTTTCTTTAAAAGAGCGGGTTGCTATCGAGAAAAAATAGGAAGCCATTTTGAAGCCGGGTTCTGATCAAGTAATGTAAGCCATCATTTGAAGCCCGGTTCTGATCAAAATAGCTGCAAGCCATAGTTTTGACATGTATAGAAAATAATATTTACACCTCCTGCTTGAACTTCATCTATGGTCACGTGCCATTATTGAATGACATTTCTAAGGCTGTAGATGTTATCGATACGAAGACATGTCTTGAAAACATATTTTGGAATTTTGAATTTTTCGATTTTATGGGTTTTGTTGATTTTATATTTTTCTATTTTGTTTTGTTGGTTTTATATTTTTGTATTTGGTTTTAAATAGATATATACAAAGATAGAGAAGATGATATAGTTAAAGAAGATGATGATCGAGTACCGAGATAAGGATATCGAGCGACGTCGTAGAAGATAGAAGTCATCAACTCTTAAACATTCACCACCAAAGCTTCAGGGGCTCTTGAATCGAAGAAAGAAATTGAACCATCTGAAAGTGAGACTTTGGCGACTTCCCCAAACGAAAATCCTTTAGTGAAAGCGATTCAAAGCTTTCTTTCAAGCTTCTCTTAGCCAGTGCACAAAAAGCACACCATTATCATCGAACTTCTTCTTCTTTTAAGAATAATCACCGTGATTCTTCGATTCGAGGTTATATCATCCAAAAGAACAACATATCATCCCACACATAAATAACACTTCTCAAATTTCCTTTCAACCGGCGTCAGGCGATCCATTCCAAAAGGTGTCAAGAGAACAATTCCCCAAGTAGTTGAATTGATGCGATCGGTCTCTTTGTATAATACTCAAGAACTCTCCCGAATACACATCATGAGGGAATGAAAACACCTTCCCATGTTCACATTTTTCTTCCGGATGATCGTGTATGAAGCTCAAGTATCCAAGTATACCAATACACAAGGAATGAATAACTAATAACATTGAAGAAGCGAGGCCAAGTCACCGATTATCTCTGCGGTGACAATCTCTGCGGATGTCAACACGAATAAGTGATTATATCTCGAATCATGATTAAGCACTCAAGTGAAATAGTGAGCATCCCCAATGTACACAATCTCTCTCCCAATGAATCACACACTTGTATACCTCTTTTATCTTGAAACTTTCTTTTACATCACTTCCCCACGTCGTTGGAATAATAACACTAAAAGCCTTGATGAGTAAAACCTTGAGTTTCTCTGCGGTCATGACATTTGTTTTCACGGGATATCTTCAATCACTTAGAAGTATTAAGCTCATCAAGTTTACTCGCCATGAGTCAAATCTTGAGTTTCTCTGGGTAATAACATTTGTCTTCCGAGATATCTTCAATCACTTAGAAGAATTAAGTTCATCAAGTTTACTCGCTTTGTGTGCGGATGTGTGTCTCCTTGCCCTTTACGGTTTTGATACTTGAATCGACAACAAATATAAGCCCAAATACTTGAAATCTTAATGAGAAGAACACTTGAACTCTTGTGAGAATCAACTTCTTGAAGACTCTCTCGACTATTTTATCAACCCTTATGTAGACAATTTGAAGTGACCAAGAAGAAAAAACCCGATATATCATACTTGAAATGAAGTCAACTTCCCCACATTTGTATCTTAAGCTTGCACCTAATGATGGAAGAGCGGTGTCGAAATTTATGCTTCAAGCAAATCTCTAAGTACTCACTACTCAAGCAAAGTATGAGACATTAACACCTCTTGCGATTATCCACACCGTCATATCGTGTTACATCGAGTAAAACAAAGTAACTCCTAATAGTGATAGTTAACGTGTCTTCAACCATCCACCTCGACTCTTGGTAACTAGATAAACCAAGTCTTCAACTCAAATTCTTAAGCCCGAGCAAGTTATCAAATAAGAACACGCCTTTGTGAAGTCAACTTCAATCTCAAATAAGTGATAAATGATTAACAACGAAGTAATCAACTTTTGTCAAATGTCCAATACGTGAAATAGTCAATAACAACGTCTCGAGTCACGCTAAAGAATATGAGCAAGTCTAATTGGGATTGAATCGACTTATAACTCTCTCCCAATTAGTGCTCTCCCTAAACCGACAATCTGTTTGATAAATGCCCAGATTAAGAAGAAGTCTTTAGATCATTAAATGCAACTCGTCTTTAGTCTTCTAACATGTAGCGAAAAATGTAGAACAGATCAGAGACTCGACCTTCTTCAAGATTGTGTAGTTGGGGAATAGATAGTTAACATCTTCAACTCACACCAAAAAGCATCTCACCAAAAAGCATCCCGGTTAACTTACATCTTTCATATCCCCTTAGCTAAAATCCTCCCAATCAAACAAGAATGAAGGATGTTCATCAAGAAAATCGACAATCGGGCCTCAACGAACACAAGATGGTAACACCAAACTACCAATCACATCAAACAAGAACGAGAGATTGTTCGGAATCATCATGTTGATGTATCGTGAAGCATTAACCGGAAGCACTTAGTCGATAAACTCATCAATCCGAGTGAAGATGTCAACCAACGGCTCTTAGAAGAACAACTCCATGTGAAGATGACCCGATAAGAAGCTCGGTTCTTACATGAGTTAGAGCCGTTTGACCATATATTCTCAAATATTAATCAATCATGCAAAAAATTCACACTCTTCTCCCCTCAAGAATTGCATACGGAGATGCCATTCTTTATTAAATAAGTGAAAATCATCCGAATGTTCTATTCACTTCTCTTCCCAAAATAATCACGTGATGTCGCCATCTTCATTATAATCGAGCAAGTGGAATGAGACAAACAATCGATGGTAGCCGGTGCACTTGAAGACCGAAGCGCATGGAAAAAGTATGAAGCATGTTGATGAGAATGGTCATAATAAGAAGATTTCTCTTCTTCCGAAGATAATGCGCACTGAAGCGTACACATTTCTTTTCTTTAGAGTACGAGGCTTGAACTGAAGTATTCAAACGTCATAAGAAGATTTCTCTTCTTCATAAGAAAATGCGCACTGAAACGTACACATTTCTTTTCTTTAGAGAATGAGGCATGAACTGTTGTGTTCATACTTCATTATCTCTCTCTTTTCAACTCTCTTAGCAAAACATGTAATCAACCCCATTATCATTCAGTAGGCCCTTTGTCGTGACAGCTGATGGAGAAAACCCAATATGATGAATTTGACCACAGTAAACTAACTTGAACTCGTGACTTAAACTTGCACATATGTAACAAAGAGCGGTGTCGAGACTTCATGCCCATTTGAATCTCTAAGTACTCTATACTCTTCAACCAACCAACCATCAAGTATAAGGCGTACATCACCTCTTGAAAATCCACAATTAAATGTGACCTTTGAGCACTACAACGTAACTCCTTAAAGTGATAGTTATTTTGTGGCAAGCAGAGCCCAATTCCCCACGTGGTAAAAGGAAAAACTCCCAAAATAACTAGATTTCCAAGTCTTCGTTTTGGAAAAAGCTCAAACAAGGATCTCAAGAATCTTCATCCAACCATCCCGATACCTTGGATACTAAGTACACTCGCTAGTAATATTTCATTTCAACCTCAAATGAATAATCTTGAATTAATGCCGTTGTCACATCTTACAGGCTCGCTCAAATCAAGCCTTCTTTAACATTTAAACGAACTTTGATAATGGTTTCATCCGACCATGGTTAAAAGCACATAACCCAGTAAAACCATGTAATACCCAAACCGCCATGAAGACAACCCAAACACACACCCACTTCATGAAGTACACCCTTTTATCCCTTCTTAGAAACAGAACCCGTAACACCAGCATCAGAAGATCCAGAATTACACTTTCTCTTCTCCAAGATGGTTCCATCATTACGGGATTTTACAACTCTATGGTTTAAACCGAGAAATAGTTTCTTTCGCGGGATTTTACAAAACCAAGAATAAACCGTAAGATAGATCCGGAAATGCACTTTGCTAATACCAGGATGTTTCCATTGTTATGGGATTTTACACGTCTATGATTTAAACCGAGAAATAGGTTCTTTCGCGGGATTTTACAAAATCAAGACAAAACCGTAAATAATATCAGCTTGAATGTGTTATGACAGCATTGGTTTCGGTGAATATCTATTTTAGGGAACATGCAGTGGTTCAACAACGGTTCATTATCCAACATCATCAAAATCATCAACCATCCAATCAAACAATTTGGTAAACACATCATTCACGAATTCTGTCGACAATAGATGTGACCATTTAATGAAGTAAATCCGATATACCAAACTTGAACATGAAGTAAAATTCCCCAGATTTGTTACTTTAGCTTGTACAAAACCTTGTGAAAAGAAACGGTGTACCCAATGTACAAAACCTCTTGACGTATCCTCAACTGTGTGAGACACCGAAGTGATAGCTAAGTTGTGGGTTAAGCGAGAAAGAATCACAACTGTAACTAAATAGCCACGTCTTTATCACACTCAATAAGCGTCCAAAAAAGTCATCTTCGCGGAAGGGTAGAAAGAAAGAAGATGAAATAAGTAAACGTGCCCGGAAAACTTCACTTCATATCCAAATTAGAAATACCGTACAAACAACCCCGTAGTCAACTTTTCTTCAAATTTAAGCTCAAGCCGTGAATATAGTATCATCCGTGAGATTTTTTTTTAGACAACCCAAATACCACTCATTCATCCCCGAAAAAATAAAAATTTGTATCCAAAATTCTTTGAAATAAAAATTCGGATAACCAATTTTTGTGCAACACCAAATTTCATCAATATATCATCAACTAGCAACCATGTAAGGATGAGAAGCCCACGTCAAAAATAAACATAACCCGAAAATCATATTCCAACTTATCACAAAGAGTCAATTAACATATCACATGTACCAAATCCAACTTATCACACGGTCCTAAACATATGTACCAACCCGATCCATTTCCACAATTAGTACACGGTCCAATATTCCAAATCCACAAATTGGTTGAAGCCCACGATTCAAACAAAAGAAAAAAACCCGATCCACACTTCATTCACATTATAACACTCGGTTATAAAAGTGATTTAACCTAAAAATTAGGGCATTTCCAACACAGGTTTATCATACACAAGCGCCACTATCTCCTAACTATACTCCTACCTAACTCTTCTCTTCAAACATATCTCATCCAATTCACCAATCTCATCTCTTCTACATCATATTCATTCTACCAATCCGAACAACAATCAAACCCATATGATTTTCTTGTTATCTTTAATTTACTCGAAACAAGCCTTAGTTATGTAACAAGAAACGTAATTCATAGATTTAGCTATATCTATCGATCGAAGATAAATCAAGACGAATTGAAGAACATATGGCTTCCGGATCTTGAGATAAGGTCTCGGTAGGCTTTTAATTAATTGTTGTGTTGTTATATAACGAACCCAAGAAAGAGATTAACCATATTGTTATTTCTCTTATTCTTCAAAGTTCGAATATCAATGAAGCATACCTTGAAAATGATCTATGAGGACAAGGTTCAATTAAAAATCTATGAAAGATTCAATAAAAATGGAACCGAATCGAGATATTATGAGTTTTTTTTTTTTTTTTTGTTTTGAGTCATGGTTTTGATGAAGTGTAGGAGTTGAGATAAGGATATAGTTGGATTAGTTGTTGGAGTTGGATTTGGTGCAGTTTTCCTTACTTGACATCACGTATTCTTTCTTTCATAGTAAGTTTGAGGGTGATGAAGTAGTTGTGGCGGAAGTCGAGTGAGTCTTTGGTATTTTGTGATGTGCTCGTAGGTCTAGTTACAATTTACTCAAAAGTTTCTTTATTCTTCTTCATCTCATTTCAGTTAAGTCCTATATGTCAAGATAAGTATGGCAAGTCGCTACTTTTGACGCAAGTCGCTACGACAAGTCGCTACGACAAGTCGCTACGACAGCAAGTGGCTCAATAGCCAACTCGCTAACATGAAAAAAAACAGTTTTTTTTTTTGACCATTTTCAAACAAACCCAGAAAAAGAGCATAAAGATATGTTTGATATTACCCAGTTAGGCCAATAATTTTACCAGTTGCAAAAACAGACTATAAAAACAACATATTGACTACATATTTTACCCGTTTGACCACCAGAAATCTAATAAGTTTGACCACATGTAACCCACGGTTTGGTACAAGAAAAAATCTGTAACTGATAATATTGTTGACATGAATCTGTTTGGACAACATATGACACAACACAAAGACCATAAGACTTTCTTGACCAAAACAAGGATACAATAAATAAGTAACAACTGTTTTGCCACAAAGATAGGAAAACAACTTTTCCAGTCAATAAAATTAGTACAAAAACAGCCTAAAACACGATAAGAAACCACGCAAATCAACAAAACACAGAAACCTTGGCTCGGTACTAATTGTAGGATCGTAAATATTTATGTGTTTGATGATTCGGGTGGTCTTGGATGATCAAAATACATGTTTTCCATTTTAGAGAGAAAGTATAGAGAGGGGTGTTCTTGCTAGAGGTTTACACAAAGGAATATTAGATTGAAATGAGCACCACCCTTCCATGGATGGAAGGGTATTTATAATTCTGAGACATAACGACCTCCTATCGGATGTGGATCGGTATCGATGGGTAAAGACCCGTCCTTCCTCCACGGTGTTACGCTACGCTAAACTAAACTAATAACTAACTAATAAACTGATAAATAACGTAAATAACGACACGTCTACGAGCTAACATATGCTAGACCTTAATTGGGGTGACCGACACTTTATCATGGAATTTCCAATTCCTAACAATTCTTTAGATCACCACTTATTATTGTACAAGACGGAACATTTGTGAAGAAGCATCGTTTGAAAATATTTTATTTTAAATCACTCTCCCCCTCAATCCATGACAGAAGTCAATAATTGAGTGACTAAGGTTTTGATAAAATGAAGTCCGTGATTTTCAAAAATTAGTCCAATATATTTTCAAAACAATATTTTCCATTTTCAAAACAATTTAATCAAATTATTCAAAATTGTTCAAAAATGGTATCCTGCACAAAGATACGATTACAAAAATTGTAAATATTTATTGTATCCCAATTAACTTACATCTTGCATCCCAATTAATTTGTAAAGATGTAAGTTAATGGGGTTGATTACATGTTTTGCTATGAGAGTTGAAAAGAGAGAGATAATGACGTATGAACACAACAGTTCATGCCTCTTTCTCTAAAGAAAAGAAGCGTATGCGTTTGATGCGCATCTTCTTAAGAAGAGAAATCTTCTTATGACGTATGAACACAACAGTTCATGCCTCGTTCGCTAAAGAAAATAAAGGTGTGCGTGTCGATGCGCTTTATCTTAAGAAGAGAAATCTTCTTATTATGACCATTCTCATCAACATGCTTCATACTTTTCCATGCGCTCGTCATCAAGTGAACAGACTCTGCGATTGTTTTCCGATTCCACTTTCTCAACTATAATGACGATGGCGACATCCTGTGCTAATTTTGCGGGGGAGAAGTGTGAATAGACTACATTTGGATAATGTTCACTTGTTTAATCAAGAATGGCATCTCCGTATACAATTCTTGAGGGGGAGAAGAAGTGTGAATTTTTTGCATTGTTGATTGACTTATGAAAATATAAATGGTCATACGGCTCTAAACTCATGTAAGAACCGAGCTTCTTCTTATCGGGTCATCTTCACATGGAGTTTTTCTCTTCTAAGAGCCGTTGGTTGACATCTTCACTCGGATTGATGAGTTTATCGACAAAGTGCTTCCGGTTAATGCTTCACGTATACATCAACATGATGATTCCGAACAATCTCTCTGTTCTTGTTTGATGTGATTGGTAGTTTGGTGTTACCATCTTGTGTGTTCGTTATGGCACGATTCTTGATTTCCTTGATGAACATCTTTCATTCTTGATTGATTGGTAGGGATTTTAGTTAAGGGATTTGCAAGATGTAAGTTAATTGGAATCTTTGTTTGGTGGGATGCTTTTTAGTGTGAGTTGAAGATGTTAATTATCTATTCCCAATGGACAATCTTGAAGAAGGTCGAGTCTACATCATTCTACATTTCTTGCTATATGTTAGAAGACCAAAGACGAGTTGCATTTAATGATCTAAAGACTTCTTCCTAATCTGGCATTTATCAAATTTAATCCCCAATTAGACTTGCTCACATTTTTCAAGATGTTGATTCTCACAAAGACTTCAAGCGATCTTCTCAACAAATTTCAAGTATTTGGGCATTCAAAGAGTTCTTGATTACGAGTATCAAAACCGAGAAAGGGGAAGGAGTCAAGCGTCTAAACGCGAGAAAACTTGATGTACTAATACTTCTAAGAAATTGAAGATAACCCAGGAAGACAAATGTTATTACCGCAGAGAAACTCAAGGTTTGACTCATGGCGAGTAAACTTGATGAACTTAATTCTTCTAAGTGATTGAAGATATCCCGGGAAAACAAATGTCATTACCGCAGAAAAACTCAAGGTTTTACTCATCAAGGCATTTAGTGTTAGTATTTCAACTACGTGGGGGAAGTGATGTTAGTGAAAGTTTACGAAGATAAAGAGGTACACTAGTGTGTGGTGATTTCGATGGTATCACAATGATCGGGGAGAGAGTGTGTACATTGGGGCGCCGAAATGTTTCACTTGAGGGCTTAATCGGTGATTCGAGATATAATCACTTATTCGGAGTTGACATCCATGAGATTGTCATCCGCAGAGATAATCGATGACTTGGCCTGCTTCTTTAATGTTATCAGTTATTCCTTCCTTGGGTATTGGTATACTTCGGATACTTGAGCTTCATACACGATCATCAGGGAAGAGAAATGTGAACATGGGGAGGTGTTTTCATTCCCCTCTTGATGTGTATTCGAGAGAGCTCTTGGTTATTGGTGTACTACGGGTTCTTGAGCTTCATACACGATCATCTGGGAAGAAAAATGTAAACATGGGAAGGTGTTTTCATTCCCCTTATGATGTGTATTCGGGAGAGTTCGTGAGCATTATACAAAGAGGCTGACTACATCAATTCATCTACTTGGGGGAATTGTTCTCTTGACACCTTTTGGAATGGATCGCTTCAGACTTCAGTGGAAATGGAATTTTGAGAAGACTATTTAAATGTGGGATGATACGTTCTGTTTGTTCTATTGGATGATATAGCCTCGAGCGAAGAATCACGGTGATTATTCTTAAAAGGAGCAATGGATCAATGATAATGGTGTGATTCTTTGTGCACTGGCTAAAGCAAGCTTGAAATAGAGCTTTGAATCGCTCAACATAAGGATTTTCGGTTTGGGGAAGCGCAAAGTCTCACTTTCAAGTGGCTCAATTTCTCACTTGATTCAAGAGTCTTGGAAGCTTTGGTGGTGAATGCTTAGAGATGATGACTTCTATCTTCTACAACGAGGTCGCTTCGATATTCTTATCTTGGTACTCGTATCATCATCCTCTTAACTATATCATCTATTCTATCCTTGTATATATTTATTCAAAAGCAAAATACAAAATATAAAACCAACAAAAGAAAATAGAAAAATATAAAACCTTCAAAACCCATAAAATCGAAAATTTCAAAATACCAAATATATGTTTTCCAAGACATGTCTTCGTATCGATAACATCTACGGTCTTAGAAATGTCATTCAATAATGGCACGGGACCATAGATGAAGTTCGGCAGAGGTGTAAATATTCTTTTCAAAACATGTCACAAACTATGGCTTACGATTATTTGATCAGTAACCGGGTTTCAAATGATGGCTTGCTATTATTTCGAGATAGCAACCCGTTCTTTTAAAGGAAGGAAAGTTCTCAAGCTTAACCATTTTTTCAAAATATTTCATGCACTTATCCTAAAAACAAAACAAGGAAAGTGTGTCAAGGATCTGTTGTTCCTACACAAATGTTTTCCGTCTAAAATTCTTGAAAAAATATTTGTTGTTTTCTTAAATGGTGGAAAATGAGTTGCTTTAATCAATCAGCTTCAGAGTTTTTATAAATTTGCAAAACTCAATCAATGACTTCAGCACTTTTAAAATCTTTTATAAAATGAGTCATGGATTGAGGGGGATAATGTTTTCAAATCTACATCATCTAACGGGCTTTCTTAATTATCCTAATATGCTTAATTAAAAATGATGTTAACCTATGTTGAAGGACTAGGTGCCTAGGATATGATTGCTAGGATTAGATGATTAGAGTTTGATGAACACATTATTCCCATACATTTAAAAATGATCTGATTCACATGTTGCATTGACTTTTATTAGTCGATTGTTGTTTGGGTGATGTCGACCACCATATATTTGTATGTGTGTTCACTAACATATGCAGGTATATTGGTATATAAGAATGTTCCCGATCCGGATCCCACAAATGAACATGATTGGATGCCACAAGGAAAGAGTAACGATATCTTGGGTTGACAAATGAAAAGCGGAGCTTAATTGGACTTCAATGGAGAGTTGGAATATATGCAGCGTAAGAGGTCTCACTTGCATCGCAGATGGTTTTCTTCTAAGTGATTGAAGAAGCGGAGCTTAATTTGACCTCGGTTGGCATTCAAAATGCAACGTGAAGAAGTCTCACTTGCATCTGCAGACGGTTTTCTTCAAGCTCTACAAAGAACAACGGAGCTTCTCAACCACCTAACGTATCTTTGTGCAGATACCATTTTAAACAATTTTGAATAATTTGATTAAATTGTTTTGAAAATGGAAAATATTGTTTTGAAATTTAATTGAACTAAATTTTTAAAATCACCGGTCTTCTTTTTATCAAAACCTTAGTCACTCAATTATTGACTTTTGTCATGGATTGAGGGGGAGAGTGATTTAAAATAAAATATTTTCAAACAATATTTCTTCATAAAAGGTCCGTCTGTACAACAATTGGTGGTGATCTAAAGATTTAATGTTATGTCATGGTATGATTTTCTTTAATACTCAAAGATCTTACAAAATGAAATTTTTACTTCTTGTTTGATTATGAAATTGTTTTATTTTACTTAAAGGTCTCTTAAAACAAATCATACGACACTAACACTCTTTAATGTCTAAATCTGTTCCTATCATCATCTTTCAAAATTAAATCTTGCCACGTCTTTCCCTAAAATTTTCTAAATAATTTAAATCTTTTGGGATTACAAATCTCAAATGGTTTGAAATTTTGATCATTGGAGAGATCGTGATTTAAATCTCTAATCTGTTTTTATGGAATTGGTTTTAGTCCTTCAAAGGCACTCCTGCCTCCATGTGCCAAACGGTTTCAAATACACAATGCACATGTTGAGGAGGAGGATTTATCCAAAAACCAGATGAGTATTTAAACAAGACCACATTTTCTCTCATGTTTTCTTAAATCACTTGGGATCCAAAATCTCAAAGGGTTTGATATTTTGATCGGGGAGAATTTGTGATTTAATAATGAAATTTGATAAAGGTGATCGTTTTGATTTAATTGTGCCTGCCTGCTTCGCTCATATGTGCTAAGCGCTTCGAATCTGAAGCACATATTGAGGGGAGCAAATAAACTATCGAGTGCAAAGCTTTTAAAGTTATTTATTAAGTACCTTGATTGAGTTTTCTAATGATTTCTTAATGGCTTTTGTGATTGTGGATGTGCTTCAAAAGAACTCTTGCCTCTATTTGAAAAAATGATTTCAAATATCCAACATATTTGAAAAAACTATTAGGGTACAAAATGCTTTGATCTCGTATCACAAGTACCTTGATTGTTTTTCCAAATGATTTTTCAATTGGTTTCAAGGAAGAATGAACTGTACCAAAAGACCGACCATTTTACTTTATGCATGGTGTTATAAGGATGGTTGGGTTAGGTATTCGTTCCCACGATCCCGCTAGAGCCGGAGGGATCTACCCAGGGACAATCTACTAGATAGTGTAGAGTCCTTAGGTATGATGAAAAAAGGAGAAAAATGAGAATATGGGAAGAGTGCGGACTGAGACAGAGCTAGTACTAGAATAAACCCAACAAGGTTCTAGTAATGAAGTCTCGGTAAGCAAGAAGGGGTTGAAGAATGAAAAAGAACTGAATGTGAAAAGGGTGAAATGAAATAGCCTCCATCAATTCAACCTTAGGGCGATGAAGGGTTAAATCGTATGCTACTAAGTGGTTACTAAGGTAACATGGTATTGAAGACAAGGCGTCATGGACCCGGTGGACGCCTTTGACTACAATTCCCAAGCCACTCAAGTTCCTCTTAAAGGGCTTGTTTCATTCTCACGGGAACCGACATAATCTATCGACTTTCTCTTAGAGATTGTTGATATTGAAGAAGGAGACCTCTCCTAGTCTCCGACACAGAACCAAATGTGCACAATTGAGTCTAGAGCCAAGAGATCATCCACAATATCTCGTTAGGACACTAAATTCTTGAAGACTTGCTTTTCACACAATGTGGAAAGTAAGTATATATTAAGAGTCCTCGCATTATCCTTGTGGTATTGCGGAACATCCGAGTGATATGTAAAAATATTCACAATGAAGATGGAAATCCTTCAGAGCCAACATCAAACAAGCTCTTGGTGGGTGACATGTGAAATCTTGCAAAATATCAAGCTTGTGACAAGCGGATAGAAACGATGGGGCGATTCATTATTGAATCAACCTTGGTCGAGAATGGAATTGACGAATACTTTTGGAAAAACCGTTCGATGTGCAAACCTTCTTTTGTCTAGCACGTCGAATGTGTACTTATGTTTTCAAATTCAAAAGTATCTCGATTGAAAAATACTTTTGTAAAACCGTTCGATGTGCGAATCTCTTCTTTTCACTAGCACGTCGAATGTGTACTCTTTTAAATACAAAAGTGCTTTTGTTTGAAAATTGATCTTTCTCATAAAACCTTCGTTGTATTGCAAAACTCTTTCTTAAAGCAATACACGATTGTTTTCAAATCATTTTCATCAATCGGTGAATCTCAATTTCTTGGTTCACTCACTCGTGTAGTCTTCTTTGAGGCGTTCGGTTTGAGAACGACTAGAACATTGCGAAACCCATCGAAGGAGATTCCTCGAATTATACGATCACGGCGGTGACTTGTCTTGATCAGCGGAAACCATGGGCCGTGTACCTCGATTCGACGAAAGTGATCAAAGACACTTTCGTGAGTTTTATTGCTAGCTGTTGTTTGCGGTACATTTGGACGGTTGCGGTGATCGAATTGAGGCGTCAATCCAAAGCCGCATGCTCACAGCATCCACACTTAATCTGAAGAAATCATGGTGGTGCATATCTTCATAACACGGTTACGATATTTTTATACTATGTTTATGCTACTGCTGCGCAAATATCATGAACGGTAAGGCTTCCGCTACTCGATGGAAATATGTCATGATTCAAAAGTGTGAGCATGTCGGTCCGAAAGTCACAACTTCACATGATGGCAACACAACAATGGGTGATCCAGATTTGTTGTGGTGATGATCTCAATAAGCTCGAAGATCATCAAAGATGTGGATCGGTTTATGGCCTCCACTTAAAGTACAAATCAACGTGGACTTTAAAGAATCGCTACTTAAGCAAAAGATTGCGAAATGAAGAATTCAAGTCTCGAGCTCAAGAACGAAGTCAAAGATAGAATGCTAGGAAGCAATATGTATTTCATGGGGTGACCTCCCTTAGTGGGAGATTGTTAGGAATTGGAAATTCCATGTTAAAGAATCGGTCACCCCAATAATGGTCTAGCATATGTTAGCTCGTAGATTTGTCGTTGTTTACGTTATTTATCAGTTTATTAGTTAGTTATTAGTTTAGTTTAGCGTAGTGTTTCACCGTGGAGGAAGGACGGGTCTTTACCCACTGTATCCCTGATCCACAGGCCGATAGGAGGTCGTTGTGTCTGTAAGTATAAATACCCCTTCCATCCATGGAAGGGGTGGTGCTTCATTTCAATCTAATATTCCCTTTGTGTAAACCTCTAGCAAGAACACCCCCTCTCTCTAGACTTTCTCTCTCTAAAATGGAAAACATGTATTTTGATCATCCAAGACCACCCGAATCATCAAACACAATAAAATAACGATCCTTCAGTTTAGGTTTTCAAAAGTATGTAGGATTGGAAGCTAGGCAAGATGGGCGTAAATCTACACCTGCAGGCTTAGAACATTTTAAAAAGGAAGGTGATTTACATGTTGTCCTGGACCTATTAGAGGTGAATTCATGCCCACCGACCGTCCATTCTTGTTGACTTTGATGGATCACACCATCATATGGCAAAAGTCAAAAGACTTGCAGACACCGATGCTTCATCTTATGACTTTGTCTCTTTCTCGACGGTGACAATTCATCGGATCAAGGGTCTACTTTCACTATGATTCAAGTGATAAGTCGACCTTCCCAAGCCCTCACCGAGCCTTCACCCAAGCCTCGCACCCAGTCTATCTACAAGCCTTCTAGGGTAGTCTGCGAGGAATCAACTTCAAGCTGTTTCCCTCGAAGACTTGTCCTTTAAATCTTTGATTAATATGTCATTAAAAACAATTCCTTTAATGTTTACGGTTTAAGTACTTCTACATGTAATAGAACATCTGCTTTGTTGAATAAATCTTCCAAAAGGAAGACATGTTTTGTATGTGAAGTAAACTTCATTTAATTAATGATTGTGATTTTATGAGCAAAGATTGGGTGTATGTGCTTCTCGTGAAACCGAGACCAAATGTGGACCAATGTTAATAATATTCCTCCTTATGTCCCACAAGCTAATTATACTGACTCTCCTTGGAGGAGATCAGCTGATAGACCTTATGTGCCACCTACTAGCCAATACTTTAAACATGGTTATAGGCCTGCATATGTTGACTCTATGAATAATGGGAAAGGATGTTGGGGTACTGCTGTCAAGTCCTCAACAGGTTATTCTTGGAAAAATAAGGGACCTAACTTTCAATGGAAACCCAAGAACAATGGTGGATCTTACTCTTTTGCTAGACCTAAATCTTATGATCCACAAGGCAGGTTCAAGTCAACAATGACTTGAGCCTCCTTCGTTAACTAACATTCTTTTGTATATATTGTTTGTTCTATAGGATCATCCTCTGAAGCATAAAGATATCGGTATTGTTGATAGTGGTTGTTCAAGAAGCATGTCTGGAAATAGAGATATGATGCACAATTTTATTCCTATTGAAGAAGGAGGCAATGTGACTTTTGGTGGAAGTGATGGTAGAATTCTTGGGAAAGGCACCATCAAGACACCCTCTTGAACTTTGAGAATGTGTACTATGTTAGGAACTTGACACTTCAACTTGTTCTCGGTCTCACAAATTTGTGACACTAAGAACAAGGTACTCTTCATCAAGATGAATGTCTTGTGCTTTCTAAAGAGTTCAAGCTTCGGAAGATACTTCAATTACTGAAAGTTCCTCGAACTCACAATCTATACACATTCAACCTCAATGAAGTTCATCTGAAGGTGACCTCACTTGTTTGGTGGCTAAAGCATCCTTGGATGAGTCTACCAAATGGCACAGAGAATGGCTCATGTGAATTTCAAGACCATAAATAAACTCTCTAAAATGGGTCTTGTTGAAGGTCTTCCCTCCAAAGTTTTTTCCAATGATCATAATTGTGTTGCATGCAACAAAGGGAAGCAACACAGAGCCTACTACAAAGCGGTCACTGCTGTGAGAATTATCTCTGACCTTCTTCAGCTGTTACATATGGATCTATTTGGTCCAACTTAAGTCAGAAGCATTGATCCCAAGTACTTTTGTTTAGTTATCACTGATGGTTATAGCAGATTTTGTTGGGTGTTCTTTCTAAGGACTAAAGATGAAACAACTCGATCTTGAAAGACTTCATCACCCTTGTTGAAAATCAGTTGAACAAGAAGGTTAATGGAATTGGTGTGATAATGGGACGAGTTCAAGAATGCTATTATTATAGAACTCAGAGGACTAAAGGGATCAAGAGGACTATATCAATCCAAGAACCCCGCAACAAAATGGGGTAGCTAAAAGAAAGAATAGGACCTTGATAGAGGCTGCAAGATCCATGCTTGCGGACTCTAAGTTACCCACTATGTTTTGAATGAAGTCGTTGGCACGACTTTCTATGTGCTTAACAGGTCTCCATTACTAGACCTCACCTCAAAACACCATATGAACTTCTCTTTGGGAAGGTTCCACTCATTCATTACCTCAAACATTTTGGTTGTCAAGTGACCATTCTAAACACCGGTGATCTGTTGGGGAAGTTTGATGAGAAAGGCGATGATGGTTATATTGTGGGTTATTCACTCATAGCAAGGCTTCTGAGTGTACAACTTATACGCCAAGAAGATAGAGGAGACTTTGAACACGAGATACCGGAAGATAAGCCCAATGTTCAAGGATGGGGTCATGTGTGGTCTTTTGACCTTGACTACCTAATCGAATATCTGGGTTATACTAGACATATGGCTAACCAAAGTGCGAGCTCTCAAGAATCTCCCACTAACAATGCGGTACCTTGGATCTTGACTCGGAAGTGAATTTGAAGATGATGAACAACCTATACTTGTGCCTTCTTTCTCCCCAACAATGTTGCGGTAACACTTCTAGAGATACTTCTGCGAGAGTGAAGATGAATCACACTATCTTGAGGACCTTGCTAGGCTTCGACTCAAGAGTTTGCGCTAAGCTTGAAGCTAAGAAGGTGAATGGGAGCTTGCAAATGAGGTCGCGATGGAAACCATGTTTCACGACATCGATCTCTCCCATCGTCATCAAATCTGTTGAAAGCTCATTCACTACTCCTATTCCTACTAGAGTGTCCACGAGACTTTGGTGAACCAGATACTCGCTTTCAAGACCTTGGATCTTGGAAATCATCAACCCAAATCTAGCATTTTCACCTCACCTTCCTATGACACAACTTTTGTACCAACCGTGTCTAATCTTGAACCTACCATTGAAGTCAACCCCATCGCTACTAAAAGAATCAACATAACTCACCCTCAATCCAATATTATTGGTGACATTCTAGCTCTGTTAGAACTCGAAGGGCTATCTCTAGTCCTAAATTTGGACAGTTGCTTTTCTCTTATGTCTCAAATCGGCAAAGAGACAATCACACGACTTCAAGCATTGTCATTTGCGTGTTTCTTTCTCAAGTAGAACCAACCGTGTCACTCAAGCTCTTGAAGACTCAAGTTGGATTGAGGCAATGCAAGATGAAATGCATGTTTCAAAACCAACAAGTTTGGATCTTGGTACCTTTACTAGATGGCAAATATGCTATTGGAACTAAATGGATTACGAAGAACAAAAGAGATGCAAGGGGTGTGGTTATTAAAAACAAAGCAAGATTAGTAGCTCAAGGTTACGAGGCAAGAGGAAGGATTGATTATGATGAAGTGTTTGCACTGTTGCTAGAGTAGAGGCTATTCAATTTTCTTGGCCTATGCATCATACATGGGCTTCATCTTTGATCGATGGATGTTAAAGGTGCTTTTACGTATGGTGAGATAGAAGAGGAAGTTTATGTCACTCAACCCAAAGGATTTGAAGACCCGGATCATCCTAATCATGTTTACAAGGTCGTTAAAGCTCTCTATGGACTTCATCGGGCACCAAGGGCATGGTATGCTCGGCTTTCATCATTTCTCTTGAAGCATGGCTACGAAGAGGTGCCATTGATAAGACTCTTTTACGAAGAAGAACTCGACTAACATCATACTTGTGCAAGTGTATGTGGATGACATCATTTTGGATCCACTAAAGAAGCTTGGTGCGAGGAATTTGAGGATCGATGAAGGAGAATTTCAGATGAGTGCTATGGGGAGCTTACTTTCTTTTAGGTCTCCAAGTTCGGAAGAAACAAGATGGGATATTTATCTATCAAGATAAATATGTGAGGACATGTTGAAGAAATTTTGTATGGAAGGTGTCGAAGCGCACAACACCTTATGAAGCTCAAAACTAAAACCAACAATGATCCAGATCTACATGAATGTTCATTTATACGGATCAATGATTGGTTCATTAATGTATCTAACGACTTCAAGGCCCGATATTACCTTTCTTGTGAGTGTTTGCTCTCGACATCAAGTCACTCCACTTACTTCCCATCTCAATGCATTCAAGAAGATCTTTAAGTACCTCAAAGGCCAACCTCATTTAGGTATTTGGTACCCAAAGAGTCTCCTTTTAAGTTGGAAGCATATAGTGATAGTGATTATCTTGGTGCAAATCGGATAGGAGATCCACAACCTGGAGGTCATCAATTCCTTGGAAAGAGATTGATTTCTTGGCGGTGCAAGAAACAAACCATTGTGGCTACCTCAACTACTAAAGCGTAGTATGTTCTTCTTTGCAAATTCTTTGTTGACAGGTCCTTTGGATTCAAAATCAATTCTTTGGATTATGGGTATAACTTCATGAACACAACTCTTTTATTGATAATCAAAGTACCATATGCATTGTCAAAATCCGGTCTTTCACGGTGAGAACCAAACATATTGAAATCGAGCACCACTTTATAAGAGATGCATATGAAAACATTTGATAAATGTGGCTAAAATCCATCTGAGATGATAATGTGGCGGATCTATTAACAAAAGCTTTTGATGGACCAAGGTTTCAACACCTTGTGGTCAATATTGGAATGTAACCATTAGCGCAAAGTTTAAGGGAGGCATAAACCTCGGGGAGGCATATGCCTCGGGGAAGATTTTATTTTTTTTGTTTTGTTGTTTTTTTCGTTGTTTTGTTTGTTTCTTAGTTAAAAAAAAAAAAAAAAAAAAAAAAAAAAAAAAACTAACTTTCTCTTGCAGGTTTGTTGTATTTTGTTGATGGTTTTAACTCACGGATATACCTTGTGTGTATCAAAGAGTTGGCTAGTCCAAAGGGTACAACTTTGGTAAAGACACATCAAATCATTGATAAATTGTAATGATTTGCTCAAAATCATAGGGTGCGCAACCACCCATGCTTCATTCTTTGAGAGTTGTATGGTCATCAATTCACCATGGTATATTCCTTGTTGGAATCCAAGAATTGGCTAGCCCACAAGTATATGGCTTGTGGTAAAGGCAACTAAATCCATATTTGGTTATCAATTCACCAATTCTAAGGATTGACTAGTCACGAGCAAGCGGGTACACGTAAAGACACATCAAATCCGTTTATATAGTTCTTGATTTGCTCATAAATCGATGGTTATCAATGTACCATAGTTTTCGAGACTTAAACATCTGGATACTCCGGTGGTGATGGCTATTGGTAAAAGACATCAAATCCATTATTTTCAATGATCCACCTCTCACGAGTTAACACACCGGATGTGATGAGAATAGTATGCAACTAATGAGTTTTGATGTACAATATGCCAATTGTTCTTTGCAAAGACACAGGCGTTTCAAAGTTTGCTCATCATAGAGATGAGATTAGTATTGGTTCTTTGCTCGATGTTTGAGAACAATCCTCTATTCTTGAAGTCTCTAAAGATCATCAAGGTTAGGAAGCTGGAACTTAACCAAGTCAAATTCCGGTTTAGGGAGGATTGTTGGGAATTATGCGACGTGGGATTCTGCTGTCAATCTTGCCGAAGGATTCTGTTGAAGTAGAAGCAGAATCTGTGAAGAAGAGATTCTCTTGAAGTGTAAAAGTCGTGCCGTGTTTACTGGCTGAAGGGTGGAAGTCGACTAGGATCATCATGCGCTTTATTATTTAAATGCTAACCCATCATTATTCTTGAGCCGCCGAGGTTAGCATGGGTATTATTGTACTGCTCAATATTGTTTAGTGTTTTAGTCATTAAATGCATGCTTGCATGTTTAGTCGATTGAGTAGTAATAGTTTAGGGTTCCTTGTCTATAAAAGGAACCTCATAGTTTGTAATAGATAACAATTTGAAACATAGAGTTTCAGTTAATAAAAGATCCATAGAGGATCTAAGTGTTCTTAGTTATAACAACTTGTATTTACATTCCGCTATAGAATACGATTTGTAGATATTTTCTATTAGTTTTCTTATGATTACATAGGCAACACTAACGATCCAAGAGTGCTCAAGATCATCAAGGTGCATGCATGTTCAACACATTGAATACAAGCAGATATTATATTAAAAGATTGTTCTTGCATTCTTGATGTAGTACTTTGCTCGAGCTCGTAGTCATTGATTCTTCTTATTGCATGTTTGGTTAATCCAAGTGGAGGTCTTTTCTTGATCCACGTGATAATAATTTGAGCCGACTTTTGAGATCATCACCTAACAAAAATCTACGAGACATCCATTGTGGTGTTGGTATTATGTGATGTTGTGACAAGCGGACCGACATGCTCACATTACGGATCATGATATATTCTCATAAGAGTAGCGGAGCTTCGTTGATTCATGATATTGGCGGTTGCGTGGCGAAGCATGGAGTGAAAATATCGAGTCATTGATGCACTAATCATGATTTCTTTTGAGATGAATGTTTTGAGTGAGCATGCGGCTATGGATTGACCGCATCATTACGATCACCGCAAAGCGTGGGCGTACACATAAAACATTTAGTAATAAAGCACACGAAAGTTTCTTTGATCACTTCGTTGAATTGAGGTACACGGCCCACGGTTCCCGTTGATCGATACAAATCTTCTGTGATCGGTATAATTCGAAGAATTTCCTTGACGGGGTTTCGCAAATACTCTAGCTATTCTCAAACCGAGCGTCTCAAAGAAGACAACACGGAGTGAGTGAACCAAATGAATAGAGATTCACCGATTGATGAAAGAGATTTGAAAAACAATCGTGTATCGTTCAATAGAAATTGTTTTTGCAATACAACGAAGGTTTTAATGAAAATTGTCACAATTCTCATTTTCCGGTCATTCTCATACTCCATATTCATCATTTCATAACGGTTCATGCATGGTTTTACATTTTACATTAAACGTATTTTCATATTAAATAAACGTTATCGCGTGAGTTATTATTTTTGAACATTTAATCCATTACTTCTAAAAATGATCCCGACATCTTTTTATACTTACATTTAGATATAAAAAAAAAACTATATTTTGAGTTACCTAGTGTTTTAAATTTATTTTGTATATAAATCGTTAAATTTATATTAGTACGACGCTTTTCTTAAAAACTACACGATAATTATTATATCACTCAAATTTTGCAAGAAAAGTATTTTTATAATTTTTATGACCTAAATATATTTTATCTTGACCCTTGAAAATTTATTTTTATCTAACGCTACCTTAAATATTCAAATGTGTATACAACTTACTAATCTTATTTAACAATACTACAAGTTACAACTTATTATTACTTAACTATCTTTACCTACACATTTACTTACATAATAAAAGTATATATATATAATGTAAAAGTATATGTACAAGCATTATTAATTACATGATTTTCTAAGATTTGCAAGATCTTTACTTATATAAGTCTACACTCCAAAGACTTTACTCATTCAACTCAATCATTCAAGTGATAAGTCAAGCTCTCTTCCTCTCTTCTTCTTCACCTAGAACCGGCCTCCCTTGGATCCAAGAAGTGATCATCCAAAATTTTGCTAATCAAGTTCTACACAATCTAGTAACACTCTTTGTTTAGGTTTTGAAATAAAAACCTAGGGTGTTTAGGATAAATCCTTTGTTCTTAAACCTCATCAAGCAATTTGTAAGCATAAAACTTCATCTCTTACCTTTTCAATTATATTTTTCATACATTTCATGAAGTCCATATGATCATATTTGCTCAAGTTGTAGTTTTTATTCATGTTTATCAAATGATATCACCCATATGTGTCCTATTAATTTTTATAACAAGTATGTACTAGTTAGAAGTTTATAAAATGATAAGTTTGAAAATGGATCATCAAAGTCTAGTTGTGATTTTTGGAGGAAATGATTGCATAAATTTTATATATGTTTATTTAAGTTTGTATTTATATTTTTAGCCTCACAATGAATATTTATTTTGGTTATGATCAAATGAAGTTGTTTTACTAGTAGGATTGGTGATGAGTAGATTAAGGGATTTTGTGGTGAAGTTGTGGTTAAACAAGTAGATAAAATGGTAATTTTAAAATAAGCGTGAGCTACTGTCGAAATTATAATTTTTCCGAAAAGTTAGTCATTTTACAAGTTTTATTAAAGATTTAGAAAATAGATTTTTAGTTATGAGCGTGGCCTTTTGAGCGGACTAAAGCGGAGTTATAACGAAAAAGATACGTGGTTTTCAAGTTACGATTTAAAACTACCATTTTCCGGAAAATTGTACATGCAGTCCGAGTTTTAATGGCCAATCAGTGGCCTTAAACTTTCTGTGAAATCTCCAAAGTTTAAAAATATATTAGTACACTTAATTACCTTGGCGTGGATATAAAGAACTTGAAAACGGACTTAAAGCAGTGAGTTATGGTTAACCGAATTTTGAGTCAAAACGTCTTGAAAACACTATTCACAGCGTTAGTAAGCTGTCGGGATTTTAATCAAGGTTTTGAGGGCCTAAGCGGACGTTTGGAAGCGGACCTTAAAACGCAGTTAGTTTTCCTATATATATATTACGTCAAATCCGACGTAAACTGATTTTTTTTCAATTACTAAATCCGTTACATAGTTTTAACTACATTTTCACCATTAACTCAAAAGTAATTATTTTGACATGGAACCGTCACACATTCAAGTAACAATATTTTTATATAACTAGTTTTCAAGTAGCATATTGGGTGATACGTTTTCAAAATCATGCATTCACGACAACATATCATAACTCAAGTCATAACATTCATTTTAGGTCGCGGATAGTTTCCGAGTCTCACTTTCGTGCACTTCATTTTGTTAGCATATCCATCATACCATGTGAGTTCATACCCCACTTTTACTCGTTTAAATTCTTACAAACTATTTGGGAGAGATACATGCTTAAATACTTGTTTCCCTCTTGCGAATACTCAAACCATTTATACAATTATGTTACAATATACTTCTTATACACTTTGGATATTATGTGTGGTTTATTGCGATATGTGCCTTAATGTGCTAAACTAGTTTTCAATTATGCATCAACATACAAACTTTAGCAATGGTTAACTCCTGCGGGAGCCGCGGAGTGGTATTGATAGTACTATCGGTGGACGCCCCACCCTTGGTCCATGATGACGTGACTGGGGGTGAATATAATCTGTTATTCAATGAAACATTACAAACAAGTTAGACTCGTCAAGAGGTTCGAGTTGGCTGTGATTCTTTGCATTAAGTACATGTATATATCGTATGCACCTATGTCCTACTTACAAACAAGATTGACAATTCTATATTTTGGCAATGGGTTGTAAACACACAGTTGCAAGTTTTGTATGGTGAAACTTGGGCCGAGTGGATTACAATGCCTTTCTTTGCATAAACAATTTTGAAAGGCTTTACATTTCATCACAAACTTATGAACTCACCAACCATTGTGTTGACACTTTTAGCATGTTTATCTCGGTCTTAAGGTGATAGCAATTCATGGAGCTTTTGGGTCGCATGGCATACATTGAGTCTTGTGCTTTTAACAATTACCATTCGACATGTTTTGTAAACTTTTATGTATTATCAAACCTTGTGAATTCTTGTGGTGTAAACGTTAACTTATTTATCGAATGGTAAACTTTTCAAAACGTCTCATTATAGAGGTCGTTTTACGTATCCATACTTTGTGCTATGACGTCATACCCCAATGACACTATCGTTCATTGCGATATTTTGGGGTGTAATGATTGGTATCGAGCCTTGGTTATAGAGAACTAGGTTGCATTTTAGTTCCTAGACTATAACCGCTCTCACGTCGATCCTTTCGTTTCCTATTGCCTTACTCACTTTTAGTGCGCATATGTTTTCTTAAGTATTTCTTCTAGAACCACCTCATTAGATAGCGTGGTTTCCTTGTACCAATAGGGAGTCCCAAAATCTAGTTGGGTCATCAAAGATATGGAGCTCGATGTGAGCACTTATCTAACTTGATCTCGTGACGGTTCTTGTTTGATGAGATGCGAGATCGAGCTAAATAAGTGTTACTATAAAGTCGGATAGATTTGATGATTTTGCCCGAGGATGGGAGTTCTCTTGAGGATACTTTGGGAACCGGCGATCAAACCTCTAGTGACTTTAGCACCTAACGGAATTTCCTATACACCAAGTGCGACTCTTCCTAGATACTTACCCTAAATCCTCCTTCACTTGTTTAGAATCGGATGATAGGCGGCTACCTATTTAAGTAACACCAATCAAGAGACATGTATCTTTGGGTGGTATGTACATGTGAAATGAAGCAATTATAATTATGGTGGCCAACATAATTATAAATGCGTCACAACTCACGTGGACATATGCGACCACGATCGTGAGATCGATGTGACACCTAGGAACCAATTTGTGGCGTGGTATTATGTTTGAGGGCGTTAAGCATAGACAATGGAATTCAGCGGTTCTTTCCTTGCGAGATAATGGCACCAAAGAGTAACACGCAGATCTTGGCCGGTGGTGCGGTACCAGGGTGGAATGGCGGTGGGCGTGGAGGTAGAGGAGGCGGTAGCGATATGGGTAACAATGACAACAACATCAAGCGGAAACCACGACTTTGCCGCCATCATCGCTCAACAACTTCAAATCTTGCTTCCCACTATTGTCACACAAGTTGGAAATCATATGAATAACTCGGAAACCACGGGAGCAGGAGCAGTCTTGGCGACACCAACAATGTGGTGGCGGAATAACAACAACAACGCCAACAACAACAACAACAATTGGATGCACATATAAGGAATTTTCGGCATGCAAACCCGTGGAGTTTGATGGTATAGGAGGTGCTTTGGCGTATACTCGATGGGTAGAAGGCAGGCGGTGATCGACATCAAGAATTGTGCCACACATCGGAGGGTGAAGTATCTTGCTTGCTTGTTATCGGGCTAGGCATTGACATGGTGGAACACACACTTCTGAGCTAGAGCGGAGGCTATAGGTATGACATGGGACAATTTAAGGAGTTATTGAAGAGAGTCTTGCCGGACTATGAAATCTGAACGGAAGATGAATTTTATCACCACTCCATGATAGGGGCGATCACGCACCCTACAGGCACCGATTTCATGAGTTAGCTAGACTAGTTCCTCATCTAGTTACCCACAGATCCAAGAGAATCTCGAGGTACATATATGGTCTTGTCCCGAAATTGTGGGCTGTGAAAACAATGAGCCGTCTACAATACAAAGTGCGATCTTGAGGCGGGAACCACGACGGGCGAGATGGTTAGAAATGGTGCGTTGAAGAGCGTTGATAAGAGGAAGGAAGCAAGTGGGTCGAATAAGCGGTAGGTGTGATAGCGAGACAACAAAAGGGCAAGAGTTTTTGTGGCAGTGCTGAACAAAGAGAGTATGCGGGTACACATCCCAAATGTGCTAAATGTGCTTATCATCACCAAGACCAAGCCACATGCTTGTGTACAAATTGCAATCGATCTGCCATTTTAAGGAGCGATGTAAAAGGAATAATCAAAGGACTTGCTTTGAATGTATGACCGAATCACTTCCGGAATAATTGTCCTCGATTGAATAAGCCACCGATGCAAGCTCCTCTAGTGTGGCAATTGAAGAAATAACCCAAACCCTATACTCAATATCGGTCCTCCCGAGGTCGAGCATTCTATATAGGGACCGAGGAAGCCCGCAATGCGTGGCAGTACGTTTTCCTAGACCATTAAGTGATCCACCGTATTATTAAGATTGATGAAGTCTCATTAGATAAGAAACCTAGATGCTTAAGTTTTGACTTAAACACTTTGACCATACACTTGATTTCGCGAACCTAAGGGTAGAACTTTAAGTATCATCGATTGAATCGCGAGGGCGCGATTCTTCTATCGAGGAAGAATGTCACAATTCTCATTTCCGGTCATTCTCATACTCCATATTCATCATTTCATAACGGTTCATGCATGGTTTTACATTTTACATTAAGCGTATTTTCATATTAAATAAGCGTTATCGCGTGAGTTATTATTTTGAACATTTAATCCATTACTTCTAAAATGATCCGACATCTTTTATACTTACATTTAGATATAAAAAAAAACTATATTTTGAGTTACCTAGTGTTTTAAATTTATTTTGTATATAAATCGTTAAATTTATATTAGTATGACGCTTTTCTTAAAAACTACACGATAATTATTATATCACTCAAATTTTGCAAGAAAAGTATTTTTATAATTTTATGACCTAAATATATTTTATCTTGACCCTTGAAAATTTATTTTTATCTAACGCTACCTTAAATATTCAAATGTGTATACAACTTACTAATCTTATTTAACAATACTACAAGTTACAACTTATTATTACTTAACTATCTTTACCTACACATTTACTTACATAATAAAAGTATATATATATAATGTAAAAGTATATGTACAAGCATTATTAATTACATGATTTTCTAAGATTTGCAAGATCTTTACTTATATAAGTCTACACTCCAAAGACTTTACTCATTCAACTCAATCATTCAAGTGATAAGTCAAGCTCTCTTCCTCTCTTCTTCTTCACCTAGAACCGGCCTCCCTTGGATCCAAGAAGTGATCATCCAAAATTTTGCTAATCAAGTTCTACACAATCTAGTAACACTCTTTGTTTAGGTTTTGAAATAAAAACCTAGGGTGTTTAGGATAAATCCTTTGTTCTTAAACCTCATCAAGCAATTTGTAAGCATAAAACTTCATCTCTTACCTTTTCAATTATATTTTTCATACATTTCATGAAGTCCATATGATCATATTTGCTCAAGTTGTAGTTTTTATTCATGTTTATCAAATGATATCACCCATATGTGTCCTATTAATTTTTATAACAAGTATGTACTAGTTAGAAGTTTATAAAAATGATAAGTTTGAAAAATGGATCATCAAAGTCTAGTTGTGATTTTGGAGGAAATGATTGCATAAATTTTATATATGTTTATTTAAGTTTGTATTTATATTTTAGCCTCACAATGAATATTTATTTTGGTTATGATCAAATGAAGTTGTTTTACTAGTAGGATTGGTGATGAGTAGATTAAGGGATTTTTGTGGTGAAGTTGTGGTTAAACAAGTAGATAAAATGGTAATTTTAAAATAAGCGCGAGCTATTGTCAAATTTATAATTTTTCCGAAAAGTTAGTCATTTTATAAGTTTTATTAAAGATTTAGAAAATAGATTTTTAGTTATGAGCGTGGCCTTTTGAGCGGACTAAAGCGGAGTTATAACGAAAAAGATCGTGGTTTTCAAGTTCGATTTAAAACTACCATTTTCGGAAAATTGTACATGCAGTCCGAGTTTTAAGCGTGTCAGTGGCCTTAAACTTTCTGTGAAATCTCCAAAGTTTAAAAATATATTAGTACACTTAATTACCTTGGCGTGGATATAAAGAACTTGAAAACGGACTTAAAGCGAGTGAGTTATGGTTAACGAATTTTGAGTCAAAAGCGTCTTTGAAAACACTATTCACAGCGTTAGTAAGCTGTCAGGATTTTAATCAAGGTTTTTGAGGGCCTAAACGGACGTTTCGGGGGAAACGGACCTCAAAATCATGCATTCACGACAACATATCATAACTCAAGTCATAACATTCATTTTAGGTCGCGGATAGTTTCCGAGTCTCACTTTCGTGCACTTCATTTTGTTAGCATATCCATCATACCAGGTGAGTTCATACCCCACTTTTACTCGTTTAAATTCTTACAAACTATTTGGGAGAGATACATGCTTAAATACTTGTTTCACTCTTGCGAATACTCAAACCATTTATACAATTGTGTTACAATATACTTCTTATACACTTTGGACATTATGTGTGGTTTATTGCGATATGTTCCTTAATGTGCTAAACTAGTTTTCAATTATGCATCAACATACAAACTTTAGCAATGGTTAACTCTGCGGGGAGCCGGCGGAGAGGTATTGATAGTACTATCGGTGGCGCCCACCCTTGGTCCATGATGGCGTGACACAGGGTGAATATAATCTGTTATTCAATGAAACATTACAAACAAGTTAGACTCGTCAAGAGGTTCGATTGGTGTGATTCTTTGCATTAAGTACATGTATATATCGTATGCACCTATGTCCTACTTACAAACAAGATTGACAATTCTATATTTTGGCAATGGGTTGTAAACACACAGTTACAAGTTTTGTATGGGCGGAACTTGGGCCGAGTGGATTACAATGCCTTTCTTTGCATAAACAATTTTGAAAGGCTTTACATTTCATCACAAACTTATGAACTCACCAACCATTGTGTTGACACTTTTAGCATGTTTATCTCGGTCTTAAGGTGATAGCAATTCATGGAGCTTTTGGGTGCATGGCATACATTGGAGTCTTGTGCTTTTAACAATTACCATTCGACATGTTTTGTAAACTTTTATGTATTATCAAACCTTGTGAATTCTTGTGGTGTAGCGTTAACTTATTTATCGAATGGTAAACTTTTCAAAGCGTCTCATTATAGAGGTCGTTTACGTATCCATACTTTGTGCTATGACGTCATACCCCAATGACACTATCGTTCCGCTGCGATATTTTGGGGGTGTGACAAAAATCAATTATCAATCATAAACACCTTTTGATTTGAAATATTCGAACACGGTCTAAGTGCTAAAGAAAAGAGTTTTTAAGCACAACGACCGGTTTTTCAAAGGTATCCGTCAATCCATAACCTGAACCAGGATTGATTCAAAAGATTGAATCGCCCCATTGTTTATGTTCAGTTGTCACATGGTTGATCTATAGAATAGATCTCACATGCCACCTAACAGGAGCTTGTTTGAATATGTTTGTATATCACTCGGATGTTCTGGCAATACCACAAGGATAATGCGTAGGACTCAAGATATAATCTCTCTATCCACATTGTGTGAAACAGAGAGTCTTCATTGAAAGTGTCGTAATGAGATTTATTGATGATCTCGTAGCTCTAGACTCAATTTGTGCATATTTGGATCATATATCGGAGACTAGGGAGGGTCTCCTTTTCAATATCAACAATCTCTAAAAGAAAGTCGATAGATAATGTCGGTTCCGGTGAGAATGAAACAAGCCCTTTTAAGAGGAACTTGAGTGGTTTGGGAAGTTGAAGTGCGGTCGTCGCTAGGTCCATGACGTCTTGTCTTCAATACCGATGTTACCTTGGTAACCACCGGTGGCATATGAATTGAACCCGTATCGCCCTAAGGTTGAATAATTGGAGGGCTATTTGTTTTCACCCTTTTCTCATTCAATTCTTTTCATTCTTCAACCTCCAATGCTTACCGAGACTTCATAGCTAGAACCTTGTTGGGTTTATTCGATTACTAGCTCGGTCTCGATCCGCACTCTTCCCATATCTCATTTTTCTCCTTTTTCAATATACCTAAGGACTTCTACACTATCTAGTGGATTGTCTATGGGTAGATCCCTCCAGTTCTGGCGGATCATGGGAACAAATACCTAACCTTATCATCCTTATATCACCATACATAAAGTAAAGTTGGTTGGTCTATTTGGTATTGTTCATCTGCCATTGGAACCAATTAAAAACCATTTGAAAATCAATCCAGATACTTATGATATATTATCAAAGCATTTTGTACCTGAATTGTTTTTGATATTTTTAGAACAAGAGCTCCCCCTCAACATGTGCATCAAGTGTTTGAAATCGTTTTGCACACGGAGGCAAGAGAAAGAATTAACTTATTTGATTACCATTTTCTAAAAAATATCAACATCACTTCACTAATCAAATCAAGTAGATAAAGCATTTTGGGGAAGGATGAGGTTTTCATAAGCTTGCTCCCCCTCAATATGTGCATATATATTTGAAAATGTTTTGCACATATTAGGAAAAGACTGCACATTGAGATAAATTGATCACGTTTCAAATATTTGTGGTTTAAGATAGATGCTCCCCTCGACATGTGCATGGAAAATTTGAAATCGTTTGGCACATGTGGGAAGGAGAGCTTGTACATCCTTATAAAACCATTTACAATTATCGGTTTAAATCCAATTTAAATCACAAATTCTCCCCGATCACAATTATCAAATCACTTGAGATTTGTGATCTTTATAGATTTAAATTGAATTTGAAAGCTTTAAGGAGAATTGTGACTTGATTATGAAAATGTTTTAGGCGATAAGGATCGGATTTTGAGAGTTTAAACTCCATTGAATAAACATGCATGATTATCTTTTGAAAATAATTGTATGACAAATAACTTTTGATTTAATTGAAATCATTATCCCCTCGATCAATGACATAAGTTGTTGATTGAGAAAAGATATTTTGACAAACTTTTAAGTCCGTGATGATTATCAAAAATAGAGTTCGAGTTATTTTTCAAAACAATTAGCTTTCATTAGATAGTAAGGATTAGTTTAAAGAATCGAGCAAGAAATTTGAAAACCAAGATAAAGCATGGCTCGTTCTATCTTTAAAAGCGAGTTCTTGCTGAAATGACAATAAACCATTGTTTCACTTTCTCCCAATTTTTTTTTTTTTTTTTTTTTTTGAAAATTCGAACAATATCTAAAGTCCGTGTCATTATTTGAATGATAGCACAAAGACCGTAGATATAATCGAATTGAGAAAATCATGACAAAATGACAATATTTTTTGAATTTTCAAGATTTTTAAGTTTTTTTTTTTTTTTTTAAATTTGTAATTTTGTATTTTGTTTTTCGAATAAATATGTACACGAGATAGATGAAGAAACCTTTTACTCCTCTTCTTCCTCTTGAAGGCGTTTGGGAGTTTCGGTTGTAGGTTCTTAAGGCCCGATCGTGGAAGAATAAACTCAAACGTTCTCTAGGAAGAGATTTGGTGAAGATGTCGCTAGCGGTATTCGGTCCTCACAAGGTAAAGTTCCACCACACGTTTTCAACTTGCTCCTCGATGAAATTATGTCGAATGTCGATGTGCTTTGCTCTTGAGTGTTGTACATTGTTGCATGAGAGAGCAATAGCACTTTTATTATCACGATGATAGGGATTTTGTTGAATTCAAAGCCATAGTCGGATAATTGGGATCTCATCCATAGGATTTGAGCACGACAAGATGACATGGCTATGTATTCCGCCTAGTGGAAATAGAAGTACTCATTTGCTTCTTTGAAGACCGACTCACAAGCTTATCACCCAAAAACCGAGCACCTCGGGCGTGCTTGACGAGTATCACGACATCCCGCATGATCGGCATCTCGCATAGGTCATTAGTGACATCTGGTGTCCTCTGGTACCAAAGTCCCATATTGATGGTTCCTTGGAGATCCGAAAGACCCATTTAACCGCTTCAAGGTGCTTTTTAGTAGGCTTAGCACGGTATCTAGCACACATGCAAGCAATGACCAAGATGTCGGTCTACTAGGCATGAGGTACATCGAGGATCAATCATACTACGATATTTTGTTTGGTCTACCATTATCCCGAGTGGTCCTCATCTAGTTTAGTACGTTCAATCATGGGAGTGTCAACGGGTCACTAGAATCGAATCAAATTTCTTTAAAATCTCATTTGCATATTTAGATTGATTTATGAAAATGCCTCGGGACTTTGTGAAATTTGTAATCCCAAGAAAAATGACATTTGCCCATCATTGACATTTGAAATTTAGAACCCATTTCATTTGAAAACGGTGACACTCATTGGGGTCGGTCGAGGCAAAGATGATATCATCAACATAAATTTGGACGTGAATTAAATGGTTGCACGACTTCACGGTGAACAATGTAGGATCAATGCTCCTTTCTTTGAAACCGGTAGATAGAAGAAACTTTGATAGCGTATAATACCATGCCCTTGGAGCTTGCTTTAAACCGTCTGAGCCTTCTTCAAGCGATAAGCGTGAGTAGGATGCTCGGATTCACAAAGCCTTCGGGTTGGGCGGCGTGAGCGATTTCTTTAAGATCTCCATTCGGAAATTCCGTCTTTACATCCATCGATAGACTACCATGTTCTTACTAGCAACATTAGCCAAAAGATTACGATTTCCTCGTCTGAGCAACGAGGAGCAAATGATTCTTCAAAGTCAATACCCTCCTCTTGACGGTATCCTTTAGCAACCAATCAAGCCTTGTTCTTTAATACATCACCATGCTCATCAAGTTTCACTTTGAAGATTCATTTTAGAGAAATGATCATAGTACAATCTGGAGCAGGTACTAATTCCCATACATCAAGTCGATCAAACTCATGAATTTCTTCTTGCATGGCATTATACCAGCAATCTTCATTCATGGCGGTTTTAATGTCTTTTGGTTCGACCTTAGAGAGTACGGAGTTAAAGAAGCACCATAAGGCATCGGTTGCAAGTTGTTTCCGTGTGGATCTTGTCGAGAGGATTTCCAATGATGTTGTCTAATGGATGATCGTGAGTCCATTTTACGAGATGTTCATGTGGTACATTGTTGAGGGGTGAAGTAGCGAGTCGATGTCTCCAAGAAGATGGTTACGATGATGATTCGGGAACAAAGATATTTTCAAATGGAGCATCTTTGGGAGTAGCAAAGGGATTAACTTCTTCATTGATGCGAAACAATTCCATGATGTACATTCGAAGATTGAAGATTTGTTGATGAGGCGGTGATCGGCGCGCTTCTTGACTTAATGATATTGGGCGAAGGGTTGACTTCATTCACGGGGATATGAGCGACCTCTGTTGAAGGAGATGACACATCATTAGCACTTGGCTCATAGTGTTCATCAAACATAGGATCAAACAATTTCTTTAAATCATCTTGGATGGAGGTACATATGGAGTTCTTTGGAGAGGTTTGGTACAAGGAATGAACCAATAGGATTGTTTTGAAGTGCGGGTCGAGCTGGATTGTCGAGAGCCATTTGTGGTCGACTCATCGAGCGTAACGTGAATTGTTTCCATGATATTTGGGTTCTCTTGTTGTAGATTCGGTAACCCTTCTTGTTTGGTGCATAACCAACAAAACTCCAATATCTGCCTTTGCTCTTAATTCACCTAAATCTTGACCGTCATTTGTTGGATAGCACAAAGCACCAAACACACGAAGGTAGGAGAGATCGGGTTTTCGTTTATGAACAAGTTCATATGGGTTTTTCATGAGAGGTGTGTATAAGGGAGCGATTTTGGGTGTAGCATGCGGTGGCAATGGCTTGACTCATAGAAACATTGGAACCTTGAATAAATAAGCATTGTTCTTGCGGCTTCTACAAGAGTTCGATTTAGTCTTTCAACTACACCGTTACGTTGAGGAGTTAGTGGAACACTTCTTTGATGGTGATTCCAACACTTTCATAAAAGCGAATTAAGTCTTTGTTGACAAACTCTATGCCATTATCTGTTCGAACAATTACATTGTATTGTTGAGTCAAACTGAAATTGTTTGATTAGTTTGATGATGACAATGGAGTTTCATCCTTTGTCCTCAAAAACTTTACCCAAGTAAATCGAGAGTAGTCATCAACAACTACTAGAATGTATTTCCTCCCATTTATCATTTGCACTCTCATTGGTCATACGGATCCATATAAAGGGTATGAAGAACTTCCATTCTGAAATTTGTGAGTTTTGGTTTGTGGGCATATTTGGTGCTTTTACCCAATTGGCAAGTGAACAAAGATGATCTTTTCATATTTTAATCTGGTAAGCCTCTAACAAGATCCTTTACGGAAAGGATGTTTATGGTGCCAAGTTCAAGTGATTGAGGCAGCGATGCCATAACCAAGACTTTGTTTTAGAAGCCTTTGATAGCAAGCATATTGGAGAGGACTTCATCATGTCATCGATAGAGATGGTGTATAGGTTAGAACCTCGAGTACCGCTTAACAATTCTACACCACCAAGTTCTCTAACGAAGCAAGTATGTTTTCTAAAAGCCACTTCGGATCGGAATCACGAATTGACCAACAAAGAACAAATTATGACCAAGACCTTCCACATAATATACCACAAATTACACTTTTACCAACCACATAATCTCCATAACCCATAATAGCTCCAAAATGGTGGTTCCGAATCTAAGCTGTCCGATGAATTTACTCACGAAGTTCATGAGCAGCGACGGTCTCGGTCATATGCTTGGAGCGACTGTTAGGAATTAGAAAATTCGATCGTTAAAGAGTTGGTCACCTCAGTATAAGCATTCAATAGAAAGCTCATAGTCGTAGTTATGATATGTTAGTTAGTAGTTTGTTAAGTAACACCATGGAGGACAGACGGGTCTTTACCCTCTGTATGCGATCCACGACCCGTAGGTGGCGTTATTTGTAAGACACTATAAATACCCCTACCTTCCAAGGTAGAGGTTGGAGCTTCAATACCATTTTCTTTGTTTTACATAGTTCCCAACTCTCTTCCCTTTCTACCTCTAGAACTTTCTCTCTCTAACACTTTTATCGCCTACTTGGATTATGGTTTAGTGTGTTTATGAAATCTTATATCTTACAATTGGTATCGAGCCATGGTTTGATCACTCATCTTTTATGCTCTTTGTTTGATTGGATTTCATAAGGTTTTGGGGTATTAAGTGTTTAGAAGAGTTAGATTCATTGGACAAATTCTAGTGTTAAAGTTTGAATTTTATGTACTTTTGTGTTTAGAATTATCATATATGTTTATGTTTTGAATTGGAAGGATTAAATAATTGTGGTTTGGTTGTTTTGATTGATAAAGTGGTTATTTGTGAAGTTAGTATATGCGACTTGGCTAGTTAGCGAGTTGATTTTCATGTGACTTGGGTTCTAAGCGAGTTGTGTCTCTTGCGAGTTGATACTAAAGCGAGTTGGCTATTTAGCGACTTGTTCCATTAACCGTGTTGGCAGGTGTTGCGAGTTGATGCTAATGCGACTTAGCTATTTAGCGAGTTGTGTGTTTGCTACTTGTCACTTCTTCGTGATACATTCTTACTATTTGTTCTTTTGGTTTAGTAAAATCCGTGAAAGAATCAATTTCCGGTTTAATAAAAGAATTGTAAAATCCCTTAGAAATTGTAATCATGGCCAACATCGTTCCTACTATTGTTTCTTCCAGTAGTGAGGGCGTTCAAGCGGCGTCGGATACTCGTCCACCTATGCTTGACAAAGCGATTATGATTCATGAGCTCAAAGAATCGGTATCTTGTCTTGGAAAGGAAAATGAGGTCAACATTCTCAAGTCAATCGATGAAGGACCTTATCGGGTTGAGACTACTAGAGACTTAATTGATACAATTGCAGATGGAACAATGATATATGGAATAGACAAACCAAAGACATATGATGAGCTCGATGATAAGGAGAAAAAGAGATTCGATGTTGATGTCGGGCTTCAACATCATACTTCAAGGTCTTCAAAGGATATCTACAAGTTGATCAATCACAACACGAAGGCAAGGCGGTGTGGGATAATGTCAAGATGCTTCTCTCGGGTTACGAATTAGCTGTTGAAGACAGAGAATCACAACTATATGATGACTTTGAGCACTTCAAGATGAGACCATATGAGAGTGTCTATGAGTACTATGTAAGATTCCATAAGCTTGTGAGCGATATGAGGAACATCAAAATGACCATGCCAAACATTCATTTGAACTCAAAATTCGTAAACAACATGAATCCCGAGTGGCACAAGTTTGTCACCTTTGTGAAGCTAACCAAAGGATTGAAGAATACAAACTATGAGCAACTTTATGCTTTCCTTCTTGAATGAGAGGCATGCTTTGTTTGAGAAAAGGATTACGGAGGAGTTCAAAACCAATCGGGAGAATCAAGCTCACCTAATGATTCTCGACTTTCTACACCAATGTTGGTATTACCACCAAGGCATCTCAAGTCATACCTATGGGTAATGGTAATCACAAACTCATTCACGATCTTATGTTCAAACAAGGCGATCTTTGATGCACACGTGGAAACTTCATTAATCAATGGCTCTCTGATTAGTCAAAACATGAACTCTCTTCCACAAACCAACAACAATCTCGAGCGCATCCAATCCACACAATCAAGCCACCGTCGAGATGGGAAGGTTATGGTGCGGCCCGGTTCAAGAAAGGCGATGCGAACAAGGAAGAGGTGGGCTGGTAGAGGATATGTAGCAAATCGAATCGGGAAGGAATGGAAATCAAGGACAAGCTAAACCAATCAAGCTACAAGCGTAGTGGTGAAGGACACATTGCTAGGAACGCACATCTCCAAAGCGTCTACGGAATGCGAATACTTGAGAGATAAGATCTTGCTTGTATAAGCTCGGGATAATGGTGCTTCTTTGGATGAAGAGGAGTTGTTGTTTCTTCTTGAGGAAATGCCAAGACCTATGATGCGAGATGTGGATGAGCGACCAATTCGGAGATAGGTCACAATCATCGAATGCCTTTCAAGTCACTAATTGTGATGCATCGACTACGATGTGGATGATGGACCTCACACACACAATTTTATGGCTAGCATTTCTCCAATGGTTTCTCATAAGGTCTCATCTTCACCACAAGTGGCCCATCAAAGACAAACTCATCTCGGAGGTATTAAAACTATACGATGATCTTGATGTACAAAAGATGCATGACAAAGTACAATCAATGAAACTATTGAATCAAATATTGAAAATATGGGTAATATCAATGTTGTCCCATATGATCGTATGTGAAACAAAGTGAAAGTGAAGTTGTACCAAGTGATGCATCTTCTGCGATCAACAATGACTATGTTTTGATGAATACACTGCGATAACACTACACGCGTCGTTCGGGGTCAAAGGAACTTCCTTTTAAATCGAGCAAGTTTTCATCATCCTAAATTTGTGAACCTAATCGTTGTAGTGTAGTATTAGGGTAAGCCACGGGTATTGACATCGTTCTCTAGGGAAGAGGAATGCTAGTGAGAAGTTACTATGCTAAGGTTGGGGTTGAGGAAGATTATTTTTATCTTTTATATTTTTAAGGAAAGGAAAGTCGAATCTCGGGGTTTGAATTTGGGGGTTGGTATTTCTACGATTACTCTACTTATCTAATTATCTAATCTAAGGTGTATGTAGTCTATGTCTAATTATTGTGTGCTCGTATGATAGTTTAAAGATGTGTTTACTTAGGTTTTACTACTCCTTAATTATCTCCTATTGGTGGTTGAATTGTCACGTCCTTATTCCTAGTTGCGTTGTGTGTCTAAGGTTGTAGGGTGTCGTTTCTCCCAACTCTTTGAACTTACCAAAGGGTCTAGTCTACAAAACCCACTAGGGATAATAAACTCTTACTCTAAGGCACTCTTTGGATGGTTTAGCTTACAACTACTCAAGGAGTCATATTCTAAGGTTCACAAAGATTTAATCAAGCATTAAGTACACAACGAATGACCTATCGTATTACTAGATCATTAATCAACTAAGATAAGAGACAACCAATCAATATTCAATAATTAAGTTTCATATTCCTAAGCAAACACACAAGTAAGTTAGCGGACATGGAAACATGCAAGCATACACACAAATAATCAAAGACATAATTGTATTAATGAAGTAAAACACTTATCTTGATGTAAGATAGGGTTTGGAACCTAAAATCTTGTACAAGACAGCCTTGGTTCGGTTTAGGTTTTACTCCAAAAGACTACACACTAGTCTTGAAAAATTCGGATTCTATATATAATATTACATATGCGACGGCGTCACCTTATGTTTTGTGACGCCATCGTGTCGCCGTCATTAGGGTTTCATCTTGGCCACGTTAGACTTGCGACGGCGTCACCTTATGCTTGTGGCGCCGTCCTCTTGACCGGCGCCGTGCGGATTACATCTAGGCCGTGCGAGTTGCGACGACCTACTCTTTTATAACTTGCGTCGTCGCTTGAAAATGGGAGTTTTGGCTTCGTCCGTCACAAAGATCCTCCGGCGGCGTCGCAATTAACACTGACTGTCACCTTATGTTTCAATGACTTTGAGTGTCTCGATTACGACTTTGGCCATTTTCTTCGTATAATCGCGCCTTTTCGTCCAAATAAGTGCCATTCCGATTATTTTGCCTTCAAGAGACCTAAAAGTGAAAAGGAGCGATATTAAGCAATAACGGATACAAAGTGATCAAATAAGGGCTTAAACGACCCTCAAAAGGTACCTTTTAAAACCTTATCAAATATCCCTACACTTGGTATTTGCTGTCCTCAAACAAATGTGCTTTTAGCCAATTAATTTATAAGTTAGGGGTCATGAAGCATTCATTCAAAGCGGTCCACAACACATATAAGCCCCACAAAAGTCATAACATGCACGAAATCACATACTAGCACCTTACATGGGGTGTTTGGATACTCACATCTCTCGGGTGTATATGAAATATAACAAATTGGAAATGGAAGATAAACACTCATTAACGGTCCTAGTACATAGATTACCATAGGCTTGAGAATAGATCAAACCTCCATCGCTTTGGCGTAAGCACCTAGGAAAGACTATCAAAGAGGTCTTTAAAGGGTTGTAATGTTAGGCTTACGGTAGGAAACAAAGGGTTTGGTGGGATAGGCTATATAGTGGTGAAGTCAAAAATCTCTTATGTTACAAGCATCGATGAATGGCGTTGCTAAGCCAAGACTCGACACTCTAAACTCTAGCTAAGCGAAATAAACAAACATAAATTTAAAGGATAGATGTAGGATGGTAGCCGTATTTTTTTTTTTCACTCTATTTTTTTTTTTTTTTATTTTTTTTTCGATTTTTTTTCATACCCTTTTACTCTACCATCCTCTCGGTAACATCAAAATAATAGGGTTTATAGGCACATCCCTACACTTGAGTTTTATTACTTTAACACTAATTTGACCCGAATTGAAAAGATCAAAACACTTGGGGTACATTATTACGCAAACAAAGGGAATTGAATTAACGTTCCTTCCGTCATTTCATAAACTTTAACTTTTCCCATGAATCCCAATCGTGCAAAAGCGTATACAAAGGATATGACTCGACTTAGCAACTCATGCAAGCAACTAGATAATTGAACTAAGGGTTTAGGGTGATAACAATAATGCACTAAAAGTGAGTGCATATAGGGTAGGCTAAAGCGATTTTGGTGTATATGGGGTAGGGTGTAAACAATGCTCTTCATTGATATTCGGAAAACCGAAACATCACGAGAACCGCGAAAAGGATAGGCTCGAGGGGTTAACTAGGGTATCGTGTACTAAAGATGAGTACAACGCAAAGGGTGTGGGGGAATTACTCAACCAATGTGGAAGAAGTAATTATATTACGGGTATCAAACAAGGGTTATCCTAATGCCTCTTATCATTTAGTTATTCCTAACTACACAAGTGTAGTCTTACTTGCGATCTCGGAATGCATCACAAAACAAGTTCTAGAATCTAATATACTACCGGTTCACACTCTAAGCATTGAAGATGAATGATTTTAATTCCTACTAATCTAAGGGCGATCCTCACATTTTGGGTGGAATAGGTGGTAAAGGGTTTTTGTGCTAGTCATGTAACTTCCTATCCGTGAGACGCTTTTGTTAAGACTAATGACCCACTCTTATATGTAATGAAAAATTTTAAATTTGGTGCCAAAATTACCCTAACCGACATTTTCTCATGGGTTATTACACAAATACAATTGGACAAAGCAAATAATCAAGGATAAGCATAGTTTCAAAGTTCCCGTTCTATTTTCCTCCTATACTTAAACGATCATTGTCCCCAATGTTCCCGAAAGTATCAAAGTTATGATAATGGAAGGTAATTAAAATAAAAAAACTAGTACTCCCGATTAGCTCGGTAGGATCCGTGTGTGAAGTAGTGGTTAAATCCTTTCCAAGAAGAATTTATCGTGAAAAGTCGCTTCGATCTTATGTAACTTCTTCTTGATAAATTAAACACGCACACTTGAAGAAACAAACGAAACCTTCGCGTAAGATCGGGTAATAATATATGTAAGACTTGCTTTAAACTAGGATATAATGCTTGTGGAATGGATGTTTACAAAATTTCGGAAAATTAAGACACGGAAAATTCTAATTTTTTAAGTAGCTCGGATAACGAGAAAAAAGTAATGTTATTTTACTCCTTCACGGCGCGTCGGTTGCGATCTGACGCGTCGGTTATCGACAAAAAGCGGTGCATGATTTTACGGAAAAAATATGGAAAATTTACATCTTTGGAATCGGAAAAATTTACGCAAAACATCCATTATGACTCGATACAAGCATTTGACTCGAACAAACACACAAATATATCTTTTAATGAAATGTTATTCTCATGTTTACATTTCCTTGGCGTGTGTAATCCTCCTACACTTATCCCTTATGTAAAATACCTTTATATGCAATTAAGGCGAGGTTAAAAACAAAATAAAGCATTTTACAAAATTAAACATGAGAATAAACAATCAATAAAGATATATGACACTAACAAGCATACAATTAAGCATGGGTTGCCTCCCACGAAGCGCTTTTCTTTATTTAAGAGTCTTGTAGCTAGACTCATAGTCGTGCTCTACGTGACTTCATTACCGCCACCTTCTTCCTTCGCTTTCCTTCGTCGAAAGGGTGTAGACGTTGTATGCTTCTGATGGATTCCTTGCCAGCGTTATCTATTATGGTGATGGTTTTATCTTTTAAATTGGTTTCCTTCAACTGTGAAAGGTCTAAACCATCTTGGTTTGTTTCTACCTCGTAATGCCCTTATCCGTGATTTGTATAAAAGTACTTTTTCTCCTTTTAGAAATTCCGTAGGGCTCCTTTGTGTCTTAGGTATCGAGTGGGATTATATCCTAACTTCTTGTCGGGTTTCCACAACGTTGCATACAATCCTTGAACCATAAAGTCCTAAGCCCTTTTCCCGGTCATTCATTTTTTCTTAACACTATTGCTAGGGCTTTTCGATTTCCACCATAATCATTTCCATGATCTTAAGAGGATACCTTGGGATGATGGGTATCCTAGCGTACCCTTCCCACTTTTGGTATCATGATGCCCTCTCCGCGTTTGATGGTTGCCTTGGCGGTGGCGAAATGGTGTCCCAAGAATGAGAGGCACGTTTTATCTTCCTCAACATCAATGATCACGAAATCCACGGATAAGCGATATTAGCCACCTCAATTAGAACATCCACGCGATTCCTATGGGGTGAACATAGGTGTGATTAGCTAAGGAAAGTCTAAGATCGGTCTTGGTTGGTTTCTCCTTAGTTAACTTATTATAGATTGATAATGGCATTATGTTCACATCGGTCCCCGATCGACTAAGGCATTTATATTATCAATATCACCTATGCTACATGGTATCACGAAATTCCACTGTGGTGTCTCGTTTTCTTGTTAATATTTTTTTATGACCAACTCATACGGGGTCCCATAGGCAAGGTGTCATACTCTTCTTACATCATTTTTAGTTAAAGAGCCTCCCAAGAACTTCATTGTACCTAAAGTTGTTTACTTGGTTTGCAATGGTTTTTTGTTAATTTCGTGCTTAAGGTAGTACTCAATGGTCTCGGGCTCATCATTAGGCCTGAGACTCCTCCTTCTTGCTTTCCTCGGTTTTCCTCATCTCAACCCTTGTATCCTCGGGCATAATGGAAGCAGGCGTTAACAAACAAAGTGGGAGGACAATCGTTGCTTCTTACTAGTACCTTCTAGGAACTTTTGTTTTGGTAAATTCAATTACCAAATTCATCATTTCCATCATTTTAACTTGCATTTCCTCTCTACGCCTATAAACCTCCTCTTCAAATTTGGCTAATCTCTCCGTATGAGTGCCATGTACTCCTCATCATGCTCCTTGAAGCTCGGTGAAAGTGGTATTGGAGAAGTAGAGCGGAGTGCCTTTTGGAATTCGGGCTTTGCTCATGACTTGGGGATTCGAAAAGGTGAGGGTGGTTGGTTGAATTGGCGGTTGTGACTTGTCAAGGAATTTGTCACGGGACTCTTCTTTGCCTTTCCATAAGATAATCAATCCTCTCTCAATGGCACTCAATTGCTCCTCGGGGTGTCGGAAGATTCAAAAGGAGTTGATATGGCATTAACTCGTTAACAGGAGTTTTAGGAGATTTATTCAATCTTCGTAGTTTTGATTAGCAAGCTCTTCTATAATATCCCAAGATTTCTGCATTAAAGTCATTGAGCCTTCCACCGCGGCTCAATCAATGGATCGTCGGTGATGAAATCGGTATGGTCATAAAGATTCGGTTGAAGCCAAAGATAAATGCCATGATGGGGATTCTATAGAGTAGGTCCTTAATCGAGTCCATGCTTTGTAGAGACTCACCTTGGAGTTGTTGAAGCGTCGGGATGTCTCGCCTAAGTTTAGTGGTTCTCCCGGTGGGAAAAATTGAGCAAGGAAGCGAGAGGTAAGATCATCCCAACTTGAGATGGAGTGGCGGGAAGTCGCTCGAGCCAATTACTAGCTTGGTCCGTAGAGAGAATTGGAAGAGGCGCAGCACGTGGTCTCTCGGTAGTAGCATCAAAGTCGATGGAATCGACAATTTTGAGAAATCCCTCGGATCTTGATTTGGATCTTGAACGAAGTCCGTGGAATCACATCCGTTTTGCACCAACGGATGGTGTCGGTTCGGTCGTAGTTTGGGCTTGGTCGGGAAGCTCAATGGTGTTCCTATAGCCTATGTGGCTTGGTCTCGAGTATTCTCCAAATGCGGGCTCTTGGCGGGTTAATTGATGGTGGGTTGATGAATGGTGGGTGGTTATCACCTACATTGGAATCACTCCTAAGCGATATTTCAAGTATTTATATTTCACATGTAATAGGTAGCTTTATTATGGCCTTTATGTTTGTTCAAGGTCAAGCTTATGTAGAAGGCCCATAAGCTTAGGCCCAAGCCCAATAAGGAATAGGGAAGGAGAGGTGTTGCCCTAGCTCCTTGCCTATATAAACAATGTAATAACCCTCACTTGAGGGTTGGTTGTTCATGTTATTCATTCTCTTTCTCTCTTTGCATAACCGTTCCATTATAACGTGAGTATGAGTGTTTAACGTGTTCATCCGCCCCTCTTCTCCTCTCTATTTCTTTCTAGTAAGCTTGTGTTGTAAAACTAGTGACCCAACAGTGGTATCAATCGCCTACTAGTTGGGTGAACGTATTGTTTGAAGTGAGTTTTGGTCTCACGCATAACGTCTGATCCATTTCTTTGGTTAGCTTAAAAGCGCATTTTTATATTTTTAATCCAAGATTCTTGTACTTTCAATGTTATAAGGTGTTAAACTAACGTTTTTTGGCAAAAAGTTTGGAACTTTATGCGTGGATCATTGTTTTTGAACTCGTTTTTATTCGTGGGTGTAGTTCTACTCGTAACCGTTTTAGAGGCTTTGGTTCATCAAGTTTCACACTTTTGTGTCTTTTGGTGTTATTGAAGCTATTTCATCACACAAAAACTGGTTTAGAAACATCTTTGGGCAAAATCAAAATTACGAGTAATCCTACGCGTAGCAAAACCCTAAAACTACGCGTAAGATTTTCCTTGGTTTGATCTTCATTTTCGTGGTTTACTCCGTGTTTTCTTGCTTGGATAAGCACGAAAATCGTCGACTTTGGATATCTTTTGCCTTTGTGAAGTGTAAAGATCATTTGAGATAAAACCTAAAATTACGCATAAGCATAAGCTTACGCGTAGAAATCCTACGCTTAAGATTCATCTTCTGCGTAGACCTAGTCCCACGCATAAGGTAATCCTCGCCTAAGTTCCTACGCCTAACTTCATTTACGCATAACTTTAGCCTTTTTCACCTTACAGCGTAGCTAAAACTACATAACTTATCTTTGTTTACAGCGTAACTTTGGTGATTTCTACGCATAAGTGTTATATTGCTCTCACGTGATTTCTACGCCTAAGGACACTTCATCTACAAAGGTTCATTCGACTACAAAGATCCATCAACACAAGTTATCAAAAAAAAAAAAAAATCAAATTTTTGGGCCTAAATTCAAAGTTGAGTAAAATTTAAAGTTTTTTGGCGGGAAAAGTTGAGTAAAATTTAAAGTTTTTCGAGGAGACTAAACGTTCAATTTTTACGCGAGATACAAATTTTGGTTTAACTGTGAAAATATTGGTCAAAATTCAAATTTTTGGGCACAATTCAAATTTTCGAGTCAAATTTGGCGTCAAAATTGTCATAACTCAATTTTTCCTACATTCTTAGAATTGGATTTTATAGTGAATTTCAAATTTTGAGAGTCAAAATTTTCAAAATCATATTTGGAGGAAATTGAAATTTACTATATCGACCTCATGTGCTATATCATCTTAGCACCTTTTCTTCTCTTTGATTCTTACTGCAGGAAAGTGAAATGAATTATGATCATAAAGATCCATTTGTAGCATTGCAAGAAGGATTCATGGCTATATCTACGGCATTCAAGCGTCGGGCGACATCTAATTCCCAATATCCCGATCTAATTCCCAATATCCCGCTTTGCTCACGGATTTGTTTTTGTGGCCTCATTTGTGCAAGAGTTGTTGTACATGAAAGGAATGCTCAAATGGACGTTGAGAATGTTGTGAGTCTTCGCATCCGCTCGTGTGCCTCGGACAATGAGGTTGTAGCATTGGAAGCGACATGACCAAAAGCGCAGGTCATTGAAGAAGATATCATACTTAACTACGACACCGAGCCTAAGCGTGACATGAAGAACAAATGGTTGAGGAAGATATCCTACCCGGACAATGAGGTTGTGATTGGAAGCGACATAGAAACGGATGGTCATAGGTACAATAATGTGACGAAGAACAAATGGTTGATCATATCCTACCCGCTATGACATCGAAATGCGATACAACATCTTGAGCAACTTGAGCAACCCGATTTAGTAATGAAGGAGAGGTTGACGATGTGTTGCACAATGTCGAAAACTTTCTCATATACGAGCCCTTTCTTGCAATCAATTCAACTGAAACGTCAAATCAAACTCTTGAATCGAAATCATTCTTCTCAAAAGACCATTGCTCGGTTTCATAAAGATTTTCAAAACTAGAGGCACATTGCATCTCTCTTGAACTTAAATTACAAAACAAATCTTTTCCTCGAAACACAATGGTCGACTTTCAAATGAACAAAGTAATCGTGTGGATTTATTAGTAAAAGAAAATGAGCATTTAAAGGCTCAACTTCAAGCAAATGGGCTTGCACATGTTGCTTTACAAAACAAACCGAGAAGATTCAACGACAAGAATGTGGATACTAATTTTTCAAAACCAACAATCTTGGGAAATCGTCTCTAAAACCAATCGAAACCAATCGGTTGTTAGACATCCAACCGCTTTTAAATCTGAGCGTTCAAAATCGTCAAAACCACGGTTTCCTCCCAAGTTGTTGAGAATAAACATTTGTCAAAACCGGTCCTCCACATTCAGACCCAACAATACTATACCTTCTATTAAACATGTTTCATTAAACTGTTTATTATACTGTACAAGTGGTCGCTACGGCCAATCTAGGATTAGTTCGAACAACGTGTCTAAACCGAGCATTAAGCGTAAAAATTCATATGATTCAAATGGCGCATAAAGAACTATGATCTAGAAAAGGCTAGGAAAAGGGCACTACTCAAAAGGATGGAATCTTAGGTTCATGACCTAGTGTATCACTTTCAGTGTATTCTTGAACACTTTGCTTGTAGTGCAAACCAAAACCTAAGTTAACTCAAGCAGTTAGAAAAAACCGTTGATCTAAGCGTAAAATTTTAGAAACCTAATAGGTGGATCCATATAGGACGAAATTCTTCCCAAAATAAGTTTCAACATCCCTAGATCTAACCTTAGATGGATACCAGCGGGTAGGATTTTCAAAGCATTAGTCTTAGGTGGATTCCTCTGAGCAAGATACTAAGTAGTTGCACCAAAACAAGTGGGATACCAACATCCATCCATCCACAGGTGAAAGGAAATCATCAAAATAGCATGTTCGGTGTCAAGAAGATAATTGACACTACATATTTATGCTTCTAACATCGGAACCCGATTACACTTGGGATCCATGTTTCTCTTTCTTGCCCTTTCTATTCTCTCTGTGCACGGTACCATGACTATGGCTCCTCTTGCAAAACAACATAGGACCCGTTTCTAACCGTCAAAATATCATGATCCATCAATTTGTTCCACCATTGTACTTAATCGTCATGAATTGGAAGCATTGCTTGCTCCTCGGTTAAAGATTACGCAAAAGTCGTGCTTCGGATGTATCGAATGTTTCCATTGCACAACCGATAATACTCTAATTTAAGATACACTGAATCTACAACAACAACCGAATCTTCTATAACGAAGATCAAACTTCCAACAACAATGACACGGTGATGATCAACATTATGAGCAGAGAAGTTTTATCGTGATTGACTCTCTCGAAATATTTTTGGTAATTCACACTTGTTCGATCAATTGGACATACATGGTGTCATTGTCTCCTTATACATGGTTTATTGTCTTCAATTCATCATCAACATCGTGGTGTATGATTACGAATCATTGAAAACATCGAGGGGAGAGAGTGTGTAGGTGGTTATTGCTTCCTTGTTCTTCTACATGCTTCTTTGCGAAACCCAATGCCTTGAATTTCTTCAATTAGGGAAAGAAATAAGGCGATATCGGCTCAAATGTCTCACTTTGGTGATATCGTCTCAATTTCATGGGTGATCTTGTGTGAAGTTACCCAAATATGATGTTAAGATGCCTTACACACGGTCTTGGCATCGAGTTATTGCCTATTCACGGTGAATAGTATTACGAAAGACCACAACATTCGGGGAAAGTCGTATCATTTCGTCTTTCGTGGTTTGTTTGGTGTGATGCGTCTACATCGTGAGAAGATCTTGTTGATTTACGGCATGTTACCCTCGAGCGGATCTTCCGCAATTAGTCGATTTTCTTTGTGTGGTTTCTTGCTCATCTACAAATTCACGCATACTAAAACCTTCAAAAGTTAGAGAAATGTAGACTTCATCAAAGTTTCAAATCGCTAAAGCGAGCTTGTCGGTTTGAGGAGGCCGATTCGAAACTTCTTCACAATGGCTTCGAATATAACGACTTAGAACCGGTCACAACCGTTTAAACTTCCTCAACCCCATCATCGGTGAACAAAGCCCTCGGCTCACTCGTCAACAAATGGAAAGGTTATTTGCTCCTACATTCGTGGCGATATTGATGAGCGTGCTCGGTGTATCCGTTGTTTCATTGCACAACGATAATATTCCTATACGATACACTGCTACAACAACTCTCGTTGAAGATGCACCTACACCAGATTGACTCCAACACAACAGCTTGAACACACCGCTTCAACCAATGATGAACCGGTGATGATATTACGAATGAAGTACCCCACTGCATATTTTGATCTAAATGTTCTTCAACCCGTTTGCTAATGAGGCTGCTGCACGGATGTCGCGGAATCTTCAACAAACCATTTGAATCCTCGAATCGCACAATGTATACCAACATCAACCTCTACACACCGATGGACAAAAGACCATCCTCGGCTAACATTATTGGCAACCCGAATCAACCGGTCATTACAAGACAGCGTCTTCGCACAGACGGTGAACATTGCATTTATGCACTCACCGTACGCCAATATTAGCCTAAAAACATTAAAGGCGCAATGACAAAAGACAATTGGATTGAATCCATGCAAGAAGAACTCAACCAATTCAAGCGTCTTGAAGTATGGGAATCGGTTGAAAGACCAACGGGGTCTCGTCATTGGTCTAAAATGGATTTGGAAAAACAAATTGGATCTTTGAAGGGAATGTCATCCAAACAAGTCACGTCTAGTTGCTAAGGGCTATCGTCGGGAAGAAGGAATAGACTTTGAAGAATCTTTTGCTCCGGTTGCTCGTCTTGAGGTCTGTTCGGATATTTCTCGCATTGGTGCTCATATGAATATGACGGTCTATCGGATGGATGTCTGCGGCGTTTCTCAATGGGCAACTTAAAAGCGGTCTATGTCGGTAACCGGATGGATTCGTTGATCACGAGTTCCCGAACCATGTCTACAAACCGAACAAAGCTCTTTATGGTCTCAAACAAGCCCCTCGGGCATGATGTACGATAAGCTATCATCTTTCCTCATTGCCAATAATTTCACCAAAGGCTCGGTTGACCCAAATCTTTTATACAATATCACGGGCACATATCTTAATTGTTCAAATTTACGTGGATGACATCATTTTGGGTCGACACATAAAAGTTTTAAACCGCTTTTGCAAAACTAATGAAGAAAAATTTTAAATGTCCATGATGGGTGAACTTACGTTCTTTCTAGGACTGCAAGTTCATCAATCACCCGTAGTATTTTCTTGAGTCGGTCCAAATATGCCCTTGAGCTGTTAAACAAATTTGGAATGACAACTGTGACACTTATACCACACCAATGGCTCATACCAAGAAATTAGATCTTTGATTTACATGGGAAATTGGTTGACCCCACCAAATACCAAAGTATCATTGGGTCTCTCATGTATCTAACAGCTAGCGTGACTGATATTGTCTTTGCCGTTTATCTATGCTCCGTTATCGATCGCGACCAATTGAAACCCACCTCTACGAGGCTAAAAGAATCCTCCGATACATCAAGGGAACCATTAACTTGGGGATCGGTATTGAAGGATTACGGTTTTGAACTAATCGCTTTTTCGGGCGCCGATCACGCGGGATGCTTAGACTCGAGAAAAGTACCTCGGGGCTCTACAATTTCTCGGTGATAAACCGGTGTCTTGGCAATCAAAGAAGCGAGGAGTGTACATCGTTGTCATCAACGAGGCGAAATATGTAGCCATGTCCGCGTGTTGTGCTCAAGTCATCCGGATGAGAACACAACTCAAAGACTATGGTTACGTGTTTGACATAATCCCGATGTACTACGACAATCGGTGCCATTGCAATCTCGTGCAACTTCGATTCGGCAGACTCAAATCAAAGCACATCGATCTCGCTATCATTTCATCAAGGACCACGTGGAGCAGTGCACCGTTGAATTATACTTTGTGGGTGCGAGAATACCAATTGGCGGATCTTCTCACCAAAGCCTTGCCACCCGCTAGGTTTAATGAGTTGGTCCACCGGATTGGTATGCGGTGTTTGACTCAAGAGGAATTGGATGACCTCTTAAAAGCAGTCTTAAAACACATCAAACACCAAAACATCCTTTGTAAATATATTTTCAAAACAAAATACAAAAATATAAAATCTTATAAAACAACAAAAATAATCTTCTTATCTCTAATCTATCTTTCTATCAACATGGCAAGTCTGAGTTCTTCGTCAACACTTTAATCTTTCAAAATTGGTATTTTCCGATCAAGTGTTGAGGGGAAAATTTTTCATATAACTGTTTCAAAACATCGATGTACTTGCGTGTTTTCATATCTCGGTTGTTTCATTTTACAATGGTGGTGAATATTACGGTTTAATGACACTCCTCGGACTAAATTTATAACATTTCATTATTTCTTAAGTCGGGGGAGTGTCGTCATGCTTCATTCCTAAAATCTTCGTTTGGTAACCAAAATGGAAGTTAAATGGCTTTGTTTGATAAAAGAAAAGGTGGAGGGACCAAAGCATCAAAACCTTAAAGTTATTTTAAATAAAACACCCCACCTAACTTTCCTTCTCATTTATTACTCAAAACATAAAACCATCCTACACTTTGAATTGATTCAAGAAAACCGTGTTTTGATCTTCATCTTGTAAGTGTTTTCGTGATTACAACATGTTTTAAGACAAGGTTTTGAATTTCATACAAATCCTCACGGCTAAAACGTTTTCTCGCGTGATTAGGTGTTCTACGCTTATGCGTAAGAACACACAATCAATATGTGTGTGTTTGTGGTGAAATGGTTTGTGTCAAAGCGTTCATAATACATCAATGATACCATTTTAACCATCAAAACCCACCCGAAACACGAATTGATGAATTTTGAAAATTAGGGTTTATGAGTCGAATTGGGTATTTTCGAATGTGAAGTGTTTTGGTCAAAAGATTGTTGTGTTATGCTTATGTGATGTTGAATTGATGATATCCATGCCTTATAACCACCCGAAACCTTAATTGATTGAATTAGGAATTAGGGTTTAATGTTCTAAAATTGGGTATTTTTATTCACTTTGCAAATTAAGTGTTAAGACTTGGTCAATATGCTCTCACAACATCTAAGATATACCGAGAAAAACTTTGGTGCAAATTCTATGGCTAAAATTCATACACGTAAATTTAGGGTTTTAGACTACGTAAGGATTTCTTCGCATAACTCATTAAACCTGTCCAATTGTGTTATGATCGTCATAAAATGAATGTTATGTGTTAAACATTGATGATATGATGCTTTGTTTCGGGCTTGCTACACTTAATATTCAGAATCAAGGTTGTTGTTACTCTACGCATAAGGATCACCTTACGCGTAGCTTGTTATCGTAAGATTAGTCTTCGCGTAGCTTCTACGCATAAGGTTCTACATATGGGACTACGGCGTATCACAGTGAAGGATATCGTAAACAATGACCTCTACGCATAAGGTCAACTCTTACGAGTAGCCTTACTCGTAAGGTTAATATTGCCTCTGCGTAAACCCTACGTATAAGGTCCCTTTCCTCGCGTAACATTTCTTACGCGTAAGTTAGGATCCTACTGCGTAAGTTTACGCCTATGCATATATCATTTCGCTCACGCATAACTTTGCCAAAACTACGCAACCACGGATTGACCTTCATGATGAATTGTTACGTGTACAAACTTGTGAATAAACTAATCATAACGTCACGAATCCAATAATGTCACTAATAAACTTAATCGTCTAATATCTTGTGAACAATAAGTGATAACATAAACTTTAAAACTTAAAGTTAACTAACTCACTGAAACATTTCACGACATCATTAGACTATTGGACATACAAGTGACTTAGGACTCGTAACAATCATTGACACTTTGTACATTCAATAACTAGACAATAAGACCTTACATTGACTAACATTATGTCTTCGATATGTTGGTTCTTTTGGCTAATGTTATTTCGAGATCACGACATGGTGAACAAATGAATGTGGATGCATATGAAGTTCTCTCCATTGTTGATATCTATCCTTATGGCTATCCAATGAAGATAGGAAAGAATAATCTCCGTGTTGATTTTGACACCCTCACTTGCTCGGAATCTTCGTGTCTAATTGCTATTGATATTACGAGGACTCATCCGTATCGAGAATATGCTCACTCACTCTGCAACTGTTCACGAGATCTACATCCAGCAGTTCTTGAACACTATGGAAAGGGTCAAAGGACGGACTGGCATGTGATGACTCTAAACCACAAACAAGTCACCATTACACTGCAGACTTAAGGGCTGCTCTCCTAATTCTGAAGTCAATCCAACCAAACTATATGCCACACTGTCAAGAGCTAACTCTCCAATTCTTAATCGATATCGGTTATGGCGAGGCTACGGGAGTAATCACCAAGCATTCTCACGTAGAGCTTAAGAGTATTCCTCAACCACGAGAACTCTCTACATGATCATCACCAAGTCACATTTATGGTCGTGATAAAGGCTATGAGCATCCTAAGCTCATGGGCTGCAAATATTTTGGGCATTGGACAACATGAAACACATCGCTATCGAAGCTACGATTTGGGATGACATGATGTCATTTCTCAACAAACTTGGCTCAAAGATTCCTACATCGGATATACTAAACTGTTGATCCGAGAGCACTTGGACTTCATCCTGATATTCCCAAAAGGCTCAATGACCCCGACAATAACGATATGTTGACGGAACCTATTCTATCTGTCGGAATCAAGGAATCGTCTACAAAGAAACAAGGTCTTTGTGTTGCAGTTTCCTTCTAGCGAAGATGTCGAGCTCAAACATACAAAAGGTATCTGGGCAGTTAGACAAGGCAAAGTTGGTCATCTCGACGAAAAATCTTCGGAACACACAAGAAGAACCGAGAAGAGGAAGTGCGAGGAAGCGCAACAAGTCTTGTGAGTCAAAGGAAGGTTCCTAAAGGAAACCTCCTTCTAAAAGGATTGTTCCGTAAAGGAAGCGAACCTATTCCCACACTTGAACCACAAAGACAACTTAGGGACGAGAGCTCGAAGATCTTGTCTGTATGAAGAGTTTCATTACTCGCAATCGCAACCAAACACACCTCGAGAGCAAAACCTCCAAGTCCTCCATTTGTCCAAGAAAAAGGGAAGACTCAACTATTGTACCTTATGATGAGAGCTCAAGAAGAAGAAGAAGAGCAACTAGATAAATCATACAGACGAAGTTTAAAATTGTCGAGACACCTTCAAAAGTGAAGAATTTGCTAAAGATCAAATGGGTGGCCGGAGGATCAAGTGGTCTTTTACTCCTCTCCGGATCTGATGCGGTTAATCGACCCGATAAGGGATCCGTGCCACCACTCTTACGCAACAACAACAACTTGTGGAGGATACTATCGATATGACTTTGAGAAACCGAAACCAAGAAGTGCGAGAAAGAAAAGTCTAGAGATGGCGATGATGATTATCTGAAGTTTCTCTGGATAGTCCTACACGCTCACAAAAAACTTCGAACCACCAAAGGACCGGAATCTCCTCATCTCATCATCATCGGATTCTTCGTCTCATTCATCACAACCACCATCTAAGAAGTCAACCAAATCATCATCCAATCCGTGAAGAAACCACCTAAATCTTGGATTTCGAGACTCATGAAAGAATTGTGAAAGTTGTCCAACAAGTCGAAAGAAGGACATACTTCTGACTGAATTTGTTTGTGACCAAATTCGATGCTTAAATGATGAGAAAGACAAGATGCGAGAAGAAAGGGAGTTTGTTCGAAGTTCATGAAGAATCATCGTAAAGAGGAACTGAGCGAAATGATCGAAGGTTACACTAACAAGTACCTTCGGATATCGTTCCTAAAGTCCAAAAGGAACGGAGAAGACAGCAAGAGATCATACCCACAAGTTTCTCCTCGACCTTGTCCCGGTATGACTAGAAAGTATTTTCGGACAACTCACCCTAACATCGTCGCATTGGTTAAACATACAATGGCCAAAGAAGTCGATCTCTCGAATACGAAAGTTAATCGCTAAACTAGTGATGCAAATGTCAAAGCGATCGGAACGTTTACTTGGATGAAGCTAAATTTTCAAGGTCTACTTGCCTTTCAACTCGGATCATCATGCAAGGAGTCGGTAGATCAAACAAAAGCGGCCAAGAGATGGCGATGATAAGGACAAGGACTCTGCACCCAAGCGTTAGAAGCAATCGGTGAATCTTCTAAGATGCCACCTCCTCTACAACGGACTTCTTCTCAACAAAGTCTCCTCCACCTCGGTCTTCTCTCGATAAACCTCGGGACGATTCGAGTTACCGCCCGACTCAAAAAACGGTGATTACTTTGAGTATACGGGTGGTGGCGATGAAGAGGTCCTTGAGCCCCTACAACAACCCACCTCTCCCAAACAAGGACGAAACCGAATCATCATCTAAGCCTTGAAAAGAAGAAGAAGGCGCTTCATCTTGACGTCGTATCATGGCTAGATGACGATAAAAGCGAAGAATTTGAATGGTTTGCTACACTTGTTAACAACACTCCCTACCCCAAGAAGGTCAAGAATTAGTAGGCGGTAATACCTTGGAGCATGCAAAGATTTTGCAAGAAAGGTTCAGCGTGAAGAAGATGACGAATCGAGTTGAGCGCATCAAGAATGATGCATTCCTACTTTTGAAAAACATTTCGGAAAGTGCAATCGAGGTTGAATATCACCTTGAAAACATTGCTCGAGCCATGTCTAACAACATGGATTGGCTCAACCCGAAGCAAACATTGACTTCACCAAGCGGGACAATCCTCCATATTACACCGATCGGTCTCGAGCTCTACCTACCATTGGCCAACTGATCGACCTAGGTTCCCTTGAGACATTTCTTCAACAAAGACTTAGATTTTCTTCAACACGGTGGCGATGGTTCTAGGAAATCGCTACATCTCGACACTTCCATTCCTGCGCAATATACTCGATTGTATAGCCATCGAGGAACGTGCTACCCACATGTTCTCCGACAAAGTGGTAGCGTATGACCAAGATGCAATGTATGGGATTCACCATTGGCGGGCGTCAAGAATCTACTCTGATTGCTTGGTTGAAGTCTCAACATGCGGTGTTCGATTACTAAAAGTATCGTTGCCATCCAACATGTTGGTCTTTCGTCTAAATGGGACTACACTTTTCTCGACAAGATTGTAGTCAAAGACAAGACGAAAGGGACTATGCATTCTCTGAAGGCGACTTTGAGAATTTGAAAATCAACGATATTGAAGACATGTACCTTGCCAAAGTTCAAGGTCGCATGAGACAATTTCAAGCTGAAGTACAACGTGAATTCATCAAGTCACTTGCTCATCTTCATCGACGCATTGTCATCAAAGAGCGTGTTGAAGATCTTCAACTTGCCGTTGAATCATATCGAAGCGTGTAAACTTCACTCCACCACGACTTGATCTTCTCGACATCAACCGGCTTAAACAACTTACGCTCATCGGCAAACCTTTGGTCGTTTACGCGGTGAACTTCAACGAAAGCGCTTAATGGCGTGTGACGATCTTCACAAATTTGGAGATCACACTTTGAAGGCGGTCGATGATGGATTGGCTTATCGGTTGAAGGATATACATGAAAAGATTGGGAACCCAAAGCGATGGAACTCTAAGGACGAAGGGATGTGAGAAGGATCATCGAATGATTGATGAAAGGTTGTTTCGAAGGACCGATTCGAGGCGCTTGGAGAGCTTTGTTGGTGGTCGACCAAGATGAACATTACCGCTTTCAGCGCCTGTTTGCACTCTGGAAAAATCACCGGACTTCACGGTACTCCTTGATTTGGTTCTTTCATTAAAATTTTGGATGTATGATGATATATGTCAATGGCTTGTGCACACATAACGATGTATAACCCGTAATTGTCAAGAAAGGACCACGTAGTGCGCCTCGATGCCACAATCCTTATAAAAGGAGCAAAAGCTTCTTATTTTGAGTAAAACCTATCAAACCTTTCAATTTTCAAGGTTTTGCTCAAAAAGACAAGTACTTCCCATATGATTTTAAAACCTCAACCGTTTATATCACTAGTTGAGGGGAGTATTTGAATTAAAACTTTGTTCACAAATTATTCATAGTGGTCATCTTCCGCAACACTCGAAATGGTCATATTTATTGTCAACCGTTCAAAAATAACATTTTATATGCCATTTTTGAGGGGAGAAAATTGTGTGATAAGAAATATGTTGTGCAATATGCAAATGAATCATGTACCTCGAGACTTAACCAACGAATTGACGGTGATAAACTGTTAATAACTCGAAAAGTTTTGTCTGGATGGGTAATAATTTCAAGCTATTTAAGCTAGTAATGTAAGCGTGTCTCGCAAAGGACTTGTCCAAGTAGAAAGTACCATTCGAGAAACTCTTGATAGACATGAACTCTAACGGGTATGACAACCTTTCGAGGTTTGTCTACACCTTCAAGGTAGTTATTAGAGCTAGTTGTCACCTAAAAGTCGACAATGTAACTCTTTAACTATACAACGTAACCGTGTCTCGTGGGGATTGTCTATCTTGATGGATCAATTCAAAAGTGCGCTCTTTCCTCACCGTGCATTTAACCATTAAAACTATCAAGCACATGTGGAGGGGAGTATTTATGCAAAACCTTATCTCTCACGATGGTTCAAACATGTTTTCATTTACAAACCCTTTGAGATATTTTCACATCTGATGGTTTTAATGGCAAACATAGGTTAGTCATGGAGTTATAAGGTGACTAAGGTTAGGAATAACCGTCCTATGATCCGCCAGAGCCGGAGGGATCTACCCAAGGACACTACCATTAGTTAGTGTTAGAAGTCCTTAGGAATGATTGTAAAAGGAGAAATGAGAATCGGAGAAAGAAGGAGTTGAAGAATCAAAAGAAATGTAAAGTAAAGGGTGAAAATAAATAGCCCTCCGTTATTCAACTTAGGGCGGACAATCGGGTTCAATTCATATACTCTTGGCTGTCACTCGGTGACACCGTATTGAAGATTAATAGTCGTCATGGACCCGGTGGCGCATGCACTAAACCTTCTTAGCCACTTAAGTTTTCTTAAAAACTTGTTTCATTCTCACGGGAACCCTCGTAAACTATTGGCTTTCTCTTGAGATCGCCGGTATTGAAGAAGGAGACCCTCTCCTAGTCTCCGCCGGAAAACCAAAAGCACTTTGTTGAGTCTAGAGCCACGAGATTCATCAAAGATCTCTTAGGAACACTTGACATTTAATCACTTGATGATCAACAAATAAGATTATCGATGGTTCATATCGAGTCCTTCAGATCTTAGCAATCATCGAGAACATTTATGAGAGGTTCACATCCGTGATCCTCGGTGATTGAATGGAAACTCTGCGGGGTCTACATCAAACGACCACGGCGGAGTCAGTCACGGTAACTCCCGTAGATTCGTGGAGTGTGTCTCAAACGGTCTGATCGTGAGGTGATGCTTGGTGTACCTCGGCGACTCATCCGAACTGTAGATGTATTTTGTACATCGCGTTATCTCACTTGTGGGACTCCGGTTCGAGAACGGCCTTTGTAAAATTAGAGTTGTGTTTTCACACTATCTCATTAACACTCTCGAAGTTCAAACTTGTAAGTGCGAAACCGCTTATTACTAACCGTTTGAAATGTTTTCTTCTTATGGAAGCTCGGAGCGGGATGATCGTCTGATTCTTCTCATGCTCACGCCAACATCATCACTAATGGAAGTTCTATTCAAAAGCAACACAACCGTCGAATGATTCTTCGTCAAACCAAAGAATCTACAATGTTAAAGACTTAAAGAACTTCATCGAAGATTGAATTCCAACGTCAAAGAGTGTGTGAGCATGTTGAAGAATGGCGTGGAACCTTTGGAGCAGCGAAGCGCACTGAAAGCGGTGATGCGAACAACAACATACTATCACTTTCACCACAAAGAACAATGATCAAAGAACAAAGTTAAAGATGACGTCGAGCATAAGCATTCAAAGATAACTATCTCTACACCGGGAGATTGTTCGAATCAAGGCAATTCCTCTCACAAGAAAGAAGAATGTCGAAGGCGTCACACTACTATTACATCAACGCCTTCACCGTTTACATTCATATATACTTGAGGGAGATTGTTGGAATCACTCCTAAGCGATATTTCAAGTATTTATATTTCATATGTAATAGGTAGCTTTATTATGGCCTTTATGTTTGTTCAAGGTCAAGCTTATGTAGAAGGCCCATAAGCTTAGGCCCAAGCCCAATAAGGAATAGGGAAGGAGAGGGAGTGTTGCCCTAGCTCCTTGCCTATATAAACAATGTAATAACCCTTACTTGAGGGTTGGTTGTTCATGTTATTCATTCTCTTTCTCTCTTTGCATAACCGTTCCATTATAACGTGAGTATGAGTGTTTAACGTGTTCATCCGCCCCTCTTCTCCTCTCTATTTCTTTCTAGTAAGCTTGTGTTGTAAAACTAGTGACCCAACACCTTCCATGATGAAAAGTGATGGGATTACGAACAAAGGTCACGAAGAAGGGGGATAGACTAAGACAAAGCTAAGAATGAGAAAAAAAATTTACTAGATAGGAATCAAGTAAAGAAACCTAAACGAGGTGGACTACTAACTAGCTATTCTATTCCCCGGCAGCGGCGCCAAAAACTTGATAACGCTACACGCGTCGTTCGGGGTCAAAGGAACTTCCTTTTCGTCGAGAAAGTTTTTCAACACCCTAGGCAGTGAACCTAATTGTTGTAGTGTAGTATTAGGGTAAGCCACGGGTATTGATATCGTTCCCTAGGGAATAGGAATGCTAGTGAGAAGTTACTACGCTAAGGTTGGGGTTGAGGAAGATTATTTTTATCTTTTATATTTTTAAGGAAAGGAAAGGTACGAATATCGGGGTTTGAATTTGGGGGGTTGGTATTTCTACCGATTACTCTACTTATCTAATTATCTAATCTAAGGTGTATGTAGTCTATGTCTAATTATTGTGTGCTCGTATGATAGTTTAAAGATGTGTTTACTTAGGTTTTACTACTCCTTAATTATCTCCTATTGGTGGTTGAATTGTCCGTCCTTATTCCTAGTTGCGTTGTGTGTCTAAGGTTGTAGGTGCAGCGTTTCTCCCTAACTCTTTGAACTTACCAAAGGGTCTCATCTTCAAAACCCACTAGGATAATAAACTCTTACTCTAAGGCACTCTTTGGATGGTTTAGCTTACAACTACTCAAGGAGTCATATTCTAAGGTTCACAAAGATTTAATCAAGCATTAAGTACACAACGAATGACCTATCGCATTACTAGATCATTAATCAACTAAGATAAGAGACAACCAATCAATATTCAATAATTAAGTTTCATATTCCCTAAGCAAACACACAAGTAAATTAGTCGGACATCGAGAACATGCAAGCATACACACAAATAATCAAAGACATAATTGTATTAATGAGGTAAACCACTTATCTTGATGTAAGATAGGGTTTGGAACCCTAAAATCTTGTACAAAACAGACCTCGGTTCGGTTTAGGTTTTACTCCAAAAGACTACACACTAATCTTGAAAATTCGGATTCTATATATAATATTACATATGCGACGGCGTCACCTTATGTTTTGTGGCCGTCGTGTCGCCTTCATTAGGGTTTCGTCTTGGCGTTAGACTTGCGACGGTGTCACCTTAAGCTTGTGGCCATCCTTTTCAACTTCGGCGCCGTGCGGATTACATCTAGGCCGTGCGAGTTGCGACGACCTACTCTTTTATAACTTGACGTCGTCACTTGAAAATGAGAGTTTTGGCTTCGTCCCGTCACAAAGATCCTCCGACGGCATCGCATTAACACTGACGCCGTCACCTTATGTTTTCAGTGACTTTGAGTGTCTCGATTCGACTTTGGCCATTTTCTTTGTATAATCGCGCTTTTCATCCAAATAAGTGCCATTCCACATTTACCTTCAAGAGACCAAAAATTGAAAAGGAACGATATTAAGCAATAACGGATACAAAGTGATCAAATAAGGGCTTAAGCGACCCTCAAAAGGTACCTTTTAAAACCTTATCAACTGCATGTGCCCACGATGATTCTGTATCTCTCGAACTTAATGCTTATAAAGAGCGTGTTGCTATTTATGAACAACGAGCTAAGTTTGAGTTAACCACTCGTGAGTAGGAGATGGATGACCAAATCGTGCAACTATTAGACAAAGTAAGTTTAAAGAAGAAGTATTAAAACAAGAGTTAAACTCCTTACAAGAAAAGCTTTCTAAAGCGCTAAGCAAAACAAGAACTTCAAGAAAATGTTAAAATGCTTAAGCAAGAATTACGTGCTAAGGAATCAAAACTTTTGAGCGATTTTCTAATCTAAAACCTTGAAAACAAGCTTGAAAATAAGTTATGCGTGCAAGGAAATACCATTCAAATCGCTCACTTAATCACTAAGCACGAGTTTTAAGTGATAAGCATAGTACTCCCTTGTTGAGGAACCAAATCCAGAGGTCATTAAAAGGCTAAAAGTGCTCATAAGGTAATCTATGATGGTAATGAAATCCTTAAGCCTAGGCAGAAACCTAGTTGCGTTGAGTGCCTTTGAGGAAGATAGAAAATTAGATGATGCATCTAGGGAGAAAATGAATAAGAAGCTAGATGATCACAATGTAAAAGAATAACATAATGATCAAACCCCATGATTACAAAAAGGAAAATTGGATTTCCTTAAACAAGTTTAAGCCTCAAACTTTGTTAACACACGAACAAGTGTTTTGGAAAAAAGACTTAGATAAGCAAAAGTGAAAATATTGTTGAAACAAACCCTCCCCATAGGAGAATGCTGCTGACATTGTGTATCCTCCCAATACACCAATGCATTTAGTTCCTAGAACTATTGCCACTAAAACAAGACCTTAATCAGTCAATATGTGATTCTTCAACTATTTATCGATTTTGAGAAAACTTGTAAGAAAAGGATTACACCCATCGGGATAACTAAAGGGAAAGGGTTTGAACAAACAAAAGAATGTTATTTAATCGAAGTCATGCCTTTCTTTAAACAATTAAAAGATCAATTTGAGAGTCTTAAAAGGGATGGATCTGAGATATTAAAGGGATGGAAAAAGAATTTGATGCAATGATAATTGAAGTTAGTAACTATGAGCGGGCATTAAAATATAATGAAATTGAGAGGAAGAACTTGCATACCTTAAATGAGAATCGATTTACGAATGTATCTCTCAAGATGTGTTTTATCTCGCTACTAATTGCTCTATTATCGCTTCTCAATTTCATGAATTATCATTGCGTTGAAAGTCTTCCATGATCGTGTCATTGAGCTTGAAATCAAAACTCTAAACTAAGTGATAAAATTGAGCAGGATGATCACGATAATTTGGTAAAACATTTTTCTAAGCTAGAAGTTGAACATTTTGACTTGCAACTAAAATATCAACATCTTAAAGAAAATGTTAAAACCTCAAACATTAAGATATCCTTGGATGTTCGAGTTTGATGCGGTTTTGAACTAAACAAATGTGACGAATGCATTCAAGCTCACCATGTAGGATCGAGAAAGTTGAAAGCCCAAATCTCTCAATTAAAGGGTAAAAGAACAATATGGTGGCTCCCAAATGCCTCCTCCTTTAGATTCTCGAATTCTCAAAATTTTCATCTTCAAAACTTGGTTAATACCTTACAAAAGGAAAATGAGAGTTTTCTAGAAGAAAATGAAAAGGTTAAACGTCATTTCAATGAGTTATTTGAGTCAATTAAAGTCACTCGTAACAAAAATAACGAAAACATAACCTCGTTGCAAAAGGAAATTGAGAATCTTAAGAGTCGGTAATAGGAAAATGCCAATGACCAATGGGAGAATGGTGCTTCAAAGGGGCATGTCGTAATAAATATGCTTTATGCATGAAATATGTTCCTCCTCATCTTAGGAATAACAAGCCGGCAATTCAAACATATTTCTCATATCTTAAGGACAGCCTAGAATGTCTCCGTGAGATTGTAGAAGAGGATAAGTTAGAGAAACCACTTGATAATGCAATTGGTCATGCATGTTTATATGCCAAACGATCTCAAGAACTTCTAGAATGCTTAATTACAATATGCCCTAAAACCTTAGGTGAGCAAGTCAATCCTTTGATTCCCTTTTCAATGCCTAGTGCCAAGCATGCAAGTCATTCAATGCCAAATATTATGAACGTGAACCTTAGTGTGCCTTCAAGTAGTTCGATTCCAAATCATTAGTGCTAAGAATGTGAACTCGAGTGTGCCCTCTAGGAGTTCAAATCCAGCACTTCTCTTGTTAAGAGAGTGAACTTTAATGTGCCTTCAAATAGTTCGGATCGGCATATCTAAGCGAAATGCATAAATTAGCAAAACCAACTAATGTTCCCATTCCTCTACAGAGTAAACAGTGACATTAAAGCGAGCAGATCAAAGTCTCAAGACAATACAAGGAATGATAGGACCTCGCAAGCTAAGAATGTTCATTGGAAGAAAGTAGAAGATCACCCTAGGAACACTAAGTTTGAGTTAAATAAAACGAATCGTGTTGATTCTAGTATTTGCTATAAGCGTACTACAATTAATTCGAATTCTGCTGCTACTTTTAAAAAAACTTGTAATGATGATTGTGTGGTTTCTGTTACTAATCGTGAATGTGGTATGAATGTCTTGTCTAATGTTGTCGATTGCCCAGTTAATATTGTTAATGCTAAAAATCGAGCTAAGAAGGCTAAAAAGCAAAAGAGAAAGAAAGTTAGAAAACAGTGGAAACCCACAGGAAGAACATTTAGTAAGATAGGCTATCAATGGATACCTATCGGCCATAAGGCTAATCGGACAATGCCCACTAGAAAATGGATGCCTACTAGTAGAATTATTACCTTAAGAAGTGAACACACTTTGAATAGGGCAAATACGAACACTAGTACTGCATCTATTCAAAATGATTCCATTGCTTCAATTTCTGATATGAATGTTTCTATCTCTGATGTGAGTGTTCCAATCAATGTTACTAACCAAATGGAACCCATTCTTGCATGGGGATCCCAATTATCCAGTTATCCATTCTTATGCGTGTTCAACTGCGGATCGTTCAAATCGTTACGTAGTACACGGACTCAGTCGTTCCAAGCATATATTTGGAAACGGTCGCGACTCATGAACTTCGTGAGCAAATTCATCGGGCTATTAGATTTGGAAGCGATCATTTCGGTGCAATTATGGGCTATGGAGATTATGTTGTTGGTGAAAGTGTTATCTCCATAGTGTATTATATGGAAGGTCTTGGTCATAACATGTTCTCTGTTGGTTAATTCTGCGATTACGATCTAGAAGTAGCCTTGAAAAACATACTGTTTCGTTAGAGAACTTGATGGTAAGGAACTTTTAAGAGGAACACGTGGTTCAAATCTATACACCATCTCTATCGATGATATGATGAAGTCTTCTCCAATTTGCTTATTGTCAAAGGCTTCAAAAACAAAGTCATGGTTATGGCATCGTCGTCTCAATCACTTGAACTTCGGCACCATCAATGATCTCTCCAGAAAGGACTTGGTTGTAGGTTTACCTAGACTTAAGTATGAAAAGGATCATCTTTGTTCGACATGCCAATTAGGAAAAAGCAAGAAGTATGCCCATAAACCCAAACCTACAAACTATGTTACATAAGTTCTTCATACAATTCACATGGACTTATGTGGACCCATGAGAGTCTGAGAATATCTTTGAGAAGAAATATGTGTTAGTTGTGGTTGATGATTACTCTAGATTCACACAGGTCAAGTTCTTAAGGACAAAGGATGAAACTCGATATCATCATCAAACTCATCAAGCAGTTGCGAGTTCGTCTTAACAAAGCCGCTGAATCATCCGAGCAGACAATGGGCCGAGTTTGTTAACAAACAACTTAGTGAATTTTATGAAAGTGTGGAATCGGTCATCAAAGAAGTGTTCCACGATCTCCTCAACGAGCGGTGTAGTTGAAAGACAAAATCGAACTCTTGTGGAAGCCACAAGAACAATCTTGATTACTCAAAGGTTCCAATGTTTCTCGGGGTGAAGCCATTGCCACTGCATGCTACACACAAAATCGATCCACGATTCACCTTGTTCATGGAAAAACTCCATATGAACTTGTTCTGTGAAAACCTACTTATTCCTTCGTGTATTTGGTGCTTTTTGCTATCCTACGAATGATGGTCAAGATTTAGGTAAACTAAGAGCTAAAGCGGACATTGGAGTTTACATGGGATATGCACCAAGCAGAAAAGGATACCGAATCTACAACAAGAGGACCCGAAATATCATGGAAACTATTCACGTTACGTTTGATGGTGACCGGTCAAATGGCTCCAAGACAATCCAATTCAGGACCGCACTTCAAAACAGTCCCATTGGTTCATCTCTTGTACCAAACTCTTCTCCAAAGACTCCATATGTACCTCTATCTTAAGATGATTTGAAGAAATTGTTTGATCCTATGTTTGATGAAGGCTGTGAGCCAAGTGCTATTGAATTGTCAACTCCTTCAATAGAGGCTGCTTCTATCTCTATCAATGAAGTCAATCCTTGGTTTCTATGTCATTAAGTCGGGAAGCACTTCGCTCACGATCAATCTATCTCATCAACAAACCTTCAATCACCAAGTGTACTTCATGGAATTGTGTCCGATTCACGGGATGAAGTTAATCCCTTTGCTACTTCGAAGATGCTCCATTTGAAAATATATTTACTCACGAATCATCATCGAACCATCTTCATCGGGAGAAATCGACTCTGCTACTTGGTTCCACAACAACAACCACATGAACACCTTAGAAAATGGACACATGATCACCCATTGGACAACATCATTGGAAACCTTTCTCGTCCGGTATCCACTAGGAAACAACTTGCAACCGATGCCTTATGGTGCTTCTTCAACTTCGTACTCTCTAAGATCGAACCAAAAGATGTTAAAACTGCCATGAATGAAGATAGCTGGTACAATGCCATGCAAGAAGAAATTCATGAGTTTGATCGACTTGATGTATGGGAATTAGTACACGCTCCAGTTGTGCTATGATCATTGCTCTAAAGTGGATCTTCAAAGTGAAGCTTGATGAGCATGGCGATGTATTAAAGAATAAGGCTAGATTGGTTGCAAAAGGATACCGTCGGGAGGAAGGTATTGATTTTGAAGAATCATTTGCTCACATTGCTCGTGTCGAGGCAATCGAAATCTTCTTGGCTAATCTTGCAAGTAAGAACATGGTAGTCTATCGGATGGATGTAAAGGCGGTGTTTCTTAACGGAGATCTTAAAGAACTCGTCTCGTCGATAACTGAAGGCTTTGTGAATCGAGCATCCTACTCACGTATATCGTTTGAAGAAGGCTCTTTATGGTTTAAAGCAAGCTCCAAGGGCATGGTATGATCTGTTGTCAAAGTTTCTTACATCTCACCGGCCAAAGATAGGGCGGTTGATCCAACATTGTTCACCGAAGTCGGGCAAACACTTAATTCACGTTCAAATTTATGTTGATGATATCATCTTTGCCTCGATGACCCCAATGAATGTGACCGTTTTCAAATGAAATGGGTTCTAAATTTCAAATGTCAATGATGGGACAAATGTCATTTTCTTGGGATTACAAATTTCACAAAGTCCGGAGGCATTTTATAAATCAATCTAAATATGCAAATGAGTTGTTATAGAAATTTGGATTTGATTCTAGTGACCTGATGACACTCCCATGATTGAGCGTACTAAAGCGGATGAGGACCACTCGGGGATCATGGTAGACCAAGCGAAATATCGTAGCATGATCGGATCCACGATGTACCTCACGGCCGATGAACTGATATTACATTCATTGTATGCATGTGTGCTAGATACCGTGCTAAGCCTACCAAAAGCACCTTAGGCGGTTAAGCGGGTCTTTTGGTACCTACAAGGAACCATCAACATGGGACTTTGGTACCAAGGACACCGGTATGTCACTAACGACATATGCGGATCACGAGATCATGCGGTCTCAAGATACTCGTCAAGTACATACCGAGGTGCTCGGTTTTGGGTGATAAGCTTGTGAGTGGTCGTCAAAGAAGCAAATGAGCACTTCTATTTCCTCTGAGGTTGAATACATAGCCATCTCGTCATGTTGTGCTCAAATCCTTTGGATGAGATCTCGATTAACCGACTATGGCCTTGAATTCAACAAAATCCCTATATTTGTGATAATAAAGTGCTATTGCTCTCTCATGCAACAATGTTCAGCACTCAAGAGCCAAGCATATCGACATTCACATCATTTTATCAAGGAACAAGTAGAAAAAGGTGTGGTGGAACTCTACTTTGTGAGAACGAATACCAATTAGCGACATCTTCACCAAAGCTCTTCCTAGAAACGTTTTGAGTTTATCCTTCCACGTCTTGGTCTAAAGAGTCTACAACGGAAACACTCAAGCGTCTTCAAGAGGAAGGCGAGGAGTAAAGGTCTTTATTCATCTATCTCTTGTATATATTTATTAAAAAGCAAAATACAAAACTTGAAAAACCCTCAAAAGAAAATATAAAAATATAAAATTTTCAAAACCATAAAATTAGAAAATCTTGAAAATATATATATATATATATATATATATATATATATATATATATATATATATATATATATATATTACTATTTTGTCATGTTTTTCCTTATTCGATATCATCTACGGACTTTGTGTTGACATTGAAAGAATGTCACGGGTTTTAGATGTTCTTGAATGCACATAGTTTTTGAAAAAAAATGAGGCATAGAAAAATGGTGGTTTATTGTTATTTGAGACGGTAACCCATTTTCAAAGAAAAACGAGCCATGCTTTATCCGGTTTTCAAATCTCATGCTCGATTCTATAAATACAATTTCTTACTATCTAATGAAAACTAATTGCTTTGAAAAATTACTTGGACTCTATTTTTGAATATCATCGAACTTAACAGTTGTCATAAATATATATCTCAATCAACAACTTATGTCATTGATTGAGGGGAGAATGATTTTCAATTAAATTAAAAAGTGTATTTTCAAACAATGGTACCAGACCATGGTTATTATTAAGTTTTCAAAAGATATTCAAGCATGTTTAATCTTTGGAGTCTAAAGTCTCAAAATTCGATTCTTATCAGTTAAAAAGTTTCTCAAGATCAAGTCACAATTCTCCTTAAAAGCTTTCAAATTCAATTTAAATCTACGGAGATCACAATTCTCAAATGACTTGATAATTGTGATCGGGGGAGAATTTGTGATTTAAATTGGATTTAATCTGATAATTCGATAAATGGTTTTATAAGGATGTATAATCTCTCCTCCCCGCATGTGACAAACAATTTCAAATTATCCATGCACATGTTGAGGGGGAGAATCTACTTTAAACTTTAAATTATCGAAACGTGATTTAAATATCTCTATGTGCAGGTTCCTTCTAATATGTGCAAAACTCTTTCAAACTTCGAGGCACATATTGAGGGGGAGCAAACTTTTGAAAACCTCATCCTTCCTCAAAATGTTTTATCTAAAGTAAATTGATTGGGAAGTGTTATTCTTAATCTAACGATTTCAAAGATCTCTTGCCTCCATATGCTAAAACAATTTCTGAATTATATGCATATGATGAGGGGGAGCATTTCTAAAATATCAAAACAATTGAGATACAAAATGCTTTGATGTTATATCACAAGTATCTTGATTGATTTTCAAATGGTTTTCAATTGGTTTCAAGGCGGAAGAACTATACCAAAAGACCGACCAATCCTACTTTATGCATGGTGATATAAGGATGATAAGGTTAGGTTATGGTCCCATGATCACTTGAGCAGGAGGATCTACCCAGAACAATCCACTAGTTAGTGTAGAAGTCCTTAGGTATGATGATAAAGGAGAAAAATGAGATATGGGAAGAGTGCGGATGAGGCGAGCTAATCTTGGAATAAACCCAACAATGTTTTAGCTATGAAGTCTCGGTAAGCATTGAAGGGGTTGAAGAATGAAAAAGAATTGAATGTGAAAAGGGTGAAAAGAAATAGCCCTCCATTTATTCAACCATAGGGCGAAAACCGGTACAATTCATATGCTACCGATGGTAACATCGGTATTGAAGACAAGGCGTCATGGACCCGGTGGCGCCTGCACTACAACTTCCCAAACCACTCAAGTTCCTCTTAAAGGGCTTATTTCATTCTCACGGGAACCTACATAATCTATCGACTTTCTCTTAGAGATTGTTGATATTGAAGAAGGAGACCCTCTCCTAGTCTCGATGCAGAACCAAATATGCACAAATTGAGTCTAGAGCCTCGAGATCATCAATAAATCTCATTAGGACACTTTCAATGAAGACTCTCTGTTTCACACAATGTGGAAGAGATTATATCTTGAGTCCTCGCATTATCCTTGTGGTATTGCGGAACATCCGAGTGATATGCAAAAATATTCACAATGAAGATGGAAAGCCTTACGGGCCAACATCTAACAAGCTCACGGTAAGTGGCATGTGAGATCTATTCAAATAGATCAATCATGTGACAACTGAACAGAAACAATGGGGCGATTCAATCTTTTGAATCAATCTTGGTTCAGGTTATGGATTGACGAATACCTTTGAAAAAACCGGTCATTGTGCTTAAAAAAACTCTTTCTTTACCACATCGACCGTGTACGAATATTTCAAATCAAAAGGTGTTTTATGATTGATAATTGATTTTCATTAAAACCTTCGTTGTATGGCAAAACAATTTCTATTGAGCAATACGATTATTTTTCAAATCTCTTTTCATCAATCGGTGAATCTCTATTCATTTGGTTCACTCACTCCGTGTTGTCTTCTTTGAGGCGTTCGGTTTGAGAACGACTAGAGCGATTCGCGAAACCTGTCAAGGAAATTCTTGAATTATACGATCACAGGCGATACATGTCTTGATCAGCGGGGAACCGTGGGCGTGTACCTCAAATCATCAAAAGTGATCAAAGACACTTTCATAAACTTTATTGTTAATCGTTTTATGCGGTACACCCGACATTTGCGGTGATCGAATGAAGCGGTCAATCCATAGCCGCATGCTCACACAACACATTCATTTCCAAAGAAATCATGATTAGTGCATCAATGACTACGATATTTTCACTCCATGCTTCGCTTTCGCTTGCGCCAATATCATGAATCAAGGAAAGCTTCCGCTACTCGATAAGAAGAAATCATGATCCGAATGTGAGCATGTCGGTCCAAAAGTCACATCATCACATAATACCAACATCACAAAGTAAGAGTCGAGATTTAATATGACTGATGATCTCAAAGCGAGCTCAACAATCATTCTCACGTGGATCGATTAAAGACCTCCACTTGGAATTCCCAAACATGCAATAATGAAGATTCAAAGACTACGAGCTCTTGAGCAAAGGACTTAATCAAGAATCCTAGAACAATCTAATGTAATATCATTTGTAATCATTGTAAATTGAGGTAACCTCCTTAGGGGAGATTGTTAGGAATTAGAAAATTCACCATTAAAGAGTCGGTCACCTCAAGTATAAGCATTCAATAGAAAGCTCGTAGTCGTAGTTATGATATGTTAGTTAGTAGTTTGTTAAGTAACACCGTGGAGGACGGATGGGTCTTTACCAGCTGTATGCCCGATCCATGACCCGTAGGTGGCATTTATTTGTAAGACACTAAAATACCCTCTACCTTCCAAGGTTGAGGGTTGGAGCTCAATACTATTTTCTTTGTTTCACATAGTTCGAACTCTCTTCCTTTCTCTCTAGAACTTTCTCTCTCTAACATCAAGTATCGCCTACTTGGATTATGGTTTAGTGTGTTTATGAAATCTTATATCTTACACACTGAGTCCGGTACCACGAGCGATTTGAGCGATCTACAGTTGAACACGAGACAAGAATGGATAAGCTGGATAATTGGGATCCCCATGCAAGAATGGGTTCCATTTGGTTAATGTGATGATTGGAACACCCACATCGAGATAGAAACATTCATATCGAAATTGAGGCAATGGAATCATTATGAATAGATGCGGTACTAGTGTCCGTATTTGCCCTATTCAAAGTATGTTCACTTAAGGGAATAGTTCTACCGTAGGCATCTATTTTCTAGTGGGCATTGCACGATTAACCTTATGGCCTCTGGTATCCATTGATAACCTATCTTACTAAATGTTCTTCCTATGGACTTCCACTATTTTCTAACTTTCTTTCGCCATTTCCTTTTTCCTTCTTAGCATGATATTTTGTATTAACAATGTTAGCTGGGATTTGTGACATTAGACAAAGCATTCACACCACATTCATGATTAGAAGCGAATTCAAGCGAGACATCATTACAAGGTTTGCAAATAGTATCGAATTGAAATAATTACAAGATGCGCCTATGGCTAATACTAGAATCAACACGATTCGTTTTATTCGACTCAAGCTTAAAGTTCCTAGGTTGGTCTTCTACTCTCTTCCAATGCACATTCTTAGCTTGCGAGGTCCTATCATTCCTTGTATTGTCTTGATACTTTGACCTACTCACTTTAATGTCACTTATTACTCCTGTAGAGGGAATGGGAACATTAGTTGGTTTTGCTACTTTTTGCATTTTTTGCTTAGATGTGCTGGGATGTGAGCTAATTGAAGGCGTACTGAAGTTCACCTTTTTCACACTAGAGGTGTTGGGATATGAACTACTTGAAGGTATACTACAGTTCACATTCATAACATTGGGCATCGAATGGATTTCATACTTGGCACTAGGCATAGAACACGGAATCAAAGGATTAACTCTCTCACCTAAGGACTTAGGGCATATTGTGATTAAGCATTCTAGAAGTTCTTGAGATCGTTTGGCATATAAGCATGCATGCCCAATTGCACTATCAAGTGGTTTCTCTAACTTATCCTCTTCAACAATCTCACGGAGACATTCTAGACAATCCTTAAGAGATGAGAAATATGTTTGAATTGCAAGTTTATTATTCCTAAGATGAGGAGGAACATATTTCACGCACAAAGCATATTTATTACAAACAAGTACCTTTGATCCATCATCCTCGCCATTGGTCATTGGCATTTTTCCTTTTACATGACTCTTCAGATTCTCAATTTCCTTTTGCAACGAAGTTATTTGTTCATTATTTTTATTACGAGTGACTTTTATTGACTCCAATAACTCATTGAAATGATGTTTAACCTTTTCATTTTCTTCTAGAAAACTATAATTTTCCTTTTGTAAAGCATTGACCAAGTTTTGAAGATGGAAGTTTTGAGAATTCCGAGAATCTAAATGAGGAGGCATTTGGGAGTCACCGCATTGTTCACTTCACCCTTTAATTGAGAAATTTGGGCTTTCAACTTTACGATCGTGTTACAATGAGCTCGAATCGGTTCATCACGTTTGCTAATTTCAAAAGCGCATCAAATTCGGGGACATCCAAGGATGTCTTGAAATTTGAGGTTTTAACATTTTCTTTTAGATGTTGATATTTTAATTGCAAAGCAAGATGCTCAACTTCAATTTAGAAAACTGTTTTACGAGTTATCATGATCATCTGTTCAACCTTATTATGCGCTTTAGAGTTAGTTTTTCAAGCTCAATGACACGATCATGGGAGACTTTCGAACAATGATAATTCATGAAATTGAGAAGCATTAATGGAACAATTTGTAGCCGTGTAAAACACATCTTGAGCAATACATTCGAAATAAGATTCTCATTCAAGGTATGCAAGTTCGTCCTCTCAATCTCATTATATTTTAGTTCTCGCTCATAGTCACTAACCTCAACAATCATCGCATCAAATTCCTTTTCCATTTCTTTAATATCTAAGTCCATCCCTTTTAAGACTCTCAAATTGTCCTTTTAATTGTTTAAAGAAAGGCATGACCTCGCTTAAATAGCATTCTTTAGTTTGCTCAAAACCCCTTCCCTTGATTATCCCATGGGTGTGATCCTTTTCTTACAAGTTTTCTCAAAATCAACAAATAATGGAAATATGACATCTTGTTGATTAAGGTCTTGCTTTTAGTGGCAATAGTTCTAGGAACTAGATGCATTGGTGTATTTGGAGGATACACGATCGTGAAGGCATTTTCCTAAGGGAGGGTTTGTAACAACAAGATTCTCTCGCTTTTGCTTATCTAAATCCTTTTCCGAACACTTGTTCGGGAGTCAACAACGTTGAGGCTTAAACATGTTCAAGGAGATCCAATTCTCCTTTTTGTAATTATGGGGTGTGATAATTATTTTCTTATCTTTACATTTAGGATCATCTAGTTTCTTGTTCATCTTCTCCCTGGTGACTTCATCTGATTTCTTATCTTCCTCTGTGCACTCAACGCAACTAGGTTTTTGTCTAGGTTTAAGAATCTCATTGCCATCATAGATTACATTTTGAGTTGCTTTTGCTATCTTCCCGTACTCAGGGTTGGGTTTATCTATAATGGGAACACTATGCTTGTCGCTTAAAACTCTATGCTTAGTGATCATGTGAGCACTTTGAATAGTATTCCCTTATACGTACAACTTATTTTCAAGCTTGTTTTTCAAGGTTTTTAGATTAGAAAAATCATTCAAAAGTTTTGATTCCTTAGCAATCGAATTCTTGCTTAAGCATTTTAACATTTTCTTGAAGTTCTTGTTTTGCTTAGCGCTTTAGAAAGCTTTTCTTGTAAGGAGTTTAACTCTTGTTTTAATACTTCTTCTCTAAACCTACTTTTCTAATAGTTATGCGCATTTGGTCATCCATTTCACGCTCACGGGTGGTTAATTCAAACTTAGCTCGTTGTTCATAAATAGCAACACGTTCTTTATAAGCATTAAGTTCGAAATAACGAATCATCGAGGCACGTGCACCGTATTCGTCAAAAGCATAGTCATCATTGATCGCATAAGATACATCACTTGGTACAATCTCACTTTCACTTTGTTTCACATATTGATCATATGGGACAACATTGATATTACCCATATTTTAATATCGACTCAATAATTACGATTGATTGTACCGTTATGTATCTTTTGCATCAACTTCATCGTATTATTTTAATACCTCGAAATGATTTTATCTTTGGATGGACCAACTTGTGGAGATGAAGAGACTTTAGGAGAGACCATTGGAGAAATGCTAGCTATGAAAATGGTTTGAGCGGTGGGTTCATCATCAACGTCAGTCGTAAGCATCACAATCGGCGACTTGAAAGGCATTACGATGATTATGGCCTATCTCTGAATTGGTACGCTCATCCACATCTCGCATCATATGTCTTAGCATTTCCTCGACCAAAAACAACAACTCCTCTTCATCCAAAGCGCACCATTATCCCGAGCTTGCACAAGCAACATCTTATCCACAAGTACTACGCATTACGAGGCGTTTTAGCGATGTGCGATTCCTTGCAATGTGTCCCTCACCTTCACGGTTGTAACATTTGATTGGTTTTGCTTGACCTGGTTTCCATTCCTTCCCCATTCGATTTACGAATAACCTCTACCGATTCCACCTCTTCCTTGTTCGTCGCCTTTCTTGAACTCGTTGCTATAACATTCCATCTCAGCGGTGGCTTGATTGTATGGATTGGATGCGATTACGAGATTGTTGTTGGTGTGTGGAAGAGAGTTCATGTTTTGACTAATCGGAGAGCAGTTGATTAATGAAGTTTCCACGTGTGCATCGGCATCGACTTGTTTGAACATAGGATCGGGAATGAGTTTGTGATTACCATTACCCATGGGTATAACTTGAGATGCTTTGGTGGTAATTCCAATGTTTGAGTAGAAGGCGGTTGAATCATTTGATGGGCTTGTTTCTCCTCAGGTTAGTTTTGAACGATCAAGAATCCTTTTTCAAACATAGCATGTCTCTCATTACGAAGAAGGAAGGCATAGAGTTGCTCATAGTTTGTATTCTTTAATCCTTTGGTTAGCTTTACAGAGGTGACAAACTTATGCCATTCGGGTTCATGTTGTTCACAAACTTTGAGTTCACCGAATGTTTGGCATAGTCATTCGATGTTCCTCATATCATTAACAAGCTTGTGGAATCTCACGTAATACTCATAGACACTCTCATCTGGTTTCATCTTGAAGTGTTCAAATTCATCATAGAGTTGTGATTCTCTGTCTTCCATAGTTAATTCGAAACTCGAGAGAAGCATCTTGACATTATCCCACACCGCCTTGGCTTCGGTGTTGTGATTGGTCGACTTATAGATATCTTTTGGAAGACCTTGAAGTGCGATGTTAGAAGCCACGATATCAACATCGAATCTCTTTTCTCCTTATCATCGAGCTCATTGTTGATACAAAAGTTAGGCGTTCCTAATTTGGAGCTCGGTTCTCGTACCAATTGAGAATTCTTGCTTGAGACTGCGCACTAAGAGACAAGAAACACCGTTAGGCTTATCGTGGGATTGTCTCCCGATTATCCTCCGGTGAGAGTGAGTAATCGGTTTAGGGTTTAAGGAGTTTTAGGGTTATGAGATCGTACCTTAAGCGAGGATATGATTCCCTTATATCGCACGGAATCCTTGTTGGTTCCGTGTTCCCCAACTTCGGCGTATCCGCCAAAGTCGGTTGGGAATGATTATCTTCGTATTTTAGAAGATATCATGTATCAAATCCATAAATAGATTTGGGCTTGGGCCTTCGTGAGCCCAAACCGTTATTGAAAGTGGCCGGTCGTGCGGGTTTGTTAGTATTGGGTTTTGGTCGGGTTTATGACCCGATGCGGACTATCGTCATCATGTCCCCAGGTCTAGTATGCGCGATGCGTAGCTGCGGATGCTAGACTAATGACCGTAGTTCAAAAACAAAGAGCGGACGAAGCGTATCCTAGAAGCCAAACACCTACCCGTAGGTGCAATGTATCGAGACATCCAAATGAATAGGTAATGCCTCGTTAATCGGGGGAAAGTCACTGCCCCGTTGTCACATCAAGCCATCTCGGCCACACAAAGAAGACTAGTGGAATCCACGTGTCGCCAATCGTATGGGAGAGAAGAAGTATATAACTTGGCGATTCATTCTCACCAAATTCCTCACAGTAAAAAACACCATCCGCCATTTCTAAAGCATTCCAAGAGTTGTTATCCCAAAAGTAACCAACCACAGAGGTAATCGCGCGTGCGACGGATCAAAAAGTATAGCATCATGGTTAAACAATTGTCGACTTTACCTCAGACCTTAATTTGATCGATCGATGGAATTTTCCTCGGTTATTTTATACCGGGACGTGCATCCAGTGTTCCGGATCATGCGAGCCACGATTGCGGATTTCCCGAAGGAAAGTGGGCGATATACACGGTTATTGAATTTGCGAATCAGCGCGTGCCCTATCCGCTTTACGTGCGATGTGTTAAACTATTATCGTTACACATATCGCGATTACCTTTGCATCGGTGCGGCCAAAATTACTAACTTCGAAGTAAATTGCCGTTTGCTGGGGATTAATCCCACCATCCACCTCTTCCGCGCTTTTTATCACACCACATGGGCGCATGGGTGGGTTTCCTTTTCAAAACGCGCGGGTAGATTACAGTGCTACGCAGATAAGTTAGATGCGCTTAGGAATTGGAGGGAATACTTCTTCTGGGTAGATGATACATGTTTTCCTTGGAATTATGATTTTTATACCAAGGGAGCGCTACGAGAGGATGAGTACCCGTGCAGGTCGTATAACATCGAGGATGCGGAACTAATAAATGCAAACCGCATCCCCATCGATGCATATCTGAGGATTTTGGTGCACATAGGAATCGGCCGTAATTATTATGGCCACGAAGATGAGATCCTATATTCTTAGGCGAATGGCGGGGTGGGTACTTGTTCCTCCGTACTTTAGTGTGTAAATATTGTAAGAACAATCGTTCGTACATGTTGCGCATAATATAACAGTGTGTATATGTGTTTTGTCTTGCTTGAGATGGATCATTTACGGTTGTACATCTGGCGAAGCCCGCGGTGTGAGGACAGAGTCGACCGTTGAGGATGACGAGGAGCCCATACTAGCTGCGATGCGGGGCGTGTCATGGGCGGCGCGGGGAATACGAGGACCGGTTCCTCCGTTGCGGTGGAGGCAGCGCCTTTGCAAAGCCGTCCCAATCTGAGGTGACTCGGTGGTAGCGCAATCATCGCTCATAGGCGTAGCTCATCACGAGGAGGAAGAAGAAGAAGCGGCGCTTAGTCGCAAAAGGACCCGACAAGATCATGGTGCGGGCCCATCAAGGAAAAACGTCCGTGATTCGGTTGTGGAGTTGTCCTCCAGCGATGAAGTGTCGTCGCACCCATCTGCGATGACGCGGAGCCAAAGTAAGTAAAACCATATATGTATAACTTTTTTTAGTTGGTGAATGTGCTATTTGTGATTCTAATGTTGCCTTGGTGATCATTCGCGGGGTGGAGCGGTCATAGAGTCACCTCCTAAGGCTAGTCCGACACGCTCAGCGCATTCTTAGCCGCGAGCCGGGATAAGGAAGATCGGTCCGATGCAAATGTGCTTACTGGGGCAATTGGTTGAAGAATTGGTTCAAGTTTACGCTCACGAGCTTGATTGATTGAAGTTGAAAGATCAAGTATCTGGTGGGGAGGACCAAAGCTTAAGAAGGATCAAACCATAGCTCTGTTGGAGCGCAGGTGGCAAGCGCCAAGCGCAAGCTGGATAGCGCTCGTGTAGAGGCTAGTGAGCTAAGCGCATATCTTGTAACAGGCCGAGGACAAGATGGCGCTAATGTGCCAAGTAGACCAAGAGCGCTACGATCTTGCCGGTATAAGTCGCATCTTCTTTGGGCACTAAAACATTTGGAGCGGGGTAAGGAAAGTTTTTCGTGCGGTTGGGGAGCTTGGAGCTCTTGTAAGTGGTCGTTGGAAGTGCGAGGAGGCTAAGTTGCGCAAGATGAGCATCGAGTATGACGAGGTTGTATCCTCACTCATGTCTACAATTGCGGGCCTTGGTGGCTCATTGGCCACGGTCTTCGCCTAGTGCCTTAGCACCTGGAATCGCCAGAGGTAGTTAATGCTTTTGGGAGGTTGTGCGGTGCGCTCTGGGCGTGGTAAATCGAGGCGATTGAAAAGCTACACGAAGCCAAACTGTTGGGCGCCCCTTGATAAGGTACCCAATTATGACGCCGAGTCATATGATCATTTAATCATTGCTATGCGAGAGAATGAAAGACTTAGAGCTTCCTATGATTTACGGTGGGCGCGATCAAGATTATCCATAAATGTTATTATGGCGGGATTGACTTTGGCGCGTCACCGTCTTTGAGGTGCTTGAAACACAGCCAGACTACTATTTGAAACCCCATGAGTCACAGTGCAAGTACACATCTTTGCGGCGTCAAGGACGATCGAATCCCTTTGCTTTGGAGAAGGAGGTACCTTTAAAGGAAGTCTTGGGCGCATGCGACCCGTCTTGCTAAAGAAAGGTATTGCGGTAAAGCTATCTTGTGTGGACTTGGTGCGGTAGCTTGCCGAGTCGATGGAGTGCTGTCGGTGTAGCTCTTGTGGCCAGCTGCGGGATGCGGGTATCGGCGAAGTTAAAGAAGCAACGAGTCACGTTGGGACTTCATTACTTAAGCGTTGTAGTAGTAGTAGTAGCATCATGTTGACTATCTTTTGTACTAACTCGTAGTTATGAATAAATGTTTCTTTTTACCGCTGTGGATGTAATGTAAGCCTATATATTTTTTCTTTGTATGTATAAAGAAACAAGCGTGTAGGCCACTGCAAATGTAGGAAATTCATAGTCGTGTATGAAAATTATAGTATACTTGGAAAATAATTCTAAGTATTTAAGCATAATCGTGTATGTTATGATTCACAGCGTACTGTAAATATCGCAATAAGGAAGCAAGTATCTTGGTTCCTAGGTTTGTTAAACGTGCACGTATGCATTGATGCGCAACCGTCGTGGGATGCGCAAATGTCTTATTCCAACGTCTTGAGAACAAGGTGTTTAACAAGGATGCGTGATCCATTATTGATGGGTTTGCAACCCTCTTACTCAACAAGTCAGTTAGTAGGTCAACTTATCCTGTTACCATCGTGGGTTTATTTGTGGTGCATGCACGCCATCGTGGGCAAGAAATAAAAATTGTTAACACATACGGTATATGGAGATAACAACTTAAAATGTGTCATGGAGTTAGCTAGAAACCGCGACGTTTTATTAATACTTGCAAGTTTATCAAGAAGTAACAAAGAAAACGATAAATATGAAAAATAAAAGCGAGTACATGAATGTTTATTGAGCCTTGAAAATGCGGAGCGTCTGCGCTATGCCGTAGCAATTCTTATAGGTAGCACCTCTTGAGGTTCTTGATATTCCATGTCTTGCGCGTAGATCACGACCATCCAAACCTCGTGGCAGATGCAGCGCTGTGCCCGTTGCTTGATAACCTCATAGGGTCCTTCCCACTTTGGTCCGAGCTTACACAGTATCTTGGTAGCGGCTTGCCTCATTGTCGCGATGACAAAGTCACACGGTGCGAATGAAACACTGCGTACCTTGGCATCATAGTATCCTTTCATTTTGACTTGACCTTGCCTCCCGTATAGCCGCGTTCGCGTCTTTCTTCCAATGGGTCCAAGTCGACCGTCTTTCGTCGTCGTTTGTAGTCACATTAATCTCCGCGGTGCGGATAGTTGGCATGCCGATCTCGGTTGGTATAACGGCTTCATCCGTATACAAGAGAGAAGGGTATCCCTGTCTTTGGTTTTAAGCGAGGTGCGGTGCGCCCATAGTACATGTGAAAGTTCTTGACCCACCTTCCTTTGTGCTTGTCCAGCGTGCTTTGATTCCTTCACCGGGCTTGGTTTGCGCGTTCGACTAAACCATTGGTTTGTGGGTGCGTAACCGGCGCAAAGTGTTGGGTGATGTTTAACTTTCGCACCAATCTTTGAAGGGTTGTCACGAATTGTTTCCGTTATCGAGATGATTTCTCCGGTAATCCGAGCGGCATACTATGTTGTCCCGGACAAAGCGTTTCACACGTTGCCGATAATTATCGCCATTTGCTTTTGCTTGATCCACTTGGTGAAGTAGTCTATAGCTACTATGAGAAACTTGAGACCGCTTTCTTTGCTATTGGAAAAGGACCGGCGATATCAATGCCCCATTTGTAGAATAGCCGCGGCGCCGTGATTGGTGTTAACTCATGCGTGGTTTGCGCGATGCAGTCTCGTGGACTTGGCAATCATTGCACTTTCTTATCGGATCCGCGCATCTTTATGCATGGTTGGCGATGGTATCCCGATCGCATGGCGCGTGCTACAACAGACCGTGGTCTGCGTGCATGCTACATGAACCCTCATGGATTTCCGCAGACACATAATTTGCTTGTACGGGCCCACGCCGAAGCCATGGTTGGAGGAAAGAGCGTCGATCTGATATGTTGTCGCGCATTGAATCTGCGCTGTGCGCGCGCGTATTCTATGAGCTTACATGCATTCTTGGGGTAATGTCCCTTTGCTTAAGAATTACGCAATTGGTGTCATCCATGTAGGACCATCCTCCTCTATGATTGCGGAGACTTCCATCTCCGATATTGACTTGCTTTTCGGTGTTTCCACCAAAGACTTGCTTTGATAAGTGTGCGAAGCTTGTCGAGGCGATCTTGCTCGATGCATACGCTGCGATTTTCACCTCTAGGGACTTGCTTGATAGTAAATCTGTCAAAGCCTTTGATCGATGTCTTAGTCTTCTCAAGATATTGAATCATATTTTCTTCTTTGGCACGTATTCACCCAACACATGGTTGGCCACTAGTCGAGTCCACATTTGCTTCTAGGTTACGTACACCCATTCGAGTGCGATCGTAGTCCGGTGATCGGGGCTTCATATTACGCCTCATTGTTTGTCGAGGTAAATTCAAAGCGCGGTCGTAAGTGAATTCCATTCCTACGGGTTTGTGAGAATAAGGCCGACTCACGAGCCATCCACGCATGAGGACCGTCGTAAACAAAATCCACGGATCTTGTAGTGCTTTCTCGCTTGGTGTAGGTACCTCGTCGATGTCGGCTTCTCGATGATGAAGTCCGCCAAAACTTGTCCTTTTATTGCGGTGCGTGGTGCAGAAGAGATGTTATGTTCGCTTAGCAACACACTCCACTTCGGAGTCGTCCGACGCATCGGGTTTGGAGATGATCGCTTGATGGCTTGATGCGTGATTACCGCTATTGGGTGCGCTTGGAAGTACCGGCGATCGCTTGGCGGCAAACACTAATGCCAAGACCAATTTTTCCATGGCACTATAGTTCATCTCCGTCTTCTTGAGAGCTTTCTTGACAAAATAGATAGGGGTTTGCATCCGAGTCCCTATCTGTTAGTAACTTCTTGCTTCGCTCCATGAGTTCTTGATAAATACATGATCGACTCTTCCCGTCGGGGTGCTACGAGTGTTGGGGCGTTGCTAGGTGTTGTTTGAGTGTAGTGAAAGCTTCTTCCGCCTCCGTTGTCCACCGAAGTCACCCTTTTTATACACTTCTTGAGTGTTTTGAAAAGAGGCAATGACTTTTCTGCGATTTAGATAGGAACACATTGAGGCCGGCCGCTTTTCCATTGAGGATTGGACTTCCTTGATGTGCGTGGTGAGGAAGTTCTATTACTGCCTTTGTCTTTTACGGACAAGGTTTTATGCCATCGGGTTCTATCAAGTACCCTAAGAACATGCCTTGATGGCGAAGGTACATTTCTTAGGATTTAGCTTCATGTTAATCTCGCGTAGAGTTTTGAATGTTTCTTCTATGTCGCGCACCGTTCCTTTTCGGTATGGCTTTTAATGACGGGTCATCCACATAGACTTCGAGTTGCGGCCCTTTGCTTTTCGAAAGCATTGTCTACCTACCAACCGATAGGTGGCACTGCATTCTTCAAACCAAGCGGCATTTTGTATAACGATGCGCCTTGGCTTGTGTGGAACATTGTCTTTCCTCGTCTTCTTGAGCCATTTGTATCGGTGGTATCCCTTATCTGCGTCGAGAAAACACTTCAGCGGGTATCCACACAAGGACTCTATTTTCCAATCTATCTCGGTAATGGATAGCGATCCTGTGGGCATGCTTTATTAAGGTCGATGAAGTCTACACACATTCGCCACTACCGTCGCTTTTTGACCATTCTTGGATTAGAAAGCGATCGTGGTAATAGACTTCACGCATAATTCCCGCTTTAACTAATTTACGTACCTCTGCGGGTACTGCGCCTCTGCGGAGCTTGGCCACGCTTCTTCGGCGTATCGGTAAGTATCCTTGTCGGATTCTAAGTTTATGCTCTGTGATCGGCGTGGTACTCGATCATGTGTTTGGGCTCCCATGCGAAAATATCCACGTTCTTTTGTAGGAGCGCGCACGGTACCGCTTTGCTGGTTGTCCGATAATGACCCTCCAATGGTTATCTCACAGTGCGGATATTACGGGTGAATTGCGACCTTAAAGTTGGGGATTTTGTCCGCCTTTGCGCCGGATTGGTTCCACTTCGCATGTAACCGTGTTACATTCTTTGTTTGGCACCGTGGCATTGTAGAGGTGACAATGCCCCTTCAACTGGAATTTAAGCATTCCGTCTGTTGTTGACACCGCTCGCATGGTGATATCCGGGTCTCCCAATGATGCCATTATATGATGAAGGGATTTGATCACCATGAAATCCATCCAGGTTGTTGTAGAGTGCTCTGCGTTGCCAGCGCCGACTAGCAATCATGATTGGCCCATAGGCCATATCTTCTCACTGTGAAACCGGTGAGTGCGGTGTTGACCAGATTTAGCGACTACGTATTTCGGTCGTAGTCTTTTAAAGCAATGCTCATACATAATATTTGCCGATGCCCCACCATCGATGTACATGCGGTGTATGTCGTGACCACCGCGCTAATTTCAATGGTGAGGGCTCGATCTTCGTTGTCCGCATGATCAAAGTAGGGAAAGAGATTTCACTTCTTGGAAAACTCTTGGTGACCTTCCGTCTGGTGGTTATTTGCCACGTCGTATCATATAGATTGTGTCGGCCTTATCCTTGGGTGTCTCCTTCTTGCTTTCATTCTTTTGCTTATCTCTTCCTCTTTAATGTTTTTAACTAAGTGGTCCGACTGCCGCCTTTGACCATCTTGTCGATGAGTTGGCGCACCGGACACACTCGTTAGTGGTGTGACCCTTTGCGCATGGTAGTCACGGTATCCATTCCCGGTCGCCGATCTTACGGTGTACGCATCTGCGGTGGTCTTGGGAAGTTCGCACCTTCATTGCGAGTATTTCCTTTGGTGTTTTGATCGGGGAGTATACTGTCATTATCTCTGTCCTGCCGCTCCTCCGGTTGCGATAGCTTCTATTACGGTTATTACCTCGGTCGTTGGATTGTCTCCCGGGTTGTTCCTGTGACCGTAACTCGAATAGTTCTTTTTACTATCCATTGCGGTGCCTCTCCTGGACAAAAGACCGAGGCGCTTCATGAGTTCATCAAAGGTCTCGGGGATCTTGTCGTTTAACCTCTTGATGAGTTACGGGTTATTAATCCCATTCATGAAGCCGAGATTTTAAGACTTCCGGCATGCTTTAACTGCATGCATTCGTCTTTAAAGCGTTCCATGAACGCTCGTGGATTCTCCACAGTTCTGCTTTTACCTGGCGAGTTCGGCGAGTTTTAGCACACTTTTGCGTTGAGTAAAATTTAGGCGAACGCCTTTCTCAACTCTTCAAAACCATTCACGCTCCTTCGTGGGAGTTTGTTGAACCGATTCAGCGCGCTTCCACGGTGTGGAATTAAACATGTGGCACCAAACTGGTTGTGGCGATTTTCGATGGTCGCGGTGATTCAAAAATTTTAGGTGATCATCGGGATCGCTTTGTCCCATCATAGGTTTTAACATTTGCGGGCATGCGCCTTTTCTTGTTCTCGAGAAATCACTAATGCGTCGGTGAGCGCATCCACTTCTGCGGCGCCATGGGAGACATGTCTTCCTCTTGGCTATCGCGCCGCTTACGGATTTCCAATGCCTGTATCACTATCCTCGTTGTCAGGAGTTGTCGAAGATGAATTTACCTTCTTGCGGCGCTTGCGTAACCTTCCTCGAATCGACTCATAGTGCGGATCGAAGGGCTTTCACTTGGGAATACTTTCGCCCAGGTCTATCATGTACTCTCGGCTACCCGATCGGGCGTGAACACCGTACCGCCGTTCTTCTTTATCACTATCACTCATGTGTTGCGGTGGGATGTCTCATCACCCTCGATCCTCCTCCCGATTCTGTTGAATCGGGGTTTTATGACCGCTTCCCTGCGCTTTTCCTTCCTTTGGCGCGGTGGAAGTATCGTATTCGAATCGAAATTGAGTCGGGCTTCGGGTTCCATACGATCTATTCTTCTCTTCCTCTTGCATGAGGCGACCAATGCTTCGTAGTTTTGGGATACGAAGGTTTACGGTGCTAGTGCAGCGCGACTCCTCGAGTGAGTGCGTTTGTTTCTCACCGCGTTCTTATCCCGACTGGTGCCTCTGGTTCCTTTGTCAAGTCGGTTTCTAGCACCGATTGGAAGGGAGTAGTAAAGGCGGGTTGTTCCGAGTCTTGCGATGGGTCTACTCCACTCGTGGTGGTTGTAGTGACTTGGGTTACTCCAGTGTGGTTCTACGGAGGAAGATCAAGTCTTGACTGACCCCTTTTTAGCAGTACTGGTTGTCCCGAGTTCTTCTTGGGGTTAGTCCACTCTGCGACTTCTTCCCCATAAGATCATTGCGATCGGCGATTGCCGTGTTTTGTCATTCTAGTGTCGATTCTTAGTGTAGGGTCCCACGGATGGCGCCACTTGTTGATACAAAGTTGGGCGTTCTCGATTTGGAGCTCGGTTCTCGTACCAATTGAGAATTGCTTGCTTGAGACCTGCGCACTAAGAGACAAGAAACACCGTTAGGCTTATCGTGGGATTGTCTCCCACGATTATCCTCCGGCGTGAGAGTGAGTAATCGGTTTAGGGTTTAAGGAGTTTTAGGGTTATGAGATCGTACCTTAAACGAGGGATATGATTCCCCTTATATACGCACGGAATCCTTGTTGGTTCCGTGTTCCCCAACCTTCGGCGTATCCCGCCAAAGTCGGTTGGGAATGATTATCTTCGTATTTTAGAAGATATCATGTATCAAATCCATAAATAGATTTGGGCTTGGGCCTTCGTGAGCCCAAACCGTTATTGAAAGTGGCCCAGGTCGTACCGGGTTTGTTAGTATTGGGTTTTGGTCGGGTTTATGACCCGATACCAGACTATACGTCATCACTCATCATATGTCTTTGGTCTGTCTATTCCATAGATCATTGTTCCATCTGCAGCTTGTATCAATTATGTCTCTAGTAGTCTCAACCCGATACGGTCCTTCATCAATGGATTTGAGAATGTTGACTCCATTTTCCTTTCCAAGACAGTTCAATCTAATTCGTTGAGCCCAAGAGTCGTAGTCGGCCTACATCAAGCATGGGTGCACGAGTATCTGAACCATTTGCTTGAACATCCTCGACAAAGATGGAGATGATTGTAGGAGCGTTGGTAGACATGTTAGCAGATTAACCGGTTTTATAACTCTAAGATTAAACTGGAAATAGATTCTTTCACGGATTTTACTAAATCAAGAGAAACCAGACACATACGTAATCAACCAAGTCGCTAAGAAACCACGAACCAAGTCGCTAAGCACCAAGTCGCTAGCAAATTTTGACAAAGAAGTCGCTAAGCACCAAGTCGCTAATATGTCAAGTCGCTAAATAGCAACTCGCTAAGTACCAAGTCGCTAAGATGTCAAGTCGCTAAATAGCAACTCGCTAAGTACCAAATCGCTAATACCAAGTCGCTAACAAACTTAAGTACAAGTCGCTAACTTTCACCAAGTCGCTACTGTAGTGGAGAATCCACTAAGTGTACTATTTGTCGGCTTGTCTCAATAAACAAGTCGCTAGCTCAACTCGCTAAGACCTTCAACTACAACTCGCTACCAAATTACAAAGCAAGTCGCTACCAAGACCACTTATCCGTGGCTCAAGTCGCTAGCTAGAAAAACACATAAACACCACTTTTTAATCCAAAAACAACCCAACCACGATGATTCAAGCTTACCAAATCAAAACCCAAGCACATACAATGATTCTAAACACAAAACTACACCCAAGATTCAAACTTTAACACTAGAAATGATCCAATGATGCAAAACCACTAAACTTTTCAAACTCTAAAACCACCTAAAGTCACTAGAAATCCAAAGATATGTAAGAGATGATCAAACCATGGCTCTTGATACCTTTTGTAACATATTGGATTTCACAAACACACTAAACCATAAGATCAAATAGGCGTATTATGAGTTTTAGAGAGAAAGTTAGAGGTTTGGGAACTTTAGTGAGAGAAAGAAAATCTTATTATGAGCTCCAACTCTCTACCTTGGGAGGTAGAGAGTATTTATAGTCATTACATAAATCGCCACCTATCAGTTTGTGGATCATGCATACAGTGGGTAAAGACCCGTCCGTCCTCCACGGTGTTACTTAAACTAAATACTACTTAACTTATAATAATCTACGACTACGAGCTTTCTAACGATTACATATACTTGAGGTGACCGACTCTTTAATAACTGGATTTACTAAATCCTAACAAGTAGTCTAGGTGTGACACAACCTAAAGTGTAATAGTTTACACCAAATCTATTACCAACCATTTTATTCATCCCAAAAGTTTAGTTATCACTGTAAAACGTCTAGGAGGTTGTAGAGACTCATTCTCATCCATTGTTTTGATCATTCGGAGTTATACGGTTAAGCTAGGTGATTGGAGGCGTGTGGTTGCTATAATCCACGAATTCTAGTTCTTTTAATCCCAAAAGTTTAGGTATTCTATGAAACTTGTTATGAATTTCTATTCTCTTGAGTTATTGGAATTACTTTGTTATTACTTGTGTTTTGTTATAATTATCATGGAGTAGTTCTTGAATATACTTGTGTGTAAGGATGTAGGAAATCATACTAGTGTTCTCATATGTGATGCATGTATAAATGATCTTGTTTAAATAAGTTTGTTGGAAAAATACTAGTCTTGTTTGATTTGTCGGTAAAACATGTTTTAAGAAAAAGGACTGAAAGGATTTCTCTTGTGTTTTATTCCAAAAAGTTGAGTAAAAAACTAGTATGGGGATATGGTTATTGACAACCACCATGTTTACTTATTAAAACAAGACTATAAACATTTTCATCACGAAAGGTCGAAAGGTTCGTAGGAACGAGTTTTATAAGAACATTTTACAAACAAATGGATTTTCTAAAGGATAATCATTAGGATAAGGACCGAAAGGATTACTTATATGTTATTGTTCTTAAAATGATTTTACAAAACATAAACCATGGTTTGGAAATCATTTGCTTATGATTTGTGTATCACATCAAGAGTTTACATTAAGCCTTCATGAACACTTACTATGATTGCCTATGGACTACACACAAGTATATGTTTCTTTATATTCAATTTCACTAAAACCATCATTTTAGAGTGCCTTGACAAAGCTTTCTTGTTACCAATCTTTTAAATCAATTTCAAAAGCAAAATCCTTGGGATGATCTCGACTTACCCACCTTGCTATCGCTAACGAGTATACTTGCTCGTATGTGTTTATAGTAATAACCGGATAATTCGTGTTTATAAATTTTTAAAACTTGCACACGGTAAGCACATCAATTGGTGAGCATATTGTTGTAGGGATGAGTCTTAAGAATGTCCACAACAATGCAGCATGAAGATTCAAAGCAGGTGAAGTTATCAAAGTCCACTCTGAGGTTATTCTTGCCAATCTTCATTCTATAACCAGTAGGGAAAATGTCTTCTATTGTGAGTTCATTTGGTGCGTTAACATTTTCCATTGTGATGTCCATATTGTGATCTGAAAGATATTGAGCCAAAAGAACCAACATATCGAAAGACATTATGTTAGTCAAAAGTTTATTTTATTGTCCAATTATTGAATATGTGATGTTAATGAATGTTACGAGTCCAATGTCACTTGTTTGTCCAATAGTCCAAAGTTGATGTGATAAGTTACGTGAGTATTAATTTTGAATTTTAAAGTCCAAATTTTCACTCATACACACAACATTTTAACAATTATAGCTTATTAGTGACATTTTGGTCTTGTGACGTGATGAGTAACTTATTTACAAGTTAGTACGCGTAACATTTCATTGGTAAAGTTAAAATTTAGGCTTAAGCATAATAATGTAAGCTTATGCATAAACAAAGTGTGTCCATACGCGTAGACCTAAGCTTATGCGTAGGAGTCTCTCTTACGCGTAAAGCTCTTGGCATAAGGCTTACGCGTAAGCGTATGTGGGAGCTTATGCGTAAGGTTTACTCGTAAGAGTGAACCTTATACGTAAGATCCAAGTTTACACAAATCCTTCACAGGATACGCGTAGTCCCCATGTAGACCCTTACGCGTAAGTGTTACGTGTAAGATTTCTCTTACGTGTAACCTCTACGCGTAAGGTATTCCTTATGCGTAGAATTCCAATCTTAACCTTGATTCTGATTTTGCACGCGTAAAACTTGAAATAAATTCATCACAACATTTCCATTAACACTTTTATTCAACCTCTTTCATCCTCACATGGAATCACAATTGTTATCAGTTATGCGTAGTTTAATCTTAAGCGTAAGGTTTAAACCCTAAATATTCAAATCCTATGCGTAAGAGATTTCGCCATGGAAATTTCACCAAAATAATTATGGGACATCTTAGAAGCTATGTGATAGTTTTCCAACAAGTTTTAACATCCAACACTTCACGAATCAAAAGTACCCAATTTTAACGAGTCTAAAACCCTAAATCTTAATTTCACCATTTGTAGTGTTTCTAGGTAAGATTCAAGAGTGTTATTGGTTAATTAAACCCATTTCAAACATCTTACAAACAACTAATTATCCTTAAACATTCACAATGAAGAATACCCAAATCAAACGCATGAACCCTAATATTGAATAAGTGATTAAAAATGTTTCTGGTAAGATTTCTTGATGGAAATGGTATTAAAACATGATATTAACATTGCAAACACAAACCATTTATCAAAACATCATTTAACCAAGAACTTCATTCTAAGCGTAAGCGTAAGAACAAAAGTTCTTTGTTTTGGAAAATCTAACCGTTAAAATTGTATGAGCTTAAAAGCGAATGTTAGAAATTGCACAAGGAAACATTTAGCACTTACAAATTAGATGTTTATAACACGGATTTGTGGTTTGAATTTTAGGCGTGGGATGAAGGTGGTTGGAGTATTAGATGTGAAATAAATGTAAAAGAATTAGGTGGAAGGTTTTGTAAAAAATAACTTTAAGCTTTTGACAATTTTGGCCCCTCCACCTCAACCATTTTCATCCATAGCCCATAACTTCCATTTTGGTTAAGTATGAAGTGTAAGTTTGGGAAGAAACTTGACGACACTCCCCCTCGCCTTTGAAAATAGAGACATTTTACAAATTTGAGTCCGAGGAGTGTTTAGAGACAAGAAACGTATCCACCATTATCAAAGATACAACCAGTTCTGGGTAACAGGCAAGTACAAGGTTTTATGAAACAAAAATATTTACTTTCTCCCCCTCAACATTTGTTTGGGAAAATTGTGAAAAGTCTGATAGAACAAAGTGTTGACGGAAGCTTTGTACTTGCAATGTTTGAAAGAAATTAGATAGAAGAATATTTTTTGTATTTTATCAGATTTTATATTTTTCTATTTTTTTTTGAAAAAATTATTTACAAAAGAGGTTTTGATGTTTGACTGGTTTTAAGATTGTTTTAAAAGTTCGTCCGGTTCCTCCGAGTCAAACACCTCATGTCAATCCGTGGATCAACTCAAGAAACCTAGCGGGAGCTAAGGCTTTGGTGAGAAGGTCCGCCATTGGTATTCAAGACCTACAAAATATAATTCAACGGTACCCTTTTCCACATGCTCCTTGATGAAATGATATCAAAGATCGATGTGCTTAGACTTCAAATGTTGGACGGAGTTGCACGAGATCACAATAGCACTTCGATTGTCGCAGTACATTGGGATTCTGTCAAATACGTAACCATAGTCTTTGAGTTGTGTTCTCATCCAAATGACTTGAGCACAACACGACATGGCTACATATTACGCTCGGTTGAGGACAACGATGTACAATCCTCGCTTCTTTGATTGCCATGACACCGTTTATCACCAATGAATTGTAGAGCACCGATGTACTTTTCCAAAATCTAAGCAACTGCGTGATCGTAGTCTGAAAAAGCTATTAGTTCAAAACCGAATCCTTCGGATACTAGATCCCCAAATTAATGGTTCCCTTGATGTATCGGAGGATTCTTTTAGCCTCGAGAGAGGTGAGTTTTAGTTGATCTCGACTGATAACGGGAGCAAAGATATACAGCAAAGACAATGTCAGGCCTACTGGCTATTAGATACATGAGAGACTAAATAATACTTCGGTACTTGGTAAGGTCAACCAATTTCCCATGCAAATAAGCGTCTAGTTTCTTTGTATGTGCCATAGGTGTGGCATAGGTATCACAGTTATGCATTCCATGTTTGTATAAAATTTCAAGAGCATATTTGAACTGACTCAGGAAAATACAACGGGGTGATTGATGAACTTGTAGTCCTAGAAAGAACGTAAGTTCACCCATCATGGACATTTCAAAATGTTTTTTCATAAGTTTTGAAAAAGCGTTTGAGTACTTTAGATGTGTTGACCCAAAAATGATGTCATCCACATAAATTTGAACGATTAAAATGTGTTCCCCGTGATATTGTATGAATAGTGTTGGGTCGAACGATCCTTTATTGAAATTATTGGCAATGAGAGAGGATGATAACTTATCATACCACGCCCGAGGGTCTTGTTTGAGACCGTAGAGAGCCTTGTTCAGTTTGTAGACGTGATTAGGGAACTCTGGATCAACAAATCCTTCGGTGACTAACATAGACCGTTTCTTCGGTTTACCATTCAGAAAGCGGTTTTGACATGCATCCGAAAGACCGTGATGTGCATGTGAGCTGCGAATGCCGAAAAATCCGAGCGACCTCAAGTCTAGCAAAGGTGCGAATGATTCCTTGTAGTCAATAACATAGACCCACGATGGTTTTTCAACCAATTCCCATACTTCAAGATGTTTAAACTGGTTAAGTTCTTTTTGCATGGATTCAATCCAGTTGTCATATGTCACGGCTTCTTTAATATTTTGGGGTTCAGCTTGGCAGACGGTAAGTGCATAAATGCAATGTTCACCATCAGTCTGAAGGCGTTGTCTAGTTACGACTGGTTGATTCGTGTTTCTAATAATGTTCACAAGAGGATGGTCTCTAGTCCAACGATGTGTGGAGGGTTGATGTTGATATACATTCTGCAGATTAGGAGGATTCAAATGACTTGTAGATGATTCCGCAACATCCGAAGTGGCAATTTCATTTGCAAAAGGGTTGAAGAACGCATTTGGATCATAATATACAGGTGGGGGTATGATAACATCAAATAGTCCTGAATATTAAGTGTCAATTTCCCCCGATAATGCTCGTTATTTATATCATTTTTATGGATTTACGCTTATTTTCCATTGTTTTCCACTTTCAGGTAAATTACGAGCATTGGAGCTAAAGAGACGCGAAATGGAAACATATCTTAGATTTATCACAAGATGTTATTTTGAAAAAGTTACTGCGTAACTCATCTCTCACATTACGCCATAACTATTGCGTGACTCAAGATGCCAACTTATCGAGGGTTACGGCGTAACTCCTTCCGGAGGTTCTGACGTAACTACATTAGGTCAAAAGAGGTTCCACGCCGATACTTACAATCAGAATCTTTGCATCACTTACAACGTAACCGAGTTTATTGAAGACTACGGCGTAACCACTCATAAGGTTACGCCGTAACCAGCAGATCTAGTGCATTTTACGAAGGAATAGAAGGTTATGGCGTAACTCCTATATTGGTTACGCCAGAACCCGATCCGCATATAAATACCCCACTAATTCCAAAGATTTCTAATCATCCCATTCCACACACAACACTGAGAATGTGGGAAAAGCTCAAGGCGGTCTTGGGGAGCATACAGAGTGTTTCTAAGGAGAAGTCACTCCATTACGATAAGCATTAGCGTTTTATATTTCTTTTACTTTCAATTCATGTATTTCGTACCTTTGAATATTGAATTGATTTGCATGATTAATATGAGAGGCTAAGAACCTTTTGGTGCTAGCCTAGTTATGATTCCTTAATTGTTTTGTTTACGTTTACCTTTACTTACGTACAATTATTTCTAAGTGTATGCATGCATGGTTCATTGGTAGTCACCCTTGGTTTGGTATTTTTGAATGGCGGTAGAGGCCAATTGCCTAGGAGATATGATCAACTGACCCTAGGTGAGCGGACTGAGACGGGAAGGGTAAGATATGACCAACTGACGACCCTTTCTACTTGTGCAATTTGACCAACTGATCACCTCTCGTTTGGATGAACTTAAGAGCTGGGGGTGTAGTGTCTAAGTTCCTAACGGCCGGACACTCACTATTATGAATCTAGCATGTAGCGGTACTTAATGACTTGGCTTATGGGACCAGGAACAACAGGACTTATGACGGTGTGCACGATTTCTCCGTGGTGGCATCTTTGTTGATAGGTTAGGCGAATTGACCAAATGTTGTCCTCTCGAATTTGACCCCACCAAGTAATTGGAAGTAAGTAGACGTAGACATAACTAGCTAGGATGATTAACTAGGTTAGCACCACTTCTCTATTGATTTCTCTTTACCCATTTATCCGCTTTCATTTACTTTATTACGCATTAGTAGTTTAATTAATTAAATCCTATCGAAACCATCATTATTCTCGTGACATTAGACTTAGTAATAATCCAACACAAATAGCTCTTGGGACGACCTCGGCTTTACCATTTACTACACTACACACGACCGGGTATACCGCCCGTTAGTGCACTAGGGTAGACCATAGGTATTATGAGACACTATAAATTTAAGACACAGTCAAGAAACCGCATCAAGTTTTTGGCGCCACGGGAGTTATATTAGGATTGATATTAAGTCTTTAATTTCGTTTTAAATTTTTCTCACGATTATATTTCAAGTTTTCGTGTACCATGGAAGCTGTTAACATCGATGACCTCACTCTTGAGGAATATTTGGCGTTGACAAGAGAAGAACAAGGACCGAGGATTGTTAGGCCACCTATAGCGATGATGCTCAATTCAAATCAAACCTCAATTCATGAGAGAATTGCGTGCAAATCCTTCTATAAGCATCATCGATGATGCCCATGAACATGTAGACAATGTCGAATACATTGTCGGTCTATTCAAGATTCCCATAGTCTCACACGATGCTATAATGTTACGAGTATTCCCTATTTCTCTTACGGAGCTGCAAAAGATAGGTCGATCGATTACACGGTGGACCGTCAACACTTGGCCTATCTTAAAAAAGTATTTCATTCAGAGATATTGTCCTCCATCAAAGACGGCTAAGCAATTGGAAGAAATTCATAACTTCAAGCAAGAGGGTCTTGAAACGTTATACCAAACTTGGGAAAGATATAGCGAATTGTTATACAAATGCCCCACTCATGATCTCAACAGCCAACAAAAAGTGAACGTCTTCTACAAGGGACTGAACATCTCATCAAGACAAATGATTGATTCTCAAGGGCCGATCCCTAGTATGACACCTACTCTGGCTTTAGAAACTATTCAAAAAATGGCGGATCACTCTCACAAATGGCACATGGGAGGAAGCAACCGAAGTAAGATTGATGATATGGAAGGCCTTGCAGCAATAAACAACAAATTAGAAATCCTTGGAAGAGAAATGAAGAAGCTCAAGGATAATGTGCATTCTATTCAAGTTGAGCAAAACGGGACTCCTCCCTCTAAAGAATATTCCTCCAAAGAAGAAGTTAAAAGGATCGGAGAAGTTAACTATGGAAGAGAATTCCCTTTCAACAGCTACAATAATAACGGACCCAGATATCGAGAAAAATCCCATGGGTTCTACACAAGAGTCAACAATAATCCTCCTAGACCTTGCCTTGAGGAAATAATGCACCCACATCAAGAATCTACAAAAAGGGAGATAGACTCAAGGAGTGGATGGTCAAAGTAAAGGAGGATACCAATATGAACCTACGTAACCAAGATGATGCGATTAAGAACCTCGAGACACAAATTGGGCAATTGGCTAAAAACCTTGAGACAAGTAATGCTAAAGCCATGCCTGCAAGGCCATATTTGCGCAAGATAAAGCAAAGAAAGAGCAGTGCACATCCTCTATCACTAATGATCTTTCCGGGATTAACTACCTAAGAGAGGATGATAATTCAGAAGACGACAAGATCCTGCCAAGCCAACTTCCTGAAAAGCATCAATACCAGGAAAGTTTTCTTCTCCCATGCACTATTGGTAACATTAAAATTCCCGCATTAGCTGATTTAGGGGTCGGGGTAAACCTTATCTCTACCACTTTATTTGAAAAAATTAAACTTACCAATTTAAAAGAAACAACTATTATTATTGAAATGGCTGATTCCTCCAAAGCTGTACCGAGGGGAATTGTGAACAATGTGCTTTTAAAAATTAGAAAATTTTTCTTCCCTACCGATTTTGTGGTTATTGACATGGGAAAGCGGGAGGCTTACAACTTGATTGTTAGAAGACCTTTTCTGGCCACTTGTAGGGCTCAGATTAAGGTTTTTGAAAAAAAAATTCTTTGGGAACTGAACATGAACGAATAACTTTTAGTATGAAAGAGCATTTAAAACCAAAAATTGAAATTTCTAATAGTGTTGACATTGTTAATGTTCAATCGCTGGATCCAACTCTACACTCTAATCCTATTACTAATGATAGTAGAGAGAATATTGATAATTGTAAGCAAAAACAGGATAAATTTGTCTAAAGCATGGAGGAAACTCCGGATCCAAACAAACATTTTTGCAACTCGATGTCGACCGAAGATAGCAAGTCAATCACAACATGGCCACCGTTTACTCGTCCTCAAAAATGTGAAAGAAAGGCTAATGAATGGATATACCCTCATAAAGGATAAAAGCAGGATGTTGAATTAGCATTGGAAGATTGGTACAAAATAAAATTTAGAAACTCAAAAATCATTAAAGGATTGGTTAAGCGATATAAGTGCAATCATCTCATCGACAAAATAGGCGGTACAAGATCCAAAGATCGGCACTACTAATAGTAATATTACCAAGATGATGACCGAGGAGAATCATGTGATAGATGGCTTTCACATAAGTTTGGAACAGATGGGATCAATAATTCTACAAGGAAAAAAAGGCATAACTTGATGAAATATATTGAAGAAGTGGGGCAGATCCAAAGGCCCCTATAGAAGCCCCCGCGGCTCTGAGTCTAACTTAAAGACTCGTAAATAAAGAAAAGTGCTCTTTCGGGAGACAACCCTAATTATCCCTTTCTTTTATTTTATTTCCTTTTCTGTTGGGTTTTGTGTTTTCTAACTATTTTTGCAGGAAACAAGGAACTAATCGCTACTACAATTGTTGATCTGAACAAAGTTACGGCGTAATTCAGCTTGGTGATTACGCCGTAACCAACCTTATAGCAGCAGAATTCTTGACGCATTACCAATTACGGCGTAACACAATCTCAGTGGTTACGCCGTAACTACTCGCCAAAGATATTCCGTGTTTTGCGATTCTGGCGTAACTCCCTCATAGGAGTTACGACGCAACTTTCCTCTGCTTTAATTCTTTCATTTTAAAACACAGTAACCTTGTATTAGTTTTTAAATGAACTTTGTGGGTGTGTTCCCTGTAAACACTCACGAGACTTCACTCGTCCACTTGGGACACCAAGTGGTTTAAAAGGCTTGTTGCATGCGCTAAATGCAACCGTGATTCCTACGAAAGTGAGTTAGGTTTGTTTTTCATTTTTCATTTTTTCTTTTTAGAATTATGCTTGTCGGTATTGTCATTTTAGGGATTGAAGTTTGTTCATGACGCTTATACGAAGGCACATTTCTTTTTCGTGGGCCTTCTTCTTTATGGAGCAAATTTCAGGGAAGTTCTCGCTCTAATTCTACCTTTCTCTTTACCTTTATTTTAATGCCAAGTACAAAAGGGACTTTGTACAATTTAAGTGGAGGGACGGGAGTAGAATTATCTCTTGAACCTTATTTCACCCTCATTTTTTCTATTTTATTTTGAAAAATTATGCCATTTTTAAAATTTTGACATGTTTTTCTTAACCTAACTGGATTAGACCTTAGCCGAGCACATACAACCCTTGATATTATATGGTGAGATTAGCCTTATCCGTTTCTAATATTTTAACCCAAATCCACCAAATTATGAGTGTGCCGGTAGCTTGTAAACTTTAGAACTTGGCCTTTGCATCATTTCAAGACCATAGACGAGGTATGTTGAGTTAGCTCGATGTATTTGGACTTTCAGTTTTAGAAGGAAGTATTATAGGATTATCACCCAAACAGCCTACCATTGTGAGTCTATCGATTAGTCACCTCGACTTTTCGACCCCCATGTGAAACCCTTTTGTTGCACTCATCTTTAGTGCAAGATACCCCTAGATACACCCTTCTGAGCCATTCCTTTCATTTTGTTATCCCAATATATTGTTTCGATACACCTTTACACCTTAGCCTACCCTGTAGTCTTTATTTGTAATTGGGAAGTCATCATTTGCCTTAGTTCAAGGTTCGAGTGGAAAGGTTCGAAATCACGCTTTCACCGACAACATTTCAAGATCATTGAAGACCCCAATTCCCATTGTTCATCTCAAGTGGGGATATTATGTTATGTTATTGTTATGTTGAAAAAAATAAAAATAAAAATAAAATAAAAAATAGTGATTGAAAAAAAATGTTATGATTATGTTATTGTAAAGTGCGTTGTTATAAGCAATCGTAGTATGAGCTTTATGGATTTAGTATCGAGGAGGCCACCTCGGACACATTTGAAGATTGGGTTGGTAGTTATGCCAGCAGTTGGAGAAAAGGTAGTGTGCCCATCACGACGTCCTCTAATGACACATCTACCTTGCATTTCATGATCCTGTTTCTTGGATTCTAAGCTTGAACTTTGGGCGGACGGTAAGTGGTGATGACTTGGTTATAGGTTTAGACTACCTGCTTGTTTTATATTTTACACCAATTATATATCCCATGTCTTATCCTACCCTTTTAGTCATGAAGCATGTCTAGGTGATGCAGCGAGCAATCTTTGGTGTCTTGGCCATGGATTTGGTCATGTATCATTGATTTTGTCCACTTCTCCGTGACATGTTAGTAATGACGAGTCACCCCTTAACCTTTGTCGTATCTACCCATATTGCCTTCGAGAATTGTTTAGCCCTTAACTCTAGTGGTGAAGATTTGTGTAACCGCCAAGCTTATGATAGAATACATCTATGACTGTGCGATTGAGTGATCACCCCAAAATTGACACTTAGAATAGTTGAGAGATTTGAGTGTTTGTTCCCTTCGTGAGGTGTTCGCTTTGTTTTATTCTAGCATAAGGGATTTGTAAACTCATATTTTCCAGTTATGGGCGATATCTTTTAGGAATCTATCTAATAAGGTCTACTTGAGGGCAAGTAGAGTTCAAGTGGGGGATATTTGATAACATCAAATAGTCACGAATATTAAGTGTCAATTTCCCCCGATAATGCTCGTTATTTATATCATTTTTATGGATTTACACTTGTTTTCCACTATCAGGTAAATTACTAGCATTGGAGCTAAAGAGACGCGGAAATGGAAACATATCTTAAGATTTATCACAGTATGCTATTTTGAAGAAGTTACGGCGTAACTCATCTCTCACATTACGCCGTAACTATCGCGTGACTCAGTATGCCAACTTATCAGAGGGTTACCGGTTAACTCCTTCTAGAGGTTACGACATAACTACATTAGGTCAAAAGAGGTTCCACGCCGCTGATACTTATGTCGTAATTACTGCATCACTTACGACGTAACCAAGTGTATTGAAGACTACGGTGTAACCACTCATAAGGTTCCGCCGTAACCAGCAGATCTAGTGCATTTTACGAAGGAATAGAAGGTTACGGCGTAACTCCTATATTGGTTACGCCAGTAACCCGGATCAACCTATAAATACCCTACTAATTCCAAAGATTTCTAATCATCCCATTCCACACACAACACTCGAGAACATGGGAAAAAGCTCAAGGCGGTCTTGGGAGCATACTGAGTTTGTTCCAAAGGAGAAGTCACTCCATTATGATAAGCATTAGTGTTTTATATTTCTTTTACTTTCAATTCATGTATTTCATACCTTTGAATATTGAATTGATTTGCATGATTAATATGAGCGGCTAAGCACCTTTTGGTGCTAGCCTAGTTATGATTCCTTAATTGTTTTGTTTACGTTTACCTTTACTTCCGTACAATTATTTCTAAGTGTATGCATGCATAGTTCATTGGTAGTCACCCTTAGTTCGGTAGTTTTGAATGGGGGTAGAGGCCAATTGCCTAGGAGATATGACCCACTGACCCTAGGTGAGCGGACTGAGATGGGAAGGGTAAGATATGACCAACTGACGACCCTTTTTACTTGTGCGATTTGACCAACTGATCACCTATCGTTTGGATGAACTTAAGAACTGTGGGGTGTAGTGTCTAAGTTCCTAACGGTCGGGCACTCACTATTATGAATCTAGCATGTAGCGGTACTTAATGACTTGGCTTAGGGGACCAGGAACAACAGGACTTATGACGGTGCGTCTGATTTCTCCTGTGGTGGCATCATTGCTGATAGGTTAGGGCGAATTTACCAAATGTTGTCCTCACGAATTTGACCCCACCTGAAATAATTGGAAGTAAGTAGACATAGACATAACTAGCTAGGATGATTAACTAGGTTAGCACCACTTCTCTCTATTGATTTCTCTTTACCCATTTATCTACTTTCATTTACTTTATTCAGCATTAGTAGTTTAATTAATTAAATCCCTATCGAAACTATCATTATTCTGTGACATTAGACTTAGTAATAATCCAACACAAATAGCTCTTGGGATGACCTCGGCTTTACCATTTACTACACTACACACGACCGGGTACACTGCCCGTTAGTGCACTAGGGTAGACCATAGGTATTATGAGACACTATAAATTTAAGACACAGTCAAGAAACACTGCATCGTGGTACTTCATGGTTCAAGATCATCACCGGTTCGGCCATTGGATGCGGTTTGTTAATTTGTTGTTATAGAATCAATTGGAGGTGCTTCTTCAACATTGTTGTTGTTTCGTGTATCCGTATTGGATTATTATCGGGTTGAGCAATGGAAACATTTGATACATCTGGAGCACGTTGATCAATATCATCACTAAACAGAGGAGCAAATAGTTGTTCCATTTGTTGACGAGTAAGCTGTAGGCTTGGTTCAGCTGATGATGGGGTTTGGGGGAAGTTTAGACGGTTATGTCCGGGTTCTAAGTGGTTTTGCTCAGAAGCCATTTCTGTAAGCTCATCAAAGTTTGCTTGAATCGTTTCCATAATCTCCCTTGTACGACGATTCCAGATCCGGTATCCTTTAGAATTCTCACAATATCCAACAAAGACTCATATGTCAGCTTTAGCTTTGAGCTTACCAAATTCATCACGATCATTATTTGGGTAACAAAGGGATGCAAATACATGAAAGTGTTTGATGTTCGGTTTACGGCTGTGGATAAGCTCATAAGGTGTTTTGTTGTGGCATTTGGTAATCATTGAACGGTTCTGAGTGTAGCATGCAGTTGACACGGCTTCAGCCCACAAGTAATCTAGAAGTTTTGCATTTATCAACATCGTTTTGCAGCTTCCACTAACGTCGGTTTCGTCTTTCAACCACTTCGCTTTTGTTCGGTGTCCGTGCAATGGATGTTTGATGCTCAATTCCACTTTCTCATAATATGCACGAAGAGTTTGATTCACAAATTCGGTTCCTTTGTTAGTTCGATTTGTCCGACGTGTGTTCGGAGCTGAACTTGAATTTTCGTGAGAAAGGTGATGATCATCTGTGGAGCTTGATCTTTAGTTCGAAGAAAATAAACCCAAGTCCATCTTGAGTAGTCATCTACAATTATCAAGATGTGGCGTTTGCCGTTAATCGTCTGCACACCCATCGGACCACAAAAATCCATGTGAAGAAGATGAAGCATATGTTGTGAGTTGTGTTCCACCTTTAAAGGAAAGTGAGCACGAGTGCTTTTCCCTTGTTCACAAGCTGAGCATAGGTGATCTTTAGAATACCGAAATCTTGGGAGACCTTCAACAAGTTTGTAACGTGCAAGATTGGTTTTGGTTTTAAAGTTTAAGTGTGAAAGACGACGGTGCCATAGCCAAGATTTTGTAGATGTTGCCTTTGAAAGTAGACAGATGGGAGATGAAGCAATCATGTCTTGCATTGAAATTTTGTAAAGACTTGATGTGCGGGTTCCAGATATAAGATCGTTTCCTTGTAGATCACGAATGAAACAAGTTTTCTCCCGAAAAGCAACTTCCAAATCTCCATCACAAAATTGACCAACTGAGAAGAGATTGTGACCAAGACCTTCCACATAATAAACCCTGCTAATTTCGATGTTGCCATTGATGTAATCACCGTAGCCCATGATAGCTGTGAAGTGATCATTCCGAAACCTGACAGTGCCAATGAACTTTGAAACAAAGTTTCATAACAGTTTGAGATTGCTTGTCATGTGTCGGGAACATCCTTTATCAACAATCCAAAGGATAATCTGTATCACCTGCATTACACACAGACTACACAGATGGAATAGAAGTGGATGTGGAACCCGAAGAGTCGAGGGGTCCGATGCGATTATAGTTGAAACACACATGTTTATGATTTTAGGTATCCATTTAAAGCCAAGTGTATTATGTAACCATTTCTGCCATCTCCAACTAGTCTTAGCTTTGGTCTTAGTAAATGCACTAGGTGATAAGTACTTCCTAGGAGGTGAGGGGGGTTCTATGGGTACATCAATGATCGTAGCCGGAACACTAGAGGGTGGTTTACATAGCACAGATTTAGAAGCATTAGTGGGCCTAGAGGTATTTCGTTTTCTATTATTCCGCTTACGAGATAAGATAGCATTAGCAACACATTTATCATGACAACCAAAAAACATTCTTTTACGACAACCAACACAAGAAACTTCAAACTTAATATTTAAAGTACTTAAAGGTTCAGCATTTGTTACATCACTTTTTCTATTACATTTGTCTAACGCAATGTCTAAAGTGGGTGCAACTTGAGTCTTATTCAAAGTCCTAAGGTGTTCTTCTACTTTAGAGGTCTTTATTGTTCTTTTCTTACGTCGCAACTTCCTATTCTTCCTTGATGTTCTCTTAAGCTGTGAAGTGCTAGCGTTGGGAAAAGAGGCAACTATTCCTGTTTTAGTAGAGGGAAGCACATTAGTTTCTTGTGATGTGTCATTAGGCAGTCTAAGAATTCCTGGTGCAATTACGTTTGTGTTACTATTCCTATCTTGCTTAAGTTTAATCAACTCTGCTTTTAGATCATGGATAGTGTGTAACAAATCTAGATTTTCAGAATGAGTGTTTCCATTTTGTCTTAAAACATCTTTGGTATATGCAAGATGATCATCAACATCTTTTGACGCTTGAGCACGAGTCTTTTTTAGTAAATCAAATATGACATCATATTCCGTTTTAACTTTTGAAATTTCTTGTTCATATTTTGAAATTTGACTCTTTAAAGACACGTTTTCATCATCCAGTTGCTCAAGTTTTGGATTAAGAGTTTTGGTATGCAACTGGTTGATTTTGTTTTGTAAAGCGAGTTCTCGATTTTGACAATCTTTTTGACACCATTGAAGACGACGTTTTGCATTTGAAAGCTCGTTTAACAATCGCTCATTTGCAACTTTTAAAGACTTGATTTGTGACACATTATCGGTATTCTCAACATTTTCAACAGAATCAACAGAATCGGAAATATACAATCAAATGCATATGCAATGAATGTAATAACACAACATTAATGGTATCGACGGATAACATCTTCCAAGAGTCGATCAAGATCTTTTCTTAACATTTTCTTTTCGTTTAGTATTTGAAATCGATGTTTCGCTTTTCTCGAAAAAATTTTCATAAGTCCAAGCTCCTTGTGAAAATCCCTTTCCCAATATATTGTACACATTTTCAAATTTCGGACATGAGGTAAAATTCTTTTAAAAAATATCTCTTTGTTCTCGCATGAGGTGATTGAAAATGTTCAACTTTTATTTCAGAATTGATTTCAATTTCACGTTCCAAAAGTTTGATGTCCGATATGAATGTATCAAAATATTTAAGAATTTGACATCGTTCGGGTAATGTTTTTACTTCACTGAGTGAAGGTAAAGGACCATTAATTTGTGCAGTATTGGGTTGGGTACCAACATTAGAAGACTCAGAAGTAGGCGTGATAACCCAAGGTGTGTTAGAATTATCTTGTTATGCGACGGAAGTTATGGCTTTTGAATAGTTAAATGGTTTGCAATAAACAACATTTTCTAATTTTTGACAGACTCTCGTCTTCTGCATCTAATTCCTCCATACAATTATATTCAACAACGCTCATAATGGAATCATCAATTCTGTGTTCTGCACTGTAAACTTGAGGATTTGGTTTGAATGTTCTATGTCAAAACTTTGGTTTGTAATCAGCAAGATTCGGTCCATATCCATTTGGATTTGGTTTAAAAGTAAACTTTTGAATAGTTGTGATTGACTCACCATGTTTATAAACAACATTTTGAAACTCTTTGATTTTGCTTTGTAACTCGACAATTTCCTCAAGATAGTCATCTATTTGTTTCCTTGAATGCTTTTTGTATTCACAAAACTGTTTTTGACAAGTTAACAACTCAGTCTTGGCTTTTTGAGTTTCCGAAGTGAGAGCGTTAAGTTGTTGTTTATGATCATATTTTAGTTGTTCAATTTGAGACAGCAAAGCATTCTTGGATGCAACTAGATAACATATCTGTTTTTCCAAAGATTTTTTATTTTGGTATGATTTAGCAAATGCGACTTCAAAACCTTTTTCACGTTTCTCTTTTGTTTGAAAAATGTTGAGTTGGAACTTTAAGCATTCATTATCCTTAGTTAACAGTGCAATTTTATCGTTTAATTTCTTATTGATGTCTAGGCACATTTCCATTCGAGATTCTTGGGTCTGAATTAAGGTCATGAGCTCAATATCTGGATTAGACACAGGTTCAGCTTGTTCAACGTGAGTCTTAACACGATCATTATTTAGATCCTCAAATATAACCACGGAGTCAACTTGATTATCAGTATTAACCATAAGGTCATCTTGATCGTCAAATATAACTACGGGATTTATTTGATTATCATCAGAATGCGATGTAGATGGCTCATGTTGAACACTATGATCCTTGTTGGATGCAGATGTTGGCGGAGATATCTGATCAGTAATGAGTATAGTTTCATCTGGTACCTGAGACAAGCCGTCAGTGTCATACACTGGGCATGTGTCACTCATGTGGAGTTCTTGCATGTTTGCCATTAACATCACTGTTGCATTAGCCTGCAAGTCCTCTAGGTCATCATCTTAATCTGCATTTGCCATGAAGCTCTATTCCTTGTTGGTAAGAGTTCCACCAGCTTCATCCTTGAGAGCCAAGAGTAAAGCCTCTTTGTGATAAGCGTTGCCTCTTGTCCTCGGCTTTGGGCATGCATTAGACAGATGACCCTTCTCATTACAGTTATAACAACAAAGACCATTAACCCCAGTCTGAGCATTTCCCTGATCAACCACTTGATCCCGTTGTTGTGGAGCACCCATGTTATTCCTTCCATTAGCATTAAACCCTTGACCACTACCCATCTGACGAACATTACCACGATTCTGAACTTCAACACGTCCATTGTTAACAACACTTGATTCCTTGTGTTTGATGAAGTACGAATGCGATTGTTGGATTTGTTAGAGTATCGATCGAAGGCTCTTGCAATCATGACAAACCCTTGTTGCAATGCATCGAAAGCTTCTGCATCCTCATTAGATTCACTGTAAAGTGCTTGATCATTGTTGCTGTTGTATGGAACCAGTTGAGGTTCTTGTGAGGGATCATATGGTGTAATCTGAGCAGTTGGTTGTGGAGGATTTGTGAAGACAGTTTGTAAGGTCGGGAATTGAGGATAACAAGCTTGAGCCCACAAAGCTAGAGTTTCATTATCCGAAAGTGAAGGCGAAGCATGGAATCCACGGATGATTCTTTCTTTGTCAACTTCCTTTTGGTGGGGCTTCAAATAGTCATACAACAATCCGTATGTAGCATGATGAAGATTCTTCGCTTGACGGATGAAAATAACATACTTTTCCCAATCAGGACCAAGACTACTAAGGAACTTAGTGTTGACTGCAATTCTTGGCATAATGATGTTATATTTTTCCAAGTCATTGATGATGTTAGAGAATCGATGATGATATGACTCTAATGTCTCCTCTGTTTCAATCATGAAGTGTTCATATGCTAAGTAGATTTTGATTCCATGTCTTCTTGATTGAGTTATGTGCCTTCCATTAGAAGATGAATGTGCTCCCACATTGCTTTAGCTGTCTTCTGAGCATCAATACTTTGAAGTATCGGATTGGGTAATCCTAAAAGGATATATTGCATTGCAAGTTCATCGGCTTCTAAGTGTAGAAGTTGGTCAGTAGTAAGTTCATTAAGACCGACAATGTTGGTAATATCATCTCTTGGTGGAACAGCATTCGGATCTCCTGCACAAAGATAGTAGGCATCCGAAATGGACCTTCAAGGATGACCTTCTTCAAAACTTTCCATGTGGCTTCTTTAGATCACAAAACCTAAAGAACCTTATCGCCCATTGATCGTAGTTTCCGGAGTGAGCATTGGAGGTCCGCGAGGATCCACTTCATGAATGGATTGTTGGCTACTTAAAGCTTCACACATCTTTGCAAACCAAGACGGTTCCTTCATAGCATACTTGGATGGATGCTGATTTTGAAAGTTTGTGTAAGGTTGTACTTGTAGACTAGGGGTGGTTGAGACATCTTGAAACTTGTGTTGATGATAGATCTTTGTAGTCGAATAAAACTTTGTTGATGAAGTAACCTTATGCGTAGAAACCAACTTAAATGTAGAAAGCACTTTATGCGTAAAAACCAACTTACGCGTAACAAGAGATCTTACGCGTAGGAATAGCTTACGCGTAGACTTGAGGAAAACTTAGCTTAGGCGTAAACCAAAGGCTTAGTAGTAGAATCCTTATGCGTAAGATTAGCTTATGCGTAAGACTAGGCTTAGGCGTAAGAAAATTCTTAGGCAAAGAGAATTCTACGCGTAAGAATTTGCTTATGCGTAAAACTAGGGTTTTGCCCAAAAAATCCTTTACACTTTTACCAGTGTAAAAGATATCCAAAGTCGAAGTGTTTTCAGGCTTATCCAAGCAAGAAAACACTGACTAAACCAACAGCACTGAAGATCACTGGATGAAAAGCTTATGCGTAACAGATGCTTAGGCGTAGACTTTGTGCTTACGAGTAAGATTAGGGTTTTACTACGCGGAGAAAATACCAAACTTAACCAAAACTGATTTTTCTGCCCAAAAGTGTTTAGAAACCTGATTTTTTGGATGAAAAAACTTCAATATTACCAAAATAACAATAAAGTTGAAAACTTGATGATCCAAGATAACTTTTACCCTTATGAGTAGAAGATACTACACGAACAAAACCAAGCTCTAAAATGAATCTACACACGTAAAGTTTCAAAATTGATGCTAAAAACTTACACTTTAACACTAAATAAACCTAAAACCACAAGAATCTTGAGTTTTAAAGTGTAAAAAATGAAGCTTTTAAGCGTATGAAAGTAGTAAACGCAAAACCCACGCGTATAGAACACAACTTCAAAAACAAAAGTGTTTCACCCAACTAGATGGAGAATGATACCACTGTTAGGTCACCATATTGTAACACAAGCATCAATGTGTAAATAAATAGAGTAAGAAATGATCGGATGAACACACAAACACAACACACGTATGAAATGAGAATAGTTATGCGTAGGTATTATGAAAGAAGTGAACAACCAACCTTCAAATGAAGGTTTACAACATTATTTATAAGGAAGGAACTAGGGCAACACACAAGTTCCCTTCCTTTCCTTATTGGGCTTGGGTCAAGGCTTATGGGCATTCTACATAAGCCTTGCCTTTAATACAAACATAAAAGCCTAATTAAGAAAACTATTACATGTTAATTACAAACACTTGAAATATAGTTTAGGAGTGATTCCTGTTAATACAAATAAGCCGTAAAAACGTTTATTTATATTTTACGATCTTCTAATGTTTTGTTGATAACAAATGTAAACTCCTTTTAACGAAACAAATAAAATACATAAATGGTTTGAACTAATAGTTTCTAACATATTCACATTTTCACATAAAACACTAAAACAAGTATAAGTGATTTTATGACTTAGTAATATATATGTACAACAACTAGTGTTTACATATTTGGGTATAATATACACATAACTAGTATGTAGTATATTGGGTAATATAAATGGGTAGAAACTTAAGTATCACAACCCATTGGGCAAATACATTGAATGTAGTTGGGTACAACCCAAAGCCCATAACCCATGGAGCTTGACCCATAACCCATTATATGACATCATGCTTATATCATACATGGATAATATCCATAACCCATGGATCAACCCATACCCAAGTGACCAAGTGCATTGCACTCAAAGATACATTGTATCTAGCTAAAGATCCATGGTTCAACCCATGACCCATGACCCATAACCAAAATACCCATGGGTAAAAGGGAGCGTCCCACGGATCCCTAGCTTAACGCTAGACGGATCCCTTATGGAAGGGATCCGTGGGATCCAGGGAATAGTAGAGTTTTTCTTTTATAAATAGTGAGTCATTTCTTCATTGTTTCTCACCCCTTTCAAACACACTTTCTCCCTGAGTTGAAAACTCACTAACCTCAGATCCAAGAGATCTATGTTTGTAGTCTTGTTTTTTTGTGATCTTTTAGGTTCCTCTTAAAGGCAAGATCACCACCTTTGAATTCGATCAAGCTCAAGTCCATGAGTTGCCATGCTTCCTCATCATCAAGGCTACTGAAGTCTTCTTGTTGATGATTCCTTTCTTTCTTCAAAGAAGTGTAGTGTTGAAGACATTAGTGAAAGATGTCTCAAGTGTTAAGACGAAGATATTAGTGAAGGGTATCTATCGTCTATAGCATAAGCACTTGTAGTAGGTGCTTAGAAGTCAAGACAAGAAGCATTAGTGAAATGTGCTTAGAAGTCAAGACTAGAAGCATTAGTAAAAGGTGCTTAAGAAGTGAAGACACAAGACATTAGTGAAAGGTGTCTTGTAGATCTAGTCAAAGGCATTAGTGAAAGGTGTCTTAGATGTACATTCGATATGGTGTGTTTCGATGTACAAGATAGACTAGTATTAGATCCAAGGATATTGATATCCTTGATGATGTTGTAAAGGAGTAGATCTCCTTTAGGATTAGTCGTTGGTGTAGTGTGGTAGTAGTTCCTCCATTGCAATGGAACTAGGTGCTTAGCCTAGTACCTAATAAAGGGTAGGCGACGTTGTGAAGGTGTAGTTCACCTTGGAGTGAAAGAACTAGGTACTTAGCCTAGTACCTTATAAAGTGTAGGCGACGTTGTGTAGGTGTGGTTCACCTTGGAGTGAAAGAACCCGGTTGTTAGCCTAGCACCGTAAAAAGGGTAGGAGACGTTGTGAAGGCGTCTCCGCCATAAGGAGATTGTGTAGTGATTACGAACTCTCGAGTAGGTGTCCCGGGAAGTGGAGTAGGGCAAGGAAGGTGTCCTTGTAGCCGAACCACTATAAATACTCGCGTTGTGGTTTTGTGCTTCTTGCTCTTATATTTTCATTACTTACCTTTATATTCTTGTTTATCAACATCCAACACACACATCCAAATAGATTGACATAAGTCGATCTAAATAGATTAAAAGGAAGTTTTAATTGGCAAAACTATTCAACCCCTCCCCCTTCTAGTTATCAAGTTTCTTGAAGTATATTGTACTTTAAAAGCTTGATACGATCCATAGTTAATTGAAAACTACAAAGAAGGTTTTTCATAAAAACAAACACCATGTCTTTTAAAACTATATGTTTGGATGTTGATTTGATAACAACATTTTTTTTTATTTTCTTTTAATTGCACTAATCTTCTTTGTTATGTTGATTAGTCAAAGCTCATACCCACCAAGCTATAGGAATCTCTTGGTAACAAGAATACCTTCCTTAAGAAGGTATCTTAAACGCAAAGGAGCGGGAATCGTCTAAGTGACATTTGTTGTGTCATTTGTAAAGACATTCCTAAGTGCGCTAGAGGTATGATTTTTTTTTATTTTACTTGATAATTAAGTTCGCCTATTTAGGTATTTATATGATTACCTTTTGTGCTTATACATGAAGCTTCATTAGGAAGCCTTTTTTTTACATACGTGTTAATTTCTTTTTAAGTCGTGGTATATAAAACTTATGTTTTATTTCTTTTAATCCTATAATAAAACAAAACACAAATATCAAAAATTCCTCCTCTCCTATAAATCATCCACTCGACGCCCACTTTATCAAACATCCACTTTTTCAAATTTTCCAATTTCAAAAATTCCCTCTCACTTAAAACTTCATCCTCCTCTCCACTTCATCCAAACCAAAACCAAGAAGAATCATCTTCAAACATGGTTTACATCGCCTTCGTACTCATCGCACTTGTGTTCCCTATGATGAAGTTCACATACGGAGACATTTACTTTGTGTTGTTAATCTACATCGGGATTATATACCCAATCCTTTGTATCATTCTTAGCATTGAAATGAAATATTATTAATAGTCTAGTTTATCTAGGTTATTATTATCATTATGTGTTTATCATTATTTCTTTGCTTTATGTCTTTCTTTCGTGATACATTAGAAGTCATGTATGCATGTTAAAAGAAAATGTAGGTTAAAACACATATCTTGGTATAAAACTGTGAGATCTAAAAACCTATGCATTTTCATAAAATCTGCTTCGAATTACGCATCTACGGATCCCGGAAGTTATACTAGCGGATCCCTTTGAAAAGGAACCGTGGGATCCGTCCCCATCGAGAAGCAGTTTTCATGCAAATTAAAAAACACTTTTCTTCTAAAAGTAATACTCCACTAGAATGTTAAAACCATAAGTGAGTCAAGTGTCTTTCTTGTTAAAAACCATTGTCAATAAAAAAAACTAATAAAAACGTTAGATAATCATAGGTTGACCACAAACATCACCTTTTATTAACCCATCATTTCTATAGGTTCAACTATGACGCATGAATACGAGTTTGATTTTTCACTCACTAGCGTCTACACTCCAAACATCTCCCTTGAACCCAACACACCTGGCAATCATGTCCGTGGGTTCAATAATCTCGAAACCGCTTCTTCACGAAGGACGATTGTAGACACCTCTCTACAATTCAAGAAGGTATCAATACCTCCTTCCGAGCCATAGGACTAGAATGTCTTCTTGAAATCAACGAAGATATGTCCAAGGTTCATAATGGAATTCTTCCGTCAAGTCGAACTCGCTCGTAACGAGGACCGCTTCTCTATCTCTTTGGTTTTATATCAAAACCAAAGTTTACTTTAACCTTGGGCATTTTGCTCACATCCTCCGGATTCCAAATCATGGACAATGTGCCTTCACCGAATATTGGTCTCTTGATTCTCTCTTCAACTTTCGTGAAGAAAATAGTCCATATTGTTCACACACACCCTCCCCGGAAGATTTAAATCGCATAATATGCAAACCTCGACCATATTACTCCGATCCAAACATTATCTACACACGGGACATCCGAGAAGAGTACAAGCCTCTTGCACTCATCCTACGTGAAAATGTTTGGAGTCTTAGGGGAAATCGAGAAATCCTTCCCGCTTGTTGTGCTCACATGTTGTACTGTTTGCTAACACAACAACCATACAATCTCGCCTACTTCTTCGCAAGGCGAATTGTAAATCTTCAAGGATCCAAGAATAAACTCATCCCTTATGGAATGTTCTTGACACGCCTCTATCATAATGTTATGCACTTCCATCCTCAATTTCAAAGTCCGTTGTACGTACTTGTGAACAAGATGATGGAACCGCTAAACATATCTCTCATGAAGACTTTCTTCATTCTTTATTCCACCAACACTCATCAATCACGTAATGATCCTCCTAGCGAAAACACTCAAGAAACCTAGTAGTATTTTAGGAACAATTTTCTTGTACTCGTGCTTTATCAATGTAATCCTATCTCTCTCATGAAATAAAACATCTTACATTTGATATCTTAGTGTTAGAACCCCTTTAAACTAACCTTGGAATATAATGCATTGTCAAGATCATTGCATACCTTTAGTAAAGGTTCTGCTAAGCGGATGGACGGATCCAAAAGTTTGTGCTAGACGGATCCCTACACTTAGGAAACCGTGGGATCTGGCAAACAGAAAATGCAGTTACAAGCATCATATTTCAAAAATATCCTTAGAACACCTCACACTATGTTAAACATAGTGGCTTAAGGCTAATTAAGTCCTTATCAAGATAGGTTGATCTTTCCTACTCACACATAACTCACCTAGATCACACTCTAAGACGCTTGTAGATCTATCGTTTCATTTTTAATCCATTAATCTTCCGCTCTCAAACTCACTTCATTTTCACTTGATCCTCACATTTAGCCTTAGAAATCTTTCGATTATGGCAAAATTGATCATAAATCATCCTTACCTCAAAATTGATCAAAGTTGATCAAACTCTAGTTTTTACCATCTCAAAGCTTTTAGGATATTTTCCAAAACACTGTCCTAAGTCACAACCTGATCTCTAGGATCATTTAGCTTCAATTGACACTCTCATCTTTAGTGTCATCCTTGCTCATCCATTGGTACTCATGAAAGTTCCAAATCCTTCCATAAAAGACAATCATTAGCTACATCACTCATTACCTTCAAGTACTTAAGCACCCCTTCATTTAAGACACTTAGGAGGACTGAAACACTCAAGATGATATAGATCTTAGATCTTAGAAACATCATTTCTACTCTTTCATAGCTGTTGAGAGCCGGATCCCTAGGATTAGCCTAGACGGATCCCTCTGAGGAGGGAACCGTGGGATCCGGATGACAGTCTATGCCAATTCTTGCTAAAACAATCATTTCAACTCATCTTTCTAACTCAAACACTCCATCTCATCTTAAATAAGTTCCTAGATCAGTACAAACTCTGAAGTTGACTCTTGTTCATGTTAATCATCACATTCCAATAAATCCTAGTGGCTTAAGGCTTAAATGCACTTGCCAAATCTCTTGGTTTATAAACCACTATGTTAGGACCTCCATAGTCATCACTCTCATCCTAACTTTCAGCACTTTAGAAACCCTTGCAAACCTCTTGACATCATCTCATCATGAGGAAAACCCCAAGTAGTAACTTATCCACCAAAGAACCACCCATGAAAAAGGCTCGTGTCATACACGAAATCTCTTCAACCGAATCATCTCCGGTCAAGCCAACAAATGATAGGACCTTTACTCAACCAATCAAACCAATTCCTAAAAGGATAGTACCCACAAAACTACCTATGCCAAACACCACCATACCTCCTAGGCCAAACAATATCATCTCCACTAAACCATCACCATTAGTTCCTAGAGCTATCTCTTTTACATCCCCACTATCATCACCACACCTCTACAATTTAGAGGACTTGCCTCCTAGGCCGTCTCATCCGCTTCCACCGACAACATTTTCCTCATTAGGAGGAATAATGGTACAAAATTAAGGTGTTGAGTCAACACTTGCTCCGGCTTCCTTTTCGCCGTTTCCATCATATAATCCCATTTGGATTATGAGAAATCATCAAAGTCAACCACCTGATCATATGGAAGTTGACACTTCTCTACCACCACCATCATTCTTGGTCGAACCATTCTCAAATGCGCCTCCACCAATCCCTCCATCATTTGAAGCTCCACAAGCCGCCTCACTTGATCCTTCGCATCAGGCCATTTCATTTCTTCCACCACCACTACCTAGCCATGACAAAGATTGCTATCATTGTCAACATGTTGAAAGTTTGATACATGAAGTACGAGAAGACCAACGTTTCATGTTCTATCATCTCCTCGAATGTTTCGACGAGATTAAACCTAAACAAAACTTGAGATAGAAGATTTTAGTGGTGTCCTAGCATCTAGCGATAGTTGGTTTAGAAATTCCTAGTCATGTATTTTCTTATTTTCTTAGTTTTTGGAGTCATGTATATCATAACTCTAGTTTTATTAAATGGAATTACATGCTACTTGTTATTTTTCTGAGCATATGATTACTTTGTATTCATATCTCATTTTTGTGATAACATTACTTGTTATATCACCTTTCTTGAAATTAATCGACTAATACGGATCCTCGAATTGCCTAGACGGATCCCTACTAGGATGGAACCGTGGGATCCGTGTGATGAAAGCTATTTTCTACTAACTTGGACCACATTTGCGGAAATTGTGAATTATACTTGCTTTCTAACTTTTGTTTTGTAGTTATTCAATTTACACATGAAGACTTTGACATCCTAAAGCTAGGGAGCTTTATGTCAAAGTAATACATTGCAAATTATTTGCAATATTAGGTTTACATTCGTGACATCCCTTGCATAATTGCAATCATCAAGGGGAGCACATTAGTCACCTAGACGAAATCTTTGCAAACTTACTTGCAAACAAACTAGATTAGTATCACTTTCTTGACGCCTTACATAGGGATGGACTCATCAAGGGGAGTAAAGACGAGATCCTTTCCGTTACTTGCTCTTTATTTCTTTTATTTTATTTCTTTCACATGTTTTTCTTAAAACGATGTGTTGCTTTCCTTCAAACACTTTTTGTTTCGACAAAAGGGAGAAGAAAGTAAAACTACAAATTCAAACTTTTACGAATTTTAGCTTTTCCTTAAAATAATTTTATGTTTTGTCATCAACAAAAAAGGGAAGATTGTTAATACAAATAAGCCGTAAAAACGTTTATTTATATTTTACGATCTTCTAATGTTTTGTCGATAACAAACGTAAAATCATTTTAACAAAACAAATAAAATACATAAATGGTTTGAACTAATAGTTTCTAACATATTCACATTTTCACATAAAACACTAAAACAAGTATAAGTGATTTTATGACTTAGTAATATATATGTACAACAACTAGTGTTTACATATTTGGGTATAATATACACATAACTAGTATGTAATATATTGGGTAGTATAAATGGGTAAAAACTTAAGTATCACAACCCATTGGGCAAATACATTGAATGTAGTTGGGTACAACCTAAAGCCCATAACCCATGGAGCTTGACCCATAACCCATTGTATGACATCATGCTTATATCATACATGGATAATATCTATAACCCATGGATCAACCCATACCCAAATGACCAAGTGCATTGCACTCAAAGATACATTGTATCTAGCTAAAGATCCATGGTTCAACCCATGACCCATAACCTAAATACCCATGGGTAAAAGGGAGCGTCCCACGGATCCCAAGCTTAAAGCTATACGGATCCCTTGTGGAAGGGATCCGTGGGATCCGGGGAACAGTAGAGTTTTTCTTCTATAAATAGTGAGCCATTTCTTCATTGTTTCTCACCCCTTTCTAACACACTTTCTCCCTGAGTTGAAAACTGACTAATCTCAGATCCAAGAGATCTATGTTTGTAGTTTTGTTTTTGTGTGATCTTTTAGGTTCCTCTTAAAGGAAATATCACCACCTTTGAAGTCGAGCAAGCTCAAGTCCATGAGTTGCCATGCTTCCTCATTATCAAGGCTACTAAAGTCTTCTTGTTGATGATTCCTTTCTTTCTTCAAAGAAGTGTAGTGTTGAAGACATTAGTGAAAGATGTCTCAAGTGTTAAGACGAAGAAATTAGTGAAGGGTATCTATCGTCTATAGCATAAGCACTTGTGGTAGGTGCTTAGAAGTCATGACAAGAAGCATTAGTGAAATGTGCTTAGAAGTCAAGACTAGAAGCATTAGTAAAAGGTGCTTAAGAAGTGAAGACACAAGACATTAGTGAAAGGTGTCTTGTAGATCTAGTCAAAGGCATTAGTGAAAGGTGTCTTAGATGTACATTCGATATGGTGTGTTTCGATGTACAGGAGTAGATCTCCTTTGGGATTAGTCGTCGGTGTAGTGTGGTAGTAGTTCCTCCATTGCAATGGAACTAGGTGCTTAGCCTAGTACCTAATAAAGGGTAGGCGACGTTGTGAAGGTGTAGTTCACCTTGGAGTGAAAGAACTAGGTACTTAGCCTAGTACCTTATAAAGGGTAGGCGACGTTGTGTAGGTGTGGTTCACCTTGGAGTGAAAGAACCCGGTGGTTAGCCTAGCACCGGAAAAAGGGTAGGCGACGTTGTGAAGGCTTCTCCGCCATAAGGAGATTGGTGTAGTGATTACGAACTCTCGAGTAGGTGACTCGGGGAGTGGAGTAGGGAAAGGAAAGTGTCCTTGTAGCCGAACCACTATAAATACTCGCTTTGTGGTTTTGTGCTTCTTACTCTTATCTTTTCATTACTTACCTTTATATGCTTGTTTATCAACATCCAACACACACATCCAAATAGATTGACATAAGTCGATCTAAATAGATTAAAAAGAAGTTTTAATTGGAAAAACTATTCAAACCCCCCCTTCTAGTTTTCCACAATTCCAACAAATTATGTGAAGAACTCTTTAAAAATGAGTACTTGATGCTAACGCGGAATATTAACAACAAGAAATAAGAACACAATGATTACTAAATAACTTTTACTATTAATATTTCTAATAACTCTTGTAAGCTCTAATCGTCTAAGTACATAACACTATGCCTTTAGGGTTTCTTTATACTCTTAGGAAACCCTAGTATACAAAACGTGCAGAAGGATAAAGATATATCTTTCTAAGATATCTCTACGCGTACATATCCTTCCGTAAACAATATTAACTTAAGTCTGCCAGACTTAACTTTGTAGTGGCGGACTTAACTACTAATTCTAAGCCTACCAGACTTAACCTTTATACTAGCAGTATTAAGTCTGGTTACATAATTCCCAACAATATCCTTGTCAGTGTGCAATGAATACTCATTAGTGTTTCATGGTATATGCTGTCGTCATCTAATGATGAAACCTTCTTTGAAAAATAAAAAAACAAAAGATCTTTATTGGAGCATATGAAAAGCGTGACGAATTTCTAAGGACGATGAACACACTTTAAGCTATTCAGCCTGAGGCGTACAACAAGCTAATTGAATCTGGTGTGAAAGATGACCCAGAGCACATTGACCACGTACTCGTTACAATTATTGTACATGTGAAAAACTTGAGGGGGGGTTGAATAGTTTTACCGATTAAAACTTCATTTTAAACTATTTAGATCGACTTATGTCAAGCTATTTAATGTGTGTGTTGGATGATGATAGATAAGCACATAAACAAGTAATGCAAAGATAAAGAATAAGGAACACAAAACCATGACACGAGTATTTATAGTGTTTCGGCTACAAGGACACCTTCCTTGCCCTACTCCACTCCCCGAGTTCCCCACTCGAGAGTTTGTAAGCACTACACAACACAAGCTCCTTAATGTGGCAGAGAAGCCTTCACAACATCGCCTACTCTTTATCCGTTGCAAGGCTAGACACCGGGTTCTTCAACGAGGTAGAACCAAACCTATTACAACGTCACCTACACTTTATCTGGTACAAGGCTAGATACCGAGTTCCATTACAAAGAAGGAACTACTACCCAACACTACACCAATACACGACAACCCCAAGGGAGACACAATCCTTATTACAACATCATAAAAATATCACTATCCTTTAACCCAAACTAACTATCTTGCACATCAATGCACCATATCGAATGTACACCCTTGGCACCTTTCACTAATGCCTTTGACACGACTCTTCGGCACCTTTCACTAATGCCTTTAACATAACACTTCTTTGGAGGGAGAGAAGAACTATCAATAAGAGACACTTCAGTGGTCTTGATGATGACGAATCTTAGCAACTCACGATCTTGAGCTTGCATGTCTTTAAGAGGTGGTGATCTCGCCTTTAAGAGGAACCTAGAGAATCACACAAACACAAAACTACATAGAAAGATCCTTTGGATATGAGGTTAGAGATATTACAATACTAAGAGATAGTATTTGTAAAAAGGGGTCAGTAGCAAGTGAGAAATGGCTCACTATTTATAGGCAAAATTCTCTACTGTTCGTTCCCACGGATCCCTCCCTAGAGGTATCCGGCTAGTGCAATCCAAGGGATCCGGCAGCTGGGTCAGCTTTAATCCGGATTTTGGGTTATGAACCATGGGTTATGGGTAATGAATTATGGATACCCAACAAGATGCAATGTATCTAGACATTGGGTTATGGGTCTTGGGTCATGGGTCATGGATTATGGATAATACTCAACATGACTCCATGCATGATGTCATGCAATGGGTCATGGGTTATGGATCAAGCTCCATGGGTATGGGTCATGGATTTTGGGTTTTACCCAACAACATTCATTGTACCTAGTCAATGGGTCAAGGACTTAGATATTACCCATTACAATATATGTATATATGCACATTTCCATATTATGTAAACACTAGTTGTTATACATATGAATTTCTATAAGATGTAAACAATATTACTTGTTTAGTGTTTTATATGAAAATGTAAGTGTGTTAGTAAACTATCGGCTCAAACCATTTACGTTTGTGTTAGGTTCAGTAAATACCCAAACCCCTTAATTCTAGGATTTGAATAGAAAATATCCCAAGTGTTTAGAACCTTAAAACACCAACAAGTCACTGAGCGCATAGCCCCTCAGTGAGCTATCTTCAGGATACTCAGTAAGAGACGAAGGAGAAGTCTCTCCACTCAGTAAGGCGGAACTTATGGGGTTAAGACTGATTCAAGAAGAAGATGGTGGATTCAGTGAGTGATGACAATAACTCACTGAATCCCAAAACTCCTCACCAACTATTATCACTGAAGACAAGACTGAAGATAAAGACTGAAGGCTAAGAAGACTGAAGAATGAGTGGGACAATGCGAGATAAGTTTGAACAGATAAGACGAAGTCCTTATCAAACCAAAGTAAAACTTTCCTTGAGTCACTAACTACCAGGGTCAGTGTCATCACTGAAAAGATAAAAGCAGCCTTGTCACTTACTCTAAATATCTATTGTAGACATAGACAAAATACATTAGTATTTTGTCTTCTGTAACCTGTCAGTTTGTCCTCTAGGATAGAGTTAAAAACACACTTGTATAAATAGCCATAAGGTAGGAGTGAAAGATTTTAAGCTTGTGCATTAATTGTGAAAAATACACACAAGCAATCTTTCACTCCTCCAAATACAACTATGTCCCTGAGATAGCTCAGTGGTACCTGAGTAGTTGTGTTTTGACTTAGCCTAAGCTTAGTGAGGAGGTACACCATACTTGTCATTCAATCCCAAGTGCTGTTCCGCAAGCACTTGGGTAATATATTCTTTTTGATTCATTATTAATAAAGGATATAAACGTTGAAAAATCTCAGTGTGTTTAAGTTTTTCTTATCTTGTTTAATTGTGATTTTTCATACACTTTACTTCAGTCATGTATCACTCTTAGTTAAAAACTGTCTATTTACTAATTGTGAAACGGGAACAATAGTTTGTTATCGACAAAACATTAGAAGATCATAAAATATAAATAAACGTTTTTATGGCTTATTTGTATTAACAATCTCCCCCTTTTTGTTGATGACAAAATATAAGATTATTTTAAGGAAAACTAAAATTGTAAAAGTTTGAATTGAGTTTTACTCTCTTCTCCCTTTTTGTCGAAACAAAAGAGCGTCGAAAAGAAACTAACACATTGTTTTGAGAAAAACGTGTGAAAAGTAAGAATATGAAAAATAGAGAGTAAGAGAAGAGAAGGATTCTCGTCTTAGCTCCCCTTTGACGGATGCTTCCCTTTGTTGAGGGCGTCAAGTAATTAGGAAGACTAAGCGAGTGTGTTGCAATTATATTTGCAAATAGTTTCGTCTTTTGACGAGATGCTCCCCCTTGACGAGTACTCCCTTTTGAGGAGGACGTCAAGTAGTAAAGAAATCCTAAATGAAAATATTGCAAGCGTTTTGGCAATTGCTTTGCTTTGACGAAAAGCTCCCCCTTGTTGAGGGTGTCAAAGTCTTCATGTGTATTTTGAAAATCTACAAAACCAAGGTTAGAAAGCAAGTATATGATGCATAATTTCCTGCAAATAAGATTCAAATTAGTGATAAAAAATGCTTCTGTTGCACGGATCCCACAGTTCCTCCCTGTGATGGATCCGTCTAGGCAAAACAGAGGGATCCGCGTACCTGCAATCTTATGACAGCAATGCGGATGTAAAATGTGATGTTAACATCAATAAGAGTTATGTATTGTAGCACCAAACATATTTTCATAACCAAATAGCATACATGTAATATCATTTAATAAAACGAGAGAAATGATGTACATAACTCTAAAACAAAGAAAATGATCCAAACACGAAGTATGATTCCTAGCCAAATCTAAGTTACGCCTAAGATGAGAAAACCACTTGAATTCCTAGCAAACGATCCTTTCTTCGGGACTGTGCCAGTAGCTCGGCACTTAGCCGCAGTCTCTTCTTCTTTCAGAAGATCTTCTCCACGTTTGGCTTCCGTATTTGCCCTCTTCTCTTCAGCTGTTTTGTGCAGGAGAGCTATCTTGTTCTTCATCTTCTCAACATACTTGGCTTTTTTCTTGTCCAAAGCCTCCTGCTCGTATTAATCAGTTCAATGATTTACTTTTCAACATTTACCATGGTTTGTTGCATGATATAACAACCAACTATTACTATGTTGCTGGTTGAGTAACCACCTATAACATTTATGTAGGTCACTGAACAATTAAATTTTGTTATGTTGATCACTTGACTATCAATTTGTTTTCAATAAAATGTTAGTTCAGTGACCTGCATAGCAAAAACAAGTTAGCTGCCCAAAGTAGAAATGAAGTGATCGTTGTTTGTTATAAGGTGAGATCAATAACACAAGTGGACATAAAAACGACCAAACGTTACCTCAAACTTCTTAAGTTTAGCCTCTAGGTCTGCTTTCTTGCTGTTCTCCCATGCTATAATGGAACATATCTTCTGCTCAGCTCTAAATCAAAAAACAATACACAATTCAAAATTTATTCAGTTGATGTATTGTGATCGTCGATTCTAAAGAATATAGCACTTGATCATACATATACCAAAGTATTTTTCTATAAGAAACACCGTAAACTAGAATAATACTTGTTAACTATAGTAATCAAGACCAGAGTTTAACTTTTATCATAAATCTTACTTGTTTGCCGCTTTAGACTTCTCACTTTCTTCCCATGCTCTAATTAGTGCATCTTTCTTCTCTGTTGAAACTCTAGCAAGAACAGCATCTAAGCAAAATAAAATATCAACATTAATCACTTTTTGACATTTTAATCAAAATCAGAATATAATAACAAAGATTATTTTTAGCTTATACTGTAGTATTACCTCTGTTGACAGAACCCTCTGATGATTTTTCCTCAACAGGCTCTGCTGGTTCTGCCAAATAAAACCAACACTTTAGAATTTAGACCACAATATTCTCGAAGAGCAAAATTACCAAAATTAGAAACATTCTTTATTAAGTATAATTTTAACTGACTGAAACACATATCCAAATAAAGCTTGATACAGTTACATAAGTTAAATCTAGCAAGGCTCTGTTATATCTACCATATAAACACGTACTTGATAAACACAATTACCAAATACAGGAAGTTTTTTTCTTTTAATTATTAACTAATTCAATAATATTCCATATCAAACTAAAGCTTAAATTAGCTAAATTAGTTAACTTTAGTAAGTCTCAGCAGGATATAAAGAAACACTTAAGAAAATCAATATACTTGATAAACATCAACAATACCAATACCGGAACCCGCCAAAGCTGGTACTAGGAGGAGTTAGCATTTAGAAAATCGAGGGTAAAGATACGGCCTCTAGAAGGCCTCCGGCACATATACACAGTTACTATACATAGATTTAATAAAGAATTTCCATTTGATTCAACAAAACCCATAACAAAAAACTCAAACTTAAACCTTAAGTCAATCAAATTAACAAAAATTCAACATAATCTTGGTTCAAGCATCGAAACAAAACACCTACAGAAGACAATATTAGTTGATAACCATACTTTCTAAAAATAGCATCATTTTGCAGCTTCCAACTAATCCAACAAAAACAAACCATAATTCGCCAAATTTTTTTATTAGAGAAAATTTATTAAATGAACTTTTTATAGTAGTAGTTTAAATTTTCCAAAATGAACTTTTTAATATTGATATAGACGTGTATAAAAAAGAGTTGGGCGAGGGGAGCAAGGTTTGGGCGAGGAACTGGGCGAGGAAAGCTAGGGTCTGGGCGAGGAAGATGGGGTCAGGGCGTGACCTAGGCGAGTTTAAATGATGAGGCGAGTGTTGACGAGACGTGGGCGAGTGGTGAGGCGATTTAATGTTTTATGCAACAAATGTAATAGGAGTGATTTATTTCCAGGGTGAGTGATTTATTTCCTGGGCGTTTCAATTTACTACCTGGGCTGCTGGGCGTTTGATTTATTACATGGGCTAGTAAACACTTCATTGATTTAAAGTAAAAGAATGTGATAGCAAAATGGATGGACAACCATGCAAAAAGTGCATGTTATAGGTTGAATAGCAAAAAAAGTGCATGCAAAAAGGTGTGCATGTCATAGGTTGAATAGCAAAAAGTGCATGCAAAAAGTGGATAGCAAACTGAACGTTAAATACATAAATAACCGGAATTTTAGAATTATAATAAAAAGCATTTCTTGGGCGTTTGATTTATCATTTGGGCGTTTCAATTTACTACAAATTGTGAAACAAATGTTAACTTGGGCGTTTGATTTATTATGTGGGCGAGTAAACATTTGTTTGAGCGATTATATTTAATGTTTTGGATGGAAAGTAGGCGAGTGAGTTTTTGGTACGAGTAAATAAGACAAATGAAAAGATGACAGTGACATATTTGGTCCATTTTCGTAAAAGATAAAAAAGAAGTTTGAATCAGTAAAATCATTACTTATATAGATTATTTAGGTAACTGACTTTTTTTTTTATTATATGCTTAAAAAATATGTTAAAATAATATAATTAAAAAATATATATATATATTACTTTCAACAGGTACAATAGCTTTGGAATCATCAACAACTGGTTTTTCTTCAATAGGTTCAACTGGGACAATAGCTTTCTCCTCCACCTCAGCGGCTGGAGCAGCGATAGTGGCGTCGGTGGCAGCAGTTGGTGGTAGCTCCGCCTGCTCAACAGTTTTGGGTTCTTCAGCTGCCATATCTATAAAGAAAAAAGGTGGTAAGATTGATGATGGTAAGATATTATTTTGAGTGGTAAGGTTTGTTTGTTTATTAGGTGTTTGATTGTTATTTATTGCCGAATTTAATGGTATTATGACCTGTCATGCCTTAGCTATGCGCCACTCTACCTTCTTTTATCGACATACATTTTCAATTATTTGTCTACATTACACTCCCATCTAAAAGGTGGTAAGATTGATGATGGTAAAGATATTATTTTGAGTGGTAAGGTAGCTGTGTTTGATAGTTATGTATTGCCGAATTTGATGGTATTATGACCTGTCATGCCTTAGCTCTATGCGCCACTGTACCTTCTTTTATCGACATACATTTTCAATTATTTGTGTGCAAGTTTTACACTCGCGTCTAAAATCACTACTGTACCTTTTTATTTGAGTAAAATAGGCTAATTATTTAAAAATGCATTTAATTTGTAAATTTTAATTATTTAAAAATGCATCTAATTTGTAAATTTTTGTTACTCTGTGTAGGCATTTTTTGTTTTTCTTATTAAAACACAAATTTTTTAAATTTCGATATTTATGTGTATTTTTTGACCATTTGTTCATGTAAAATGATCATTTTACTCTTTAAAATTTGAAAAAGTATGTTGGACCTTGTGATTGCATAAGTCTTGTTAAGCATAAAAACGAAAGCCAAAGGGCTGAAATTGTACGTTAGATAGTTAACTTAGTTACAGAATTCGGTTACAAACCGAAGGGTCACGATGGTTCACAAGAACCTGTTAGAAACCTATAAATAGATTAGTATATGTAAATGTTTAGAGTGTGTCTTGTATAAACAATGTAACCATGTTGTTTAGTAAATAAAGAATCATCTCTTGTCAAATCTTGTGCCTTGTTCATAATTCGATTATGGAAATAAACCTGTGAAACGATTTTACATTGGTATCAAGAGCCAAAGGTTCGAACCTGGGAAGTGACATCAGAAACAAGGGATTGAAGATTACAAGAGTTTGATACAAGTTTTGATCATCAAGATCAAACGAGGGAAAAGACACCTAGGGAAACACGTTGGGAACGGAAGAAGAGCATGAAGATTCGGAGAACAAGACTTAAACAATTAGAGGGGAAAATGTTGGACGTTGTAATTGCATAAGTCTTGTTAAGCATAAAAACGTAAGCCAAAGGGCTGAAATTGTACGTTAGATAGTTAATAACCGTTTTATTGTTATGGCGGTTATAGAAGTTAGTTAGTTATTAGTTACAGAATTCGGTTACAAACCGAAGGGTCACGATGGTTCACAAGAACCTGTTAGAAGCCTATAAATAGATTAGTATATGTAAATGTTTAGAGTGTGTCTTGTATAAACAATGTAACCATGTTGTTTAGTAAATAAAGAATCATCTCTTGTCAAGTCTTGTGCCTTGTTCATAATTCGATTATGGAAATAAACCTGTTAAACGATTCTACATTGGTATCAAGAGCCAAAGGTTCAAACCTGGGAAGTGACATCAGAAACAAGGGATTGAAGATTACAAGAGTTTGATTCAAGTTTTGATCATCAAGATCAAACGAGGGAAAAGACATCAAGGGAAACACGTTGGGAACGGAAGAAGAGCATGAAGATTCGGAGAACAAGACTTAAACAATTAGGGGGGGAAATGTTGCACCTTGTAATTGCATAAGTCTTGTTAAGCATAAAAACGTAAGCCAAAGGGCTGAAATTGTACGTTAGATAGTTAATAACCGTTTTATAGTTATGGCGGTTATAGAAGTTAGTTAGTTATTAGTTACAGAATTCGGTTACAAACCGAAGGGTCACGATGGTTTCACAAGAACCTGTTAGAAACCTATAAATAGATTAGTATATGTAAATGTTTAGAGTGTGTCTTGTATAAACAATATAACCATGTTGTTTAGTAAATAAAGAATCATCTCTTGTCAAATCTTGTGCCTTGTTCATAATTCGATTATGGAAATAAACCTGTGAAACGATTCTACATTGGTATCAAGAGCCAAAGGTTCAAACCTGGGAAGTGACATCAGAAACAAGGGATTGAAGGTTACAAGAGTTTGATTCAAGTTTTGATCATCAAGATCAAACAAGGGAAAAGACACCAAGGGAAACACGTTGGGAACGGAAGAGACTCGGTGACAAATGGAAGACCAGTGACAAATGGAAGACCATTGCAAGTTTACAAGGCTTGACAGATGGTGAAGAGGAAGCAATAAGAGATTGCTATAGGAAGTTCATTGATTTGATAGTTGTATACCATGAGACTACAAAAGTGCCTTGGGATGAAAATCCAACAGAAATGGGAGAAAGCAGCAAAGTTGCAGAAGCGAGGGACCCACAAGGCCAGAAGGATAATGTAGAGATAGATGGATTACATAAAGATGGAATGAACAACAGATTTGTCACGAGAACCTCTGTTGGTGGTCTATATCACATGACAACAAAGAAGCAGGGAAACCTTGTTTGCTATATAACGCAACAAGAAGAGAAACAAACACTCGTTTATTTTGGAAGGATACCAAGAGAAATATTGAAGTATTTTGTGTGGAAAGAGACTTGGAATTCAAGATAAAAGAAACAACAAGAAAACATTATTTGATTGTTTGGCAGAAAACCGAGACAAGAAGAGTTCAAGACACAATTGTGGAGAAAGGAATTCAAGTCAATACACAAAAAGGGGAACGCCAACGTGAAGAAAAGTTAGTAAAACCAAAAAGAAGAAAAAGGATAACTCGTTGGTTCTGAGCAGAAACAATTCGACACAAAATAATTAGGAAGCCGAGAACATTTTGTGGATTTGCGAATTGGTTTGAAATAAACACAACAACAACGAGGCAACAAACAACTTGGGTGAACATCGAAAGAAAAGAAACAAGTTGTTGGAATTTGGTGATACTAACGCGGAGAAGAGCATGAAGATTCGGAGAACAAGACTTAAACAATTAGGGGGGAAAATGTTGCACCTTGTAATTGCATAAGTCTTATTAAGCATAAAAACGAAAGCCAAAGGGCTGAAATTGTACGTTAGATAGTTAATAACCGTTTTATAGTTATGGCGGTTATAGAAGTTAGTTAGTTATTAGTTACAGAATTCGGTTACAAACCGAAGGGTCACGATGGTTCACAAGAACCTGTGGGAAGCCTATAAATAGATTAGTATATGTAAATGTTTAGAGTGTGTCTTGTATAAACAATGTAACCATGTTTTTTAGTAAATAAAGAATCATCTCTTGTCAAATCTTGTGCCTTGTTCATAATTCGATTATGGAAATAAACCTGTGAAACGATTCTACAAAGTATAGGTCGAATGGTAACAAAATACACACAAAAATCCAAATTTGAAAGGTTTGTGTTTTAATAGCAAAAGAAAAAAAAGAATACATGAAATAACAAAAATTGACAAGTTAGAAGTATTTCCAAACATTAGTCCGAGTAAAATACATCCATTCCTCCCTAATATATTACCAAAATAACACGTTTCATCCCAATTTTGAAATAAATACATCATTCGTCCCCAACATCACCATTTCATAACATCAGCCGTTCTTTTTTCTAATGGTCGTTAGTCAAGAGTGATCAGAGGCATCACACGACTTTCACATGAGGGCAAAAATGTCATTTCGAGTTTTTGTCTTAAAATTTTCTTTTCTTTTTAAATCAAATAAATTAATCATCAACCTTGTTCTTAACTTGTTTCTTTTTCTTATACAAAACTCAAGATATATGCACCAAGAATTAGGATCAAATAAGAAGAATAATTAAAATGAGAATGATAAGAAGTAATCACAACCACACATTTCAGATGCACCTACAAAAGTGGATGCATCTTCCTTCAAATTTTCCTTCCTAATTTGAAATGTGTTGTTAGAATTAGTTCTCACCATTCTTATTTTAATATTCTTATTACTTGATCTCTTTCCTATGCACTAATATCTTTAAACCAAAACATCAAAACACAAACTTAATTTAGAGATGAATAAAAAAAGAAAACCACTTTATATAATTATGAACACACATAAAGAAAACACCCATTAGCCTTTTATCTATCATCTACCTCTCAACTTCATCTCATATCTCTCTCACATACCTTCAACAACCAATAGCCTCCCCACCATAATTCTGTTGCCAAATTCGGTCACTAGATTTCGACCAACCAATATCAACCAAATACTTTTTCATATACTTTGATTCATGTGGAGGCCTTCTTTTGCACTAGATAAACGCATACGTACACATCTTAATTTCAATCACACACTTAATTTAGCAAAACCTATCTCAAATTAAAACATCGGAAATCTAAATCTTAATTTTGACTTTAAAGTTAGCCTTACCCGATTTTTGTTGGTTCTCGAATTTGACGGTGCTTAGGATTAGCTTTCCGGCACGAGTTTGTAGACAACGGTGTTCGTTGGTGGTGTATGTGCTGGCATTGTGATGGTGATGCACGTGGCGGCGACAAGACAAGGTTGTTGCGACAAGATGAGGTTGTTGGGGTAGGGTTAGTTAACCTCACATGTGGTGTTCGCATTGGGTCGTGGTCGTAACTGGGGTCAGGGACGGAACCAGGACCAAATATAACCGGGTGCACAAACGTTTTTGAACATTAATATAGAAACACATTTCGATGGACCAGGTGCATTTAAGATACATTTAGAAAACAATTGATATTTTTTCAAAAATTAACCCTACATCAGATAAAACATTAATTTTTTAGACATTAGAGATACCTGACAACATCTTTCATGGCTGATGACGTCACGACGCGAAAATGAATGTGATTAGGAGCGTAAAGGTTGTCTTTGTGTGTGCTTTCAAGGTGTGTCGTGGAGGATTTGATGGTGGTTGGTGATTTAGGGTTGAGGTTTGAGATCTGCCATTGCCAGTTGGGATTTTAAAAGATGGTTGAGTGATGACGAAGACGAGATGTGGCTTGGTTTGACTGGTTTTATTATGGGAGTGTTTGTTGTTTATTATATGAGATGACAGGGATGATATGTTGTGAGATGAAAGGGTGTTAATGGCATAATATGACTAAACTAAGAAAATGGGAAATGATTAAAAAGAGGATGGAGATGAAGATACATAAAATGACTAAATTACCCTCGTGTGATACTCACGTTATAACAGTTAACCCACGTGTTTAACAACCATTAGAAAAAATGATCGTTGAGGTTACGAAATGGAGACGTTGGGGGAGGAATGGTGTATTTATTTCAAAATTGAGACGAAACGTGTTGTTTTGATACAACCTTAAGGACGAATGGTGTAATTTACTATTTTTATTATATGTACTTAAATACTTCTTCCGTCTTAAAATAATTGTCACCAACAAAAAACATTAAGTTTAAGAAAACATAATTATTGTTGTTTTCTTTTTCTTACTTTTTGCAGAATGACAATTATATTCTTAGTTATATAATTACTTTCTCCGTCCTAAATTATATTCTTAGTTATATAATTACTTTCTCCGTCCTAAAATATATGTTCTCGACAAAAGTTTGTAATAACAATTTCAAGTAAGGGTAATATAGTAATCTCGACCTAATTTTTTATTTGTTTTTAATAGTGCACAATTAACTTAAAACAACGCAAAATGAAAATGTAGAATTGTAGACAATAATATTAAGACAGATGAATTAGTTATTAGTGGTAGTGTAATAATCTTATTTTTCTTATATTCTCCTTACACCGTCTTTTGTTATTCAAAGCCTGCTATTTAAAAACAAAAGAGAGTAAATGTTTGTTAAAAAGAATGATAACAAATGACATAATATAATAGAGGAATTGAGATCAATATAGATCTCATATTTGTCATATATCCAATAAATCAATCTTAGCCATTTATTTTTTATCAAAATTAATAAAAAGACAATTTTCACATTTTAAAAAAAAAACAACATATCTTGCAAAAGGTAAATTTTCAAACTACAAAAAATACATCATCGCGGCGAGAATTAAATTATCTTTCTATAGATATGCACTTCTCTATATTTTCGACAAACTTTGTTTGTCAAAAATTCCGTCAAAAAAATCATATATGGTTTTCAAAAATCACATGTGATTCGTAAAAATCAAATCATATATGATTTTTTCAAATCATATATGATTTTTACAAATCACATATGATTTGCAAAAATCATATATAATTTGTAAAAATTGAATCACATATGATTTTCACAAATCATATATGATTTTTCTGGGCCGAAATTTTGAAAAAAAAATCTTTAAAAATATATAGAAGTGCATATATATAGAAAGATAATTTAATTCTCGTCGCGATGGTAAGATTTTTTTCGCGTAACGATTAATGGTTTACGGGATATTTAATTTAAAAAAAAGTGAAAGTGTATTTTATTTTATTTTATTTTATTAGAAAAATAGATGGATACAATTGATTCATTAGATATATGGTAAATTTGAAATATATATTGAATTTTGCCTATAATAGAGTAATATTGAATTAGATAAGAATGTGTGCTTTAGTTGCACATTATGGTAAGTTCGTAAAATGATGTTTTGTATTTCTTGACTTTCTTTTGTGAAAGTTTTGTTGATCAACGATGAAATTCGGCAGTTTACAAGGATTTGCAACCATCGTCAACGGTAGCGGCGTGAAAGAGTTGTATTACACTAACATCATTTGTTGAGTGTATACATAATAATTAGGTTAATAAGTTATATGTATTTAATAAAAAAATATTAATTAAAACACAACAAAAGAACATATGTATAAACTAGTTATGTATATTCAATTAGTTATTTCTGTCAATACAGTTTCATATTATCTAAAAAATATATTTAAAACAAGTACGTGTGATATTACATTATTTAATAAAATCAAAAAATTATTTGTTAATGTTTTCTTATATCAAAAGGCACTAATTCTATAAATAAATAATTGTTAGCAAAATAGTACTAACTGCAACGACATTAAACGATGATTCTAACCGAACTTTGAAACGATGACGTTAACAACCCTAAAAAATTTGCAATAACTCTTAGAGTAATATCTATGAAAAATACAATAATCAAAAGAGAAAATCGCACCATTCAAACTCGACAAATGTGTAACCACTTAAAGGCAATCACTTAGTAGATTGTAAACGAAACGAGGTATATAACCAACCAGGAACCACGACCCTACCATCTGAGACGATCCACTAGGACATTAAACCAAATCGTTTCGGCCATACAATCATACCAACGGGGTGTGCAGGGAGATGTAAAAACAATTGGCATAGAAAATACCTACAATTATATGCCACACGTTGCCACATTCACGACGTCCGTTGACTCAAAATGGCCTAACCCTGACCACGAGACTAAACACCATTTGAACCAAGACCTAAAACAATTGGACACAAATTCTTAACGCCATTTGAACTACGAACAAAACTGCTGAACCAAAAACCACCATTTTAGCCCTTGGCAAAACCACAACAACAAAAAACCATCAAAACCATTACCACAACGACCGACTACCCAATAGTCCAACACAGCCTGACCTGAACCTCGAGAACCAAAACCATCTGAATAAGGACCCAAAATCGCCTAACACAATCTCTAAACACCATATAAACAATGAACAAAACCAACCTAAACCATGATCTCGATCTAAACTACAATTGACGCACAATAAAAAAACCAATAAAACAAGTACCAAAATTAGCATGTCCCAAACTACTTGCCAAAAACCAGCCACAACCTGAAAAAAAAGAGCCTAAGATCTCAAACATTACTTGTGTTAAATAAAGTATGAAAACTTTCTTATCAAGTTCAAGGACTGTTTCTGCTAATAGCAGAAACTTGCTAACTGTTAGGTCACCATATTGTAACACAATCATCAATATATAGGAATATAGATAAGGTGAGCGGATGAACACACACAAACACACACACATATGAAATAATAGAAAGGTTATGCGTAGAGTGTATTGAATGAAGTGAACAACCAACCTTCTAAGGAAGGTTTACAAGACTATTTATAGGGAAGATGACTAGGGCAACACATCTAGTCTCTTCCACTATTTATTGGGCTTGGGCCAAGGCTTATGGGCTTTCTACATAAGTCTTGCCTTAAATACAAACATAAAAGCCTAAATAAGCAACATATTACATATTAATTACAAACACTTCAAATATAGTTTAGGAGTGATTCCAACAATCTCCCCCTAAGTGTTGGTAATTAACTACTTAAGTAATATTGAAACGTTGTTGGTGCTGATGTAATAGTTTCTTTGACGTCTTCTGACATTCTTCTTTCTTGTGAGAAGAAGTGCGTTGATTCTAACAATCTCCCCAGTGTGAGGATCTTTTTTTCTTTGAAGTTTTCAGCTTTGACGTCTTCATTTATCTTTGTTCTTTGTTCTAGTGTGGAAACGGTGATGTTATGTTGTGGTAATCTGCTTCAGGTCCGCTTCGTTGCTCAGGTGTCTCCTCATCCTTCTCCAACATGCTTACACGCTCTTTGACATTGAATTTCAGTGTGGATGTAGTTCTCTTTAGTCTTTGAACTTTGTAGATTATTTGGCTTTGACGAAGAATCATTTTGATTTTTGTGTTGCATTTTGAGAGAACTTCAATTACTGTTGTTGTTGGTATGAGCATGTGGAGAATCTGCACGATCATCTCCCAGGAGCATCCATAAGAATGGGTTAGTGATAAACACCAATCGATCATTGTGGTCGTTTCATAAAGAGTTGACCACTACGATTGTTCTTCTGATGAATGTCTTGATTCTATTCACCTTGGTCCGCGAATCACCGTCCGAATCCCATAAGGATGATTGGCATTACATTGAACAAGTTCAAGTAATGACCCACATCTTCGTGACTCGATTCTTGAAAGGAATCTCCTTAGCGGATTTCCAAGACTTACAAGTTCGAACTTCGAGCGTGTTATCGCGATAGTGTGAAAACATATCTCTAATTCTAGCTAAGGTCGTTCTCGAATTGGAGTCCCTCAAGTAGGATAACACGATGTACCGGTACACCTATAGCTCAGTGAGTCGAGGTACACCAAGCATCACCCCACGATCAGACCGCTTAAGACAACACTAAGCGTAACCCACAAGGAGTTACCGGTGACTCGCTGTCGGGCTGTTTGATGTTGACCACGGCAGAGTTTCCATTCAATCACCGAGGATCACAGTTGTGAACCCTCATAAATGTTCTCGACAGTTGCTAAGATCTGTGTAGGACTCTTGAGTAGTATCACTTGCGTCCTTATTGTTGAACGACAACTGATGAAAGGTCGAGTGTTCCTAAGAGATCTTTTGATGAATCTCGTGGCTCTATACTCAATAGTGCGCTTTGGTTTTCCTGAGCGGAGACTAGGGAGAGGGTCTCCTTCTTCAATACCAGCAATCTCTAAGAGAAAGCCGATAGTTTATGTAGGGTTTCCTGTGAGAATGAAACAGGATTCTGTTGAGAGAAACTTGAGTGGCTAAGAAGGTTTAGTGCATGCGTCACTGGGTCCATGACGACTTTGATCTTCAATACCAGTGTCATCTAGTGACAACCAGTAGCATATGAGTTGAACCCGGAGGTGGAAATTCCGTTGAAGTGTAGAATTTTGGTAAGATTCGACCCCGAGGTGGAGATCTTCAACACGCTATCTTATTTGATGCCTATGAAAACAAGGAGTGCAGTAATGTACTTGATCTGACTCTCGGTTGAGGTTTAGGTTGGGGCTCAGGTATGTCGTGATCCTCACCACCAGTGTATGTAAAGTGATCAATGGTTTTCTCCATTGGTGGTGTGGTTTCTGAATCACTTGGTTGATCAGATGGTGGTGGTTGTGAAGCTTGTTGTGTAGTGGTGATAGCCTGCTTAACCATTTGACGAATCATTGGATGGAGTTGTCTTCTTAACAGATTTTGTTGTTGGCTTAGTTGTTTCTTTTGTTAATGGAGGTGATGATTGAGATGATGATTTGGGTTTGGTGGAAGTGTCAAAAGGTGGTTCAGAAGACTGTTGAGGTTTGTGTGTTGGATTTTCAACTAAGTAGTTGTCTGATTCCTTCTTTAACTTTTCCTCTTCAGCTCTAGCAGCTTCTTCAGCCTCTTTTCGCATCATTTCCTCTTCAGCCACCAAATTATCATCCTTATCATGATCATAATCTCCTTCGTCATATATTTCCACATCTTCACCATGCTTTTCTTCTTGCGGTTGTTTAAGTTGTTTTTGTGGTTGCTTCATTTCAACAGTTGTAGTGACAGTGACACCCTGATCCTTACCAGGTTGATTAACCAGATCGGATGGGGTAAGAGTTGTTTGCAATGGATCTTCCATAAGTGAAGGACTACTGCTTGACCCTCCTGCCCCACCGGGTTGATTAACCGGAAAGTTTGAAGCATGGTATTCCATCCTTTTCTACTTTAATGTCTTATAAAATTGTATTTCCACATCCATTGAATCATACTTATCATAAGTATGACTTTGTGAGCATGAATTTGAATGGATGTTGTAGAAGGATGTCCACAGCAATTCTGCAAGATGATTATGAGCATATAAAGTTGTTGAAGACGACACGGAGATTGTTCTTGCCAATTGTTTTGTCGTATCCAGCTGGGAATGTGTTTGCCATCGAGAGCTCAGCTGGGGCATTGATGTTTGCTTGATTTGCAGCCATTTTGTGATCTGAAAGACATTAGACAAAAAGAAAGACATATGGAAACACAATGTGTTTGTTTAGTCTGATTTATTATCTAATTCCTTGTTTGATGGTAACATGTTTATGTTAGTTACAAGTCCTAAGTCACATTTGTCCAATTGTTTGAAGTTGATGTGATAAGTTATGTGAATGTGTTAATTATGCAATTTCAAAGTCCAATTTTTCACTTAACACACAATATATTAACTTTTGTAAGCTTATATGAAACATCACGTATTTATGACTTATGCGTAACATTTAACAAGTAACATATGCGTAACATGCCAAAATGTAGTGAACAGTGGCTTATGTGTCACAAGGATCCTCATGCGTAAGAAAGGAGCTTATGCGTAGGAGTAAGCTAAAGCGTAAGACCAAGCTTATGCGTAAGACAAGTTCAAAGGCTTTAGGCTTACACATAGGAATAAGCTAGATGTTACGCATAAAGTTTTACTCGTACGAGTAAAGCTTATGCGCATCAAGCCTTGTTTACGAATATCTTTCCAAGATACGCTTAATCCACTGTAGACCTCTTATGCATAAGAGTTACGCGTAAGATTTCTCTTAGCCGTTACCTTTACGCATAAAAGTATTCATTAAGCGTAACGGTTTGAACACCTGAAGATTCTGACATTACGAATGATTAACCTGTTAAATTTAAACATGAAAACATGATTGCAGTTTATTCCAAACATCTTTTAGATCACAAAACAAGCACAAGAACATATCAGATACACACATAAAGACTTAGGCGTAAAATTTCTTAAATCCTAAACCCTTAATCTATGCGAAAGAGATATAGCCACACAAATCAAACAAGAATGTTTCTGGAGTGTCCTAGATGTCATATGAATGCAATGGAACAAGATTTAACACATTTCCACCACAGAATCAGAAGATTCATGGGAGATGAACCCTAAAAACCTAAAACTTAAATTCTTACAGTTTAGATGTTTCTGGGCTAATTTAAAGGTTTAAAACATGCATATAAACTTGTTCTAACACTTTCTTGACCACCTAAAAAAAACATAAAACATCACAGAATAGAAAAGCCCCAAATGAGCGCAAGAACCCAAGAATTCAAATTCATGCAATTGAAAATTCTGGATGGTTTTGGATGATTGAAACATGTTTAATAGACACTAAAAAAGGTTTTAACATAATTCATTTCAATCTAAACACTTTTAAGCATGAACACCCAATTCATTCGAGTGAACAGTTTTTCAAAGTCAGTTTTACAGAGTTTTTACCGTTGGATTTGAAAGATTTTTGAAATCCTTGTTTAGAATCTTGATCAAAACAATTTAGAACTTACAGATTATGAACAGCTTGAACGGATTTTGAAGATTTGATTTGGGCCATTGATCTTGGTGGTTTAGGAGTAAATGCACATGAAGTGGTGCATTGAATGTGTTAGGTGAATGATTTTGTTAAAATTAATTTGTCAAGTTGACACATTCAGTCCCTCAACCTCAAAGAGGTTTCAACCAAGATCCTTTAACTTCTGTTTAGGTTAGACAAAACATTTGTACGGCAAAAAACTTAATGATACTCCCCCTCAACTTTTGAAATAATGAATTTTGAAAACATTTGAGTCCGAGGAGAGTATTTGACAAGAAACATATCCACCATTTTAGAAGAAACAACATATTTTTGGAAACATGCAAGTACAAGGTTTTATGAAACTGAAAAATATTTACTTTCTCCCCCTCAACACTTGTTCAGGAAAATTGATGAATTGTATGAAAGAGCAAAGTGTTGACGAAAGATTTGTACTTGCAATGTTGAAAGAAATTTAGATAGAAGAATATTTTTGTATTTTATCAGATTTTATTTTTTTCTATTTTTGTTTTGGAAAAATTTATTTACAAAAGAGGTTTTGGTGTTTGACTGGTTTTAAGATTGTTTTAAAAGTTCGTCCAGTTCCTCTGGAGTCAAACACCTCATGCCAATCCAGTGGATCAACTCAGTAAACCAAGCAGGAGCTAAGGCTTTGGTGAGAAGGTCCGCCAATTGGTATTCAGTACCCACAAAATATAATTCAACGCTACCCTTTTCCATATGCTCCTTGATGAAATGATATCGAAGATCGATGTGCTTGGACTTCGAATGTTGGATTGAGTTGCATGAGATCGCAATAGCACTTCGATTGTCGCAAACATCGGATTCATCAAATCGTAACCATAGTCTTTGAGTTGTGTTCTCATCCAAATGACTTGAGCACAACACGCCGACATGGCTACATATTCGCCTTGTTGATGATAGCGATGCACAATCCCTTCTTCGATTGCCATGACACCGTTTATCACCAAGAAATTGTAGAGCTCTCAAGTACTTTTCCGAGAATCTAAGCAACATGCGTGATTAGTGTCTCGAAAATATATTAGTTCAAAATCGAATCCTTCGAATACCGGATCCTCAAGTTAATGGTTCCCTTGATGTATCGGAGGATTCTTTAGCCTCGAGAGAGTGAGTTTCAGATTGGTCTCGATCGATAACGGAGCAAAGATATCAACAAATACAATATCGGTCGTGTGGTCATAGATACATGAGAGACCCAATAATACTTTGGTATTTGGTAGGGTCAACCAATTTCTCATGCAAATCGGCCCGGTTTCTTGGTATGTGCCATAGGTTTGGAATAGGTATCACAGCTTTGCATTTCATGTTTGTTTAAAATTTCGGAGCATATTTGACCGACTCACGAAAATACCACGGGGTGATTGATGAACTTGCGGTCCTAGAAAGAACGTAAGTTCACCCATCATGGACATTTCAAAATGTTTTTCATAAGTTTTGAAAAAGCGTGTGAGTACTTTAGATGTGTTGACCCAAAATGATGTCATCCACATAAATTTGAACGATTAAAATGTGTTCCCTGTGATATTGTATGAATAGTGTTGGGTCGACCGATCCTTTGATGAAATTATGAGAGATGAGAAACGATGACAACTTATCATACCACGCCCGGGGCTTGTTTGAGACCGTAGAGAGCCTTGTTCGGTTTGTAGACGTGATTAGGGAACTCGATCAACAAATCCTTCGGCTCACTAACATAGACCGCTTTTTCGGTTTACCATTCAAAAAGCGGTTTGACGTCCATATGAAAGACCGTGATGTTCATGTGAGCCGCGAATGCTAGAAAAATCCGAACGACCTCAAGTCTAGCAACCGGTGCGAATGATTCCTCGTAGTCAATCCTTCTTCTTGTCTATAACCCTTAGCCACCAAGCGTGACTTATTTCTGATAACCGTACCTTCAGCATCCAATTTGTTTTCCAAATCCATTTCAGACCGATAACATAGACCCCAGTTGGTTTTTCAACTAATTCCCATACTTCAAGACGTTTAAACTGATTAAGTTCTTCTTGCATAGATTCAATCCAGTTGTCATATGTCATGGCTTCCTTAATATTTTTGGGTTCAGCTTGGCAGACGACAAGTGCATAAATGCAATGTTCACCGTCAGTCTGAAGGCGTTGTGTAGTTACGACTGGTTGATTCGGGTTTCCAATAATGTTCCCAAGAGGATGGTCTCTTGTCCAACGATGTGTGGAGGGTTGATATTGATATACATTATGCAAATTAGGAGGATTCAAATGGCTTGTAGATGATTCCGCAACATCAGGTGTGGCAGTTTCATTAGCAAAAGGGTTGAAGAACACATTTGGATCATAATCTGCAGGTTGGGGTACTTCATGGTTCAGAAGATCATCAGCTGGTTCAGCGTCATTGGATGCGGTTTGATCGGCCGTTGTTGTAGAATTAATTGGAGGTGCTTCTTCAACAGTTGTTGTTGTTTAAGGTGTATCAGGTATTGGATTATGATCAGGTTGAGCAGCGGAAACATTTGATACATCTGGATCACGTTGATCAATATCATCACTAAATGAGGAGCAAAAGATGTTCCATTTGTTGACGAGTAAGTCGTAAGCTTGGTTCATGATGATGGGTTTGAGGGATGTTTAGACGGTTATGACCGGGTTCCAAGCTGTTTTGCTCAGAAGCCATTTCTGTAAGCTCATCGAAATTTGCATGAATCGTTTCCATAATTTCCCTTGTACGACGATTCCAGATCCGGTATCCTTTAGAATTCTCACAGTATCCAACAAAGACTCCTATGTCAGCTTTGGCTTTGAGCTTACCAAAGTCGCTACGATCATTATTTGGGTAACAAAGGGATCCAAATACATGAAAGTGTTTGAGATTCGGTTTAAGGTTGTGGATAAGCTCATAAGGTGTTTTGTTGTGGCGTTTAGTAATAATTGAACGGTTTTGAGTGTAGAATGCAGTTGACACGGCTTCATCCCACAAGTAATCTGGAAGTTTTGCATTTATCAACATCGTTCTTGCAGCTTCCACTAACGTACGGTTTCATCTTTCAACAACTCCTTTTTGTTCTGGTGTTCGTGCAATTGATGTTTGATGCTCACTTCCCACTTTCTCATAATATGCACGAAGAGTTTGATTCACAAATTCAGTTCCTTTGTCTGATCTGATTTGTCTGACTGTGTTCCAGAGATAAACTTGAATTTTCGTGAGAAAGGTGATGATCATCTGTGGAGCTTGATCTTTACTTCGAAGAAAATAAACCCAAGTCCATCTTGAGTAGTCATCCACAATTTCCAAAATGTAGTGTTTGCCATTAATCGTATGTACGCGCATTGGGCCACACAAATCCATGTGAAGAAGATGAAGCACATGCTGAGAGGTGTGTTCCACCTTTGAAGGAAAGTGAGCACGAGTGCTTTTCCCTTGTTCACAAGCTGAGCATAGATGATCTTTAGAGTACCGAAATCTTGGGAGACCTTCAACAAGTTTGTATCGTGCAACATTGGTTATGGTTTGAAAGTTTAAGTGTGAGAGTTGATGGTGCCATAGCCAAGATTTTGAAGATGTTGCCTTTGAAAGAAGACAGATGTGAGATGGAGCAATTATGTCTTGCATTGAGATTGTATAAAGACTTGATGTGCGGGTACCAGACATAAGATTGTTTCCTTGTAGATCACGAATGAAACAAGTTTTCTCCCGAAAAGCAACTTCCAAATCTCCATCACAAAATTGACCAACTGAGAAGAGATTGTGACCGAGACCTTCCATAATAAACCCTGCTAATTTCGATGTTACCATTGATGTAATCTCCGTAGCCTATGATAGCTGCGAAGTGATCATTCCTGAACATTACAGTGCCAATGAACTTTGAAACAAAGTTTGATAACTGTTTGAGATTGCCTGTCATGTGTCGGGAACATCTGCTATCAACAATCTAGAGGATGATCTGTATCACCTGCATTACACATAGACGACACATATGGAATAGAAATAGATGTGGAACACGAAGAGTTAGAGGGTTCCAATGCAGTTATAGTTGAAACACACATGTTTATGATTTTAGGTATCCATTTAAAGCCAAGTGTATTATGTAACCATTTCTGCCATCTCCAACTAGTCTTAGCTTTGGTCTTAGTAAATGAACTAGGTGATAAGTTCTTCCTGGGAGGTAAAGGGGGTTCTATGGGTACCTCAATGATCGTAGCCGGAACATTAGAGGGTGGTTTACCTAGCACATACTTAGAAGCATTAGTGGGCCTAGAGGTATTCCGTTTTCTATTATTCTGCTTACGAGACAAGATAGCATTAGCAACACATTTATCATGACAACCAGAAAACATGCGTTTATGACAACCAACACAAGAAGCTTGAAACATTACATTTAAAGTACTTAAAGATTCAGCATTCGTTACATCACTTTTTCCATTACATTTGTCAGACGCAATATCTAAAGTGGGAGTAACATGAGTTTTATTCAAATCCTAAGGTGTTCTTCTACTTCAGAGGTCTTTATTGTTCTTTTCTTACGTCGCAACTTCCTATTCTTCCTTGTGGTGCTCTTAAGCTGTGAAGTGCTAGCGTTGGGAAAAGAGGCAACTATTCATGTTTCAGTAGAGGGAAGCACATTAGTTTCTTGTGATGTATCATTAGGCAGTCTAAGAATTCCTGGTGCGATTATGTTTGTGTTACTATTCCTATCTTGCTTAAGTTTCACCAACTCTGCTTTTAGATCATGGATAGTGTGTAACAAATCTAGATTTTCAGAACGACTGTTTCCGTTTTGTCGTAAAACACCTTTGGTATATGCAAGATGATCATCAACATCTTTTGACGCTTGAGCAAGAGTCTTTTTGACTAAATCAATTATGACACAATATTCCTTTTTAACTTTTGAAATTTCTTGTTCATATTTTGAAATTTGACACTTTAAAGGCACGTTTCATCATCCAGTTGCTCAAGTTTTGGATTAAGAGTTTTGGTATGCAATTGGTTGATTTTGTTTTGCAAAGCGAGTTCTCGATTTTGACAATCTTTTTGACACCATTGAAGACGAGGTTTTGCATTCGAAAGCTCATTTAACAATCGCTCATTTTCAACTTTTAAAGACTTGATTTGTGACACATTATCGGTATTCACAACATTTTCAATAAAATCAACAGCGATATAATCAAATGCATATGCAACAGTATGTATTAACACAACATTTATCGTATCAGCACAGATAACATCTTCCAAGAGTCGATCAACATCTTTTCTTAACATTTTCTTTTACGCTTAGTATTTTAAATCGATGTTTCGCTTTTCTCGGCTGTTTTGTAAGTCCAAGCTCTTTGTGAAAATCCCTTTCCCAATATATTGCACACATTTTCAAATTCCGGACATGAGGTAAAATTCTTTTCTGAAAAATATCTCTTTGTTCTCGCGCATGAGGCTATTGAAAATGTTCAACTTTTATTTCAGATATGATTTCAATTTCACGTTCCAAAAGTTTGATGTCCGATATGAATGTTTCAAAATATTTAAGAATTTGACAACGTTCGGGTAATGTTTTTACTTCACTGAGTGAAGGTAAAGGACCATTAATTTGTGCATTATTGGATTGGGGACCAACATTAGAAGACTCAGAAATAGGCGTGATAACCCAAGGTGTGTTAGAATTATCCTGTTGTGCGACGAAAGTTATGGCTTTTGAATAGTTAAATGGTTTGTAATAAACAACATTTTCTAATTTTGACTGACTCTTGTCTTCTGCATCTAATTCCTCCAAACGATTATATTCAACAACACTCATAATGGAATCATCAATTCTGTGTTCTGCACTGTAAACTTGAGGATTTGGTTTGAATGCTCTATGTTAAAACTTTGGTTTGTAATCAGCAAGATTCGGTCCATATCCATTTGGATTTGGTTTAAAAGTAAACTTTTGAATAGTTGTGATTGACTCACCATGTTTGTAAACAACATTTTGAAACTCTTTGATTTTGTTTTGTAAGTCGACAATTTCTTCAAGATAGTCATCTATTTATTTTCTTGAATGCTTTTTGTACTCACAAAACTGTTTTTGACAAGTTAACAACTCAGACCTGGCTTTTTGAGTTTCCGAAGTGAGAGCGTTAAGTTGTTGTTTATGATCATATTTCAGTTGTTCTATTTGAGACAACAAAACATTCTTGGATGCAACTAGATCACATATCCGTTTTTCCAAAGATTTTTCATTTTGGTAAGATTTAGCAAAAGCGACTTCAAAACCTTTTTCACGTTTCTCTTGTGTTTGAAAAATGTTGAGTTGGAACTTTAAGCAATCATTATCCTTAGTCAACAGTGCAATTTTATCGTTTAATTTTTTATTGATGTCTAGGCACATTTCCATTCGAGATTCTTGGGTCTGAATTAAGGTCATGAGCTCAATATCTGGATTAGACATAGGTTCAGCTTGTTCAACATGAGTCTTAACACGATCATTATTTAGATCCTCAAATATAACCACGGAGTCAACTTGATTATCAGTATTAACCTTAAGGTCATCTTGATCGTCAAATATAACTACGGGATGAATTTGATTATCATCGGAATGACATGTAGACGACTCATGTTGAACACTCTAATCCTCGTCGGATGTAGATGTTGGTAGAGATATCAGATCAGTAATGAATATAGTTTGATCCGTGCACGAGACAAGCCGTCGATGTCATACCACGGGCTGTGTCACTCATGTGGAGTTCTTGCATGTTTGCCATTAACATCATCTGCTTTGCATTAGCTCGCAAGCCCTCCATGTCATCATCGAATCTGCATTTGCCATGAAGCTTTGTTCCTTGTTGGTAAGAGTTCCACCAACTTCATCCTTTAGAGCCAAGAGTAAAGCCTCTTTGTGATAAGCGCTGCCTCTTGTCCTCGGCTTTGGACATGCATTAGCGAGATGACCCTTCTCATTACAGTTATAAAAACAAAGACCATTAACCCCAGTCTGAGCATTTCCCTGATCAACCATTTGAACTCGTTGTTGTGGAGCACCCATGTTATTCCTTCCATTAGCATTAAACCCTTGACCACTACCCATCTCACGAACATTACCACGATTCTGAACTTCAACACGTCCATTGTTAACAACAGCTTGATTCCTTGTGTTTGATGAGGTACGAATGCGATTGTTAGATTTGTTAGAGTATCGACCGAAGGCTCTTTCAATCATGACAAACCCTTGTTGCAATGCATCGAAAGCTTCTGCATCCTCATTAGATTCACTGTAAAGTGCTTGATCATTGTTGCTATTGTATGGAACTAGTTGAGTTTCTTGTGAGGGATCATATGGTATGATCTGAGCAGTTGGTTGTGGAGGATTTGTGAAGACAGTTTGTAAGGTCGGGAATTGAGGATAACAAGCTTGAGCCCACAAAGCAAGTGTTTGATTATCCGGGAGTGAAGGCGAAGCATGGACTCCACGGATGATCCTTTCTTTGTCAACTTCCTTTTGGTGAGGTTTCAAATTGTTGTACAACAATCCGTATGTAGCATGATGAAGATTCTTCGCTTGACAGATGAAAATAACATACTTTTCCCAATCAGGACCAAGACTACTAAGGAACTTAGTGTTGACTGCAATTCTTAGCATAATGATGTTATGTTTTTCCAAGTCATTGATGAGGTCTGAGAATCGATGATGATATGACTCTAATGTCTCCCCTGGTTCAATCATGAAGTGTTCATATGCTAAGTAGATTTTGGATTCCATGTCTTCTTGATTGAGTTATGTGCCTTCCATTAAAAGATGAATGTGCTCCCACGTTGCTTTACCAGTCTTCTGAGCATCAACACTGCGAAGTATCGGATTGGGTAATCCCAAAAGGATATATTGCATTGCAAGTTCATCGGCTTCCAAATGTAGAAGTTGGTCAGTAGTGAGTTCATTAAGACCGACAACATTGGTTATATCATCTCTTGGTGGATTAGCATTCGGATCTCCGTGTATAGTGATAGTAGGCATCTGAAATGGACCTTCAAGGATGACCTTCTTCAAAAACTTTCCATGTGGTTTCTTTAGATCTCAAAACCTAAAGTACATTATCACCCATTGATTGTAGTTTCCAGGAGTGAGCATTGGAGGTCTATCAAGAGATCCAACTTCATGAATGGATTGTTGGCTACTTAAAGCTTCACACATCTTTGCAAACCAAGACGGTTCCTTCATAGCATACTTGGATGGATGCTGATTTTGAAAGTTTATGTAAGGTTATACTTGTAGACTAGGGGGTGGTTGAATCATTTGTAGTGGAATTGCTCCTTGAGAAAATTGTTTCATTTGTTGTGGTGATGGTGGAGGATATTGTTGATAGAGTTGTTGTTGTTGAGGATACATATGAGGAAAGTAGCTAGAGTATGGTGGTCGAGACATCTTGAAACTTGTGTTGATGATGGATCTTTGTAGTCGAATGAAACTTTGTTGATGAAGTAACCTTATGCGTAGAAACCGGCTTAAGCGTAGAAAATACCTTATGCGTAAAAAACCAACTTACGCATAAAAAAGAACTTACGCGTAGGATTAGCTTTCGCGTAGACTTGAGGAAAACTTAGCTTAGGCGTAAACCAAAGGCTTAGTAGTAGAATCCTTATGCGTAAGATTAGCTTATGCGTAAGACTAGGCTTAGGTTTAAGAAAATGCTTAGGCAAAGAGAAGTCTACGCATAAGAATTTGCTTATGCGTAAAACTAGGGTTTTGCCCAAAAATCCTTTACACTTATACCAGTGTAAAAGATATCCAAAGTCAAAATGTTTTCAGGCTTATCAAAGTAAGAAAACACTGAGTAAACCAACAACACTGAAGATCACTGGATGAAAAGCTTATGCGTAACAGATGCTTAGGCGTAGACTTTGTGCTTACGAGTAAGATTAGGGTTTTACTACGCGTAGAAAATACCAAACTTAACCAAAACTGATTTTTCTGCCCAAAATTGTTTAGAAACCTGATTTTTTGGATGAAAAAACTTCAATATCACCAAAATGACAAGAAAGTTGAAAACTTGATGTTCCAAGATAACTTTTACCCTTACGCGTAGACAGAACCACATGTTTAAAACCAAGCTTGAAATCAATGCTACACACGTAAAGTTTTGAACTTGATGCTAAAAACTTAAACTTTAACACTAAATAAACCTTAAAGTACAAGAATCTTGAGTTTTTAAGTGAAAAAATGAAAGCTTTTTGCGTATGAAAGTTTAATAACGAGAAACTCACGGGTATACCATAAAAACTTCAAAAACAAAAGTGTTTCACCTAACTAGATGGCGAATGATACCACTGTTAGGTCACCATATTGTAACACAAGCATCAATATATAGAAATATAAATAAGGTAAGCGGATGAACACACACAAACACACACACGTATGAAATAATAGAAAGGTTATGCGTAGAGTGTATTGAATGAAGTGAACAACCAACCTTCTAAGAAAGGTTTACAAGACTATTTATAGGGAAGATGACTAGGGCAACACATCTAGTCTCTTCCACTATTTATTGGGCTTGGGCCAAGGCTTATGGGCTTTCTACATAAGCCTTGCCTTAAATACAAACATAAAAGCCTAAAAAAGCAACCTATTACATATTAATTACAAACACTTGAAATATAGTTTAGGAGTGATTCCAACACTAACACTAAATTTTGTGTTTGCGTTTTATTTGTTACTTCATATTATTTGCAGGGTCTAAAGCTGGTCAATTCCAAAGTTGGAGTCTATTTAAGGAATGACCGGGCTAGGGTTTTCAGACATTCAACTCTTATCAAAATTTACTATCTCAAAAATCTTTCAGTGATCTTTCATTGTGTTCTTAAAATGGATTGACTGATCAACCATATTAATCCAGTCTTGTGTTTCTTTGTTTCTGATTAATGATAGTTCACAGCTCGGTTCCTATCTTCTTTCTCTTTCTGTATTGTAATCTGATACTAATAATTGAATCAAGGGGTGGTTGGTTGGATTTAGTGATACATGTGTAGTAATCTGTACATGGTATCAGAGCTACTAGTTTGATTTGATTAGTGTTTCTAGATTTATGGTTTTGTTTAAAGTTTGAGGGTTTTACAATTGGCGTTAGATATGTGGTTATTTTGATACATTCAACCGTAGTTGTTGAATTAGTTGTCGGTTCAGGTTGTTATTGATCCAATCTGGTTATGTAGGGTTTGGATCTAGTGTTTCATCCGATTCTTGATTGTTGTGGTTTATTTTACAATGGTTTATGGTTGATCGGTAATTTTAGGGTTTAGATCTTGAAACCCTAATTTTTCAAGAATTGGAGATTCTTTGTTCTGGGGATTATTCGGTTATTGGGACCTGGTTGAGTCACAATATCTCTTAACTAAGTCAATTAAGAGTATTGTGATCCTTTATTCCGTTGTTTCTTCTATATTGCAATGTAAGGCATTCTTCTTCCTTTAAGATAACTTGGTTTTAGTTGAGTGGGTGCAAACGGTGTGCCTAACATCTTGACCTACCACCATAAAAGTGGCAAGGATACATGCTCTGGCCATACCCAGTTCACTCAGCTGGAATTTGATATTCTTGGGTGTGAGTTTTTTTTATTTTTCTGTAGTTTTTTTGTCTGTTGTTAGTCTAGATTGTCGAAGGTTAGGTTATTGGGTAGTCTTGAGAAGTTGGTGATTTGTTTAATTGGTCGTTAATTGTGCTTGAAGGTGTTTAGGGTTTCTGTGATTATTGTTTGTCTGTTGTTTATCTGTTCTTGTTTAATTTTTCGCATTCATCATGGTGACTTCTAGTTCTAGTAATGAGGCTCTCGTTAGTAATCTTGATTTGGGTAAACCTTTGCATCTGCATTCAAATGATTTTAGAACCAGTTCTATTGTATCTATGAAACTTACTGGGACTAAAAATTATAGAGTCTGGGCTACTGCTATTAAATTGGCTAAACTAGTTTTATTGATGGTTCTTGTGCTAAGGCTGTAAGATATAACTTTTCACATACACATCAAACCATAACACAAGGTGGCGAATAAGATGGAATTCTAGAGAGAGAAAGTTAGAGGTTTAGGGAACTTAGTGAGAGAAAGTGAAAGATATTATTATGAGCTCCAACTCTCTACCTTAGAAGGTAGAGAGTATTTATAGTCTTACATAACTCGCCACACTTTGGGTGGGATCGTGCATACAGATGGGTAAAGACCCGTCCGTCCTCCACGGTGTTACTTAACTAAATTACTACTTAACTTAAAGAACTACGACTACGAGCTTTCTAACGATTACATATACTTGAGGTGACCGACTCTTTAATACCGGAATTTCTAATTCCTAACAATCTCCCCAAGGAGGTCACCTCAATAATGCACCAAAATTACATAGAATACAAATAGATAATACAAGAACAATTGATCTTGCATTCTTGATGTAGTCCTTTGCTCCAAGCTCGTAGTCATTGATTCTTCACATTGCATGTTTGGTTATTCCAAGTGGAGGTCTTTTCCGATCCACGTGATGATAAGTTTGAGCCATCTTTGGAGATCATCACTATCAACAATCTCTTACACATCCTTTGTGGTGTTGGTATTTTGTGATGTTGTGACTTTGGGACCGACATGCTCACATTCGGATCATGAATTCTTCTCATCGAGTAGCGGAAGCATTTGTTGAATCACGATATTGGCGGCAGCAGAGCGAAGCATGGAGTGAAAATATCGAGTCATTGATGCACTAATCATGATTTCTTTTGAGTTGAATGTGTTAAGTGAGCATGCGGTGTGGATTGACCGCTTCATTACGATCACCGCAAACGCCGGGCGTACACGCATACAACATTTAGCAACAAATCGCACGAAAGTGTCTTTGATCACTTCGATGAATTGAGGTACACGCCCACGGTTCCCGTTGATCGAGACAAGTCTTTGTGATCGGTAGGATTCCTAAGAATCTCCTTGACGGGGTTTCGCAATGTTTCTAGTCGTTCTCAAACCGAACGTCTCAAAGAAGACAACACGGAGTGAGTGAACCAAATAATTTTTAAGTCCACCGATTGATGAAAAGAGATTTGAAAACAATCGTGTATTGCTCAATAGAAATTGTTTTGCAATACAACGAAGGTTTTATTGAAAATCAATTATCAATCATAAAAATACCTTTTGGTTTGAAAAATGAGTACACGGTCGATGTGCTAAAGAAAAGAGTTTATAAGCACAAAGACCGGTTTTCAAAGGTATCCGTCAATCCCTAACTCGAACCAGGTTTGATTCAAGAGATTGAATCGCCCCATTGTTTCTGCTCGGTTGTCACATGGTTGATCTATAAAATAGATCTCACATGACACCTACCGAGAGCTTGTTTGATGTTGGCTCCGAAGGCTTTCCATCTTCATTGTGTATATGTAAACATATCACTCGGATGTTCCGCAATACCACAAGGATAATGCGTGGGACTCAAGTTATAATCTCTCTTTCCACATTGTGTGAAACAGAGAGTCTTCATTGAAAGTGTCCTAATGAGATTTATTGATGATCTCGTGGCTCTAGACTCAATTTGTGCATATTTGGATCCTATAACGGAGACTAGGGAGAGGTCTCCTTCTTCAATATCAACCATCTCTAAGAGAAAGTCGATAGATAATGTCGGTTCCCGTGAGAATGAAACAAGTCCTTTTAAGAGGAACTTGAGTGGTTTGGGAAGTTGAAGTGTTTGTGCGTTCTTGGGTCCATGACGTCTTGTCTTCAATACCGATGTTACCATCGGTAGCATATGAATTGAACCCGGTTTACGCCTAATGTTGAATAAATGGAGGGCTATTTGTTTTCACCCTTTTCACATTCAATTCTTTTAATTCTTCAACCCTTCAAGCTTACCGAGACTTCATAGCTAGAACCTTGTTGGGTTTATTCCAAGACTAGCTCGGTCTTAGTCCGCACTCTTCCCATATCTCATTTTTTTTCACCTTTTATCATCATACCTAAGGACTTCTACACTAACTAGTGGATTGTCCTCGGTAGATCCCTCCGGTTCGGCGGATCATGGGAACACATACCTAACCTTATCATCCTTATATCACCGTACATGAAGTAAAGTTGGTCGGTCTATTTGGTATTGTTCATCCGCCAATGGATCCAATTGAAAACCATTTGAAAATCAATTCGGATACTTGTGATATATTATCAAAGCTTTTGTACTGAATTGTTTTTGATATTTTAGAACGAGAACTCCCTCAACATGTGCATCAAGTATTGAAAATGTTTTGCACGCGGAGGCAAGAGAAAGAATTTACTTCTTTTGATTACCATTTTCTAAAGATATCAACATCACTTCCTCAAAAGATCAAGTTGGAATAGCATTTCGGGAAGGATGAGGTTTCCATGAATTTTGCTCCCCTCAATATGTGCCTCGAGGTTGAAAAGAGTTTTGCACATACTAGAGGAACCCGCATGATAGGATGAATGGTCACGTTTTAAATCAAAGGTTTAAGATAGATGCTCCCCTCAACATGTGCATTGAAAAATTGAAATCGTTTGTCACATGTGAGAAGGACAAGATGTACATTCTTTTATAACCATTTACCGATTATCGGTTTAAATCCAATTTAAATCACACATTCTCCCCCGATTAAAATTATCAAATCATTTGAGATTTGTGATCTCGTATAGATTTAAATTGATTTTGAAAGCTTTTGAGGAGAATTGTGACTTGATTGTGAAAGTGTTTTAACTGATGTGGATTGGATTTTAAGACTTTACACTCCATTTATAAAACATGCATGTGTATCTTTTGAAAACAATCTAATGCCAAATAACTTTTTAATTTAATTGAAATCATTCTCCCCCTCAATCAATGACGTAGGTTGTTGATTGAGAGATAGAGATTTTGACAAATAAGTCCTGATGATTATCAAAAATAGAGATTGAGTTATTTTTCAAAGCATTTAGTTTTCAGCAGATAGGAGTTTATAGAATCAGAGCATAGGATTTGAAAACATGGTAAAACATGGCTCGTTCTTTCATTAAAAGCGGTTATTGCTCGAAAATGACAATAAACCATTTCTCTTTCTCCCAAAAATATTTTTTGATTTTGATTTTTTTTTTTTTTTTTTTTTTTTAAATAAAATTCGAACAAACATCTAAAGACCCGTGTCATTCTTTGAATGACAGCACAAAGACCGTAGATATTATCGAATCGAGAAAAACATGACAAAATGACAATATTTTTTGAAGATTTTTCGAATTTTTCAGATTTTTAAGAATTTTGAAAGTATTATAATTTTCTATTTGATTTTTGAGGGTTTTATAATTTTGTATTTTGTTTTTCGAATAAATATTTACAAGAGATAGATGAAGATAGACCTTTACTCCTCGTCTTCCTCCTGAAGACGTTTGAGAGTTTCTGGTTGAAGGCTTTTCAAACCAAGTCGTGGAAGAATAAACTCAAAACGTTCTCTTGGAAGAGCTTTGGTGAAGATGTCTCGCTAACCGATATTCGGACCTCACAAAATATAGTTCCACCACACCTTTTCCACCTGTTCCTCGATGAAATGATGTCGAATGTCGATATGCTTTGCTCTTGAGTGTTGAACGTTGTTGCATGAGAGAGCAATAGCACTTTATTATCACAAGATGCAGAGGATTTTGTTGAATTCAAAGCCATAGTCGATAATTGAGATCTCATCCATAAGATTTGAGCACAACAAGATGACATGGCTATGTATTCACCTCAGTAGAGGAAATAGAAGTACTCATTTGCTTCTTTGAAGACCACTCACAAGCTTATCACCCAAAATCGAGCACCTCCCGACGTGCTTGACGTGTATCTTGACAACTTTGCATGATCGGCATCGCATAGGCCGTTAGTGACATACCGGTGTCCTTCGGTACCATAGTCCCATATTGATGGTTCCTTGGAGATACCGAAGACCCGTTTAATCGCTTCAAGGTGCTTTTTAGTAGGCTTAGCACGGTATCTAGCACACATGCACACAGAGAACAAAATGTCCGGTCTACTAGCGGTGAGATACATCGTGATCCAATCATACTCCTATATTTCGTTTGGTCAATCATGATCCACGAGAGGTCCTCATCTAGTTTGGTTCGGTCAATCATGGGGTGTCAACAGGTCACTTGAATCAAATCCAAATTTCTTTAAAATCTCATTGCATATTTAGATTGATTTATAAAATGCCTCCGGACTTTGAGAAATTTGTAATCCCAAGAAAATGACATTTGTCCCATCATTGACATTTGAAACTTTGAACTCATTTCATTTGAAAATGATCACATTCCATTGGGTCACGAGGCAAAGATAATATCATCAACATAAATTTGAACATGAATCAAATGTTTGCTCGACTTCGGTGAACAATGTAGGATCAATCGCTCCTTTGATGAATCCGGTTGATAGAAGAAACTTTGACAATGTATCATACCATGCCCTTGGAGCTTGCTTTAAACCGTAAAGAGCCTTCTTCGACGATAAACGTGAGTAGGATGCTCTTGATTCACAAATCCTTCAGTTGGTGGCGTGAGACGACTTCTTTAAGATCTCCGTTTAGAAATGCCGTCTTTACATCCATCGATAAACCACCATGTTCTTGCTAGCGACATTAGCCGAAAGATTCGATGGCCTCGATTCGAGCAACTGGAGCAAAAGATTCTTCAAAGTCTATACCCTCCTCTTGACGATATCCTTTAGCAACTAATCGAGCCTTGTTCTTCAACACATCACCATGCTCATCAAGTTTTACTTTGAAGATCCATTTTAGAGCTATAATCATAGCACGCCTCTGGGTGTACTAACTCCCATACATCAAGTCGATCAAACTCATGAATTTCATCTTGCATAGCATTGAACCGCTATCTTCATTCATAGCGCTTTAACATCTTTTGGTTCGATCTTAGATAGTACGGAGTTGAAGAAGCACCATAAGGCATCGGTTGCGAGTTGCTTCCGGGTTGATACAGACGAGAGGGATTTCCAATGATGTTGTCTAATGGATGATCGTGAGTCCATTTTCCGAGGTGTTCATGTGGCATTTGTTGAGGAACCGAGGTAGTCGAGTCGATGTCTCTGAAGAAGATGGTTCTGGCGATGATTCGGGAGTAGCAAATATGTTTTCAAATGGAGCATCTTCGTGAGTCGCAAAGGGATTAACTTCATCATTGATGCGTAAACATTTCCATGATGTACATTTGAAGAATGATGATTTGTTGATGAGATCAAGGATCGTGAAGCAGTGCTTCTTGACTTACGATATTGAAACCGATGGATTGACTTCATTCATCGGAATCGAGCATCCTCTCGTTGTAGGGATCAAGACCTCATTAGTAGTAGACTCATACAGTTCATCAAACATTGGATCAAACAATTTCTTTACATCATCTTGATGGAGGTACATATGGTGTTTCTTGAGAGGAGTTTGGAACAAGGGATGAACCAATAGGATCATTATGAAGTGCGGGTCTGAGTGGAATGTCCAGAGCCATTTGACCGGTCGACTCATCAAACGTAACGTGAATTGTTTCCATGATATTTCGGGTTCTTTTGTTGTAGATTCGGTATCCCTTTTGTTTGGTGCATATCCTACAAATACTCCAATGTCGACTTTAGCCCTAAGTTTGCCCAAGTCTTGACCTTCATTAGTTGGATAGCACAAGGCACCAAACACACGAAGGAAAGATAGATTAGGTTTTCTGTTGTGGACAAGTTCATATGGAGTTTTTCCATGAATGGTGTGAATCGTGGAACGATTTTGTGTGTAACATGCGGTGGCAATTGCTTGACCCGAGAAACATTGGAACCTTTGAGTAAATCGGCATTGTTCTAGCAGCTTCAACAAGAGTACGATTTCGTCTTTCAACTACACCGCTCGTTGAGGGGTTCGTGGAACACTTCTTTGATGGTCGATTCCAATGCTTTCATAGAATTCACTAAGTTGTTTGTTGACAAACTCGGTTCCATTGTCTGCTACGATAATTCGACGGTTTTGTTTAGTCTAACTGCAATGTTTGATGAGTTTGATGATGATATCGAGTTTCATCCTTTGTCCTTAAGAACTTGACCCGGTGAATCTAGAATAATCATCAACCACAACTAACACATATTTCTTCCCAAAGATATTCTCACCCTCATTGGTCCACATAAATCCATATGAATCATATGAAGAACTTCGTGACGAGTTAGTAGGTTTGGGTTTATGGGCATACTTCTTGCTTTTTCCCAATTGACATGCTTGAACAAAGATGATCCTTTTCATACTTTAGTCTAGGTAGACCTACAACTAAGTCCTTTCGGAAAGATCGTTGATGGTGCCAAGTTCAAGTGATTGAGACGACGATGCCATAACCATGACTTTGTTTTAGAAGCCTTTGATAACAAGCGATTGGTGAAGCTCTCATCATGTCATCGATAGAGATAGTGTAAAGGTTTGAGCCACGAGTTCCTTTCAGCAGTTCCTTTCCATTAAGATCTCTAACAAAGGTGTATGTTTTCGAAGGCTACTTCTAGATCGTAATCACGTAATTGACCAACGGAGAACAGATTATGACCTAAACCTTCCACATAATACACTGGAGATGACACTATCACCAACAACATAATCTCCATAACCCATAATAGCACCGAAATGATCATTACCAAATCTAATAGTCCGATGAATTTGCTCACGAAGTTCATGAGCCGTGACCGGTCTCCAAATATATGCTTGGAACGACTGAGTCCGGTACCACGAGCGATTTGAACGATCTGCGGTTGAACACGATAAGAATGGATAATCGGATATTTGGGATCCCCATGCAAGAATGGGTTCCATTTGGTTAGTAGCAACAGTTGGACCACCCACATCGTAATAGAAGCATTCATATCGAGACGGTGAAGTAGTGGAATCATTGTGAATAGATGCAATACTAGTGTCTCAGATTAGTCCTATTTGCGATGTGACCACTTCTTAAGGGAATAGTTCTACCAAGAGGCATCCATTTTCTAGTGGGCATTATCTCGATTAGTCTTATGACCAATGTGTATCCAATACAAGCCTATTCTCATGAATGTTCTTCCCGTGGGTTTCCATTGTTTTCTAACTCTCTTCGCTTTTGCCTTTTAGCCTTTTTAGCATGAATTTTAGCATTAACAACATTAATCGGACAATTAACATCATTAGGCGAACATTAACATCACATTCATGATTAGAAACATAATTCAAGCAATCATCGCACAAGGTTTGCAAATAGCATCGAATTGAATTAATTACAAGACGCCTATGGCTAATACTAGAATCAACACGATTCGTTTTATTCGATTCAAACTTAAGGTTCCTAGATTGTTCTTCTACTCTTCCAGGCACATTCTTAGCTTGAGAGGTCCTATCATTCCTTGTATTGTCTTGAGACTTTGACCGCTCCCTTTAATGTCACCGATTACTCCTGTAGGGAATGGGAACATTAGTTTGTTTTACTACTCTTTGCACCACTGTTTAGATGTCTTTGGGATCGAACTACATGCAGTGCACTAAGGTTCACTTTCTTAACATTAGAGTACCGAGATTAGTACACCTAGAAGGCACATTTGAGTTCACTTTCCTAGTATTGACGGATCTAAAATCGAACTACTCACCGTGCACTACTCCTCACATTCAAACCATTGGGAATCGAGTGCATGTCATGTTTGGCCTTAGGCATTGAGCATGGAATCAAGGGTTAACTCTCTCACCTAATGTCTTTGGGCATATAGTGATCAAACATTCTAAGATTTCTTGAGATCGTTTGGCATATAAGCATGCATGTCCAATTGCATTATCATGAGGTTTCTCTAGCTTATCCTCTTCAACAATCTCACGCAGCATTCTAAGCAATCCTTAAGGGATGAGAAATATGTTTGAATGGCAAGTTTGTTGTTCCTTAGGTGAGGGGACATATGTCACGATAAAGTAGATTTATTACCGAGTGAACCTTAGATACAACATTCTCCGCATTGATCATTGGCATTTTCCCTTTTACCTGACTTTTCAGATTCTCAATTTCCTTTTGCAATGAAGTTATTTGTTCGTTGTTTTTGTTACGAGTGACTTTAATTGATTCAAACAACTCATTGAAATGACGTTTAACCTTTTCATTCTCTTCTAGGAAACTTTCGTTTTCCTTTTGTAAAGCATTTACTAGGTTTTGAAGATGAAACGTTTGAGAATTCTGAGAATCTAAAGAAGGAGGCATTTGGGAACCTGTCATATTGTTCGTTTGACCCTTTAATTGAGATATTTGGACTTTCAATTTTCTGATCGTGTTACACTGAGCATGAATCTGTTCATCTCGTTTGTTTATTTGAAAGACTGCATCAAACTCGAACATCCGAAGATGTCTTGAAATTTGAAGTTTTGACATTTTCTTTGAGATGTTGATATTTTAGTTGTAGATTAAAATACTCAACTTCTAGTTTAGAAAATGTTTAACCAAATTGTCATGATCATCCAGTTCAATTTTCTCATTAAGTTTAGAATTAGTTTTTCAAGCTCAATGACACGATCATGGGAGACTTTCGGGGCCACGATAGTTCATGAAATTTGGAAGCATTAATAGAGCAATTTGAAGCGATGAAAAAGACATCTTGAGCAACACATTCAAGAATAAGATTCTCATTCAATGTATGCGTGTTCTTCCTCTCGATCTCATTATATTTTAATGCACGCTCATAATCACCAATTTCAACTATTATTGCATCAAATTCCTTTTCCATTCCCTTAATGTCGGTTTCTATCCCTTTTAAGACTCTCAAAGTGATCCTTTAAAAGTTTAAAGAAGGCATGACCTCGCTTAAATAACATTCTTTCATTTGTTCAAAACCCTTTCTCCTTCAAGAATGCCGATGGGTGTGATCCTTTTCTTGCAAGTTTTCTCAAAATCAACAAATAGTTGAAAAATAACGTATTGGCTAATTAAGATATTGCTTTTCGTGGCAATTGTTCTAGGAACAAGATGCATTGGTGTGTTAGGAGGATACACGGTAGCTTTAGGCATTTTCCAAAGGGAGGATTTGTTTCTACAATATTTTCGACTTTACGCTTATCTAAATCCATTTTCCGAAAGACTTGTTCGGGAGTCAACAAAGTCCGAGGCTTAAACTTGTTTAATGCAATCCGCTTTTCTTTCTTATAATCATGAGGAGTGATATTTATGTTCTTCTCTTTGCATTTGGGGTCATCTAGTTTTTGTTCATCCTTTCCTAGTGACTTCATCGATTTCTTATCTTCCTCGGTGCACTCAACGCAACTAGGTTTCGCCTAGGCTTAAGAATTTCATTACCATCATAAATCACCTTATGAGCATTTCTAGCCTTTTGATTACCTCTGGATTTGGTTCCTCAACAAGGGAATGCTATGCTTATCGCTTAAGACTCGATGTTTGGTGACCATGTGAGCGATCGAATGGTATTTCCTTGTATGTACAACTTGTTTTCAAGTTTGTTTTTCAAAGTTTTCGATTAGAAAAATCTCTCAAGAGCTTTGATTCTTTTGCATTAAATTCTTGCTTAAGCATTTTCACGTTTTCTTGAAGTTCTTGTTTTGCTTAGTGTTTTAGAAAGTTTTTCTTGCAAAGAATTTAATTCTTGTTTCAATACTTCTTCTAAAATTACTTTTTCTAATTCTTCAGACGCACTTGGTCATCCATTTCCTCGCTCACGAGTGGTCAACTCAAATTTTGCACGTTGTTCATAAATGGCAACACGTTCCTTATAGGCATTTAGTTCGAGATAATGGAATCATCGGGAGCACATGCGGTGAATTCATCAAAGACATAGTCATTGTTGATGCAGAAGATGCATCACTAGGTACAACTTCACTTTCACTTTGTTTCACGTATTGATCATATGGGACAATATTGATATTACCCGTATTTTCAATATTTGATTCAAAAGTTTCGGTTGGTTGTACTTTGTCATGCATCTGCTGCACATCGACATCATCATATAGCTTTAATACCTCGAGAGATGAGTTTGTCCTTGGATGGGCCACTTGTGGTGAAGAAGAGATCTTGGGAGAAGCCATTGGAGAGATGCTAGCCATAAAGATTGTGTGTGCGATGGGTCCATCATCTACATCGAATCGTATGCATCACGATCGGCGACTTGAAAGGCGTTCGATGATTGTGACCTATCTCCCGAACAGTGCGCTCATCCACATCTCGCATCATAGGTCTTGGCATTGCCCTCGGCAAGAAACAACAATTCCTCTTCATCCAACGCAGCACCATTGTCCCGAGCTTGTGCCGCAACATCTTATCTCTCAAGTAATCGGCGATTCGTGGGCGCTTTGGAGATGTGCGGTTCCTTGTAATGTGTCCTTCACCACCACGGTTGTAGCATTTGATTGTCTTAGCTTGACCTTGGTTACCATTTCTTCCTCGATTCGGTTGCCCATATCCTCTACCAAAGACCACCCCTTCCCCGATCATCTTGTCTTTCCCGAACCGGTTGCACCACGATCCTTCCATCTTTAACAAAGGGCTTGATTATGTGGGTTAGATGCGCCCGAGGTTGTTGTTGGTTTGTGGGAGAGAATTCATGTTTTGACTAATGAGAAGAGCAAGTTGATTAATGATGTTACCCATGTGTGCATCAAGATCGACTTGTTTGAACCGAGGATCGTGGATGAGTTTGTGATTACCATTACCCAAGGGTATGACTTGTGATGCTTTGGTTGTGATTCCAATGTTTGAGTAGAAAGTCGTTGAGTCATTAGACGAACTTGTCTCACCGGTTGGTTTTGAACGATTGAGAATCAACTTTTCAAACATAGCATGTCTCTCATTCAAGGAGGAAGGCATAGAGTTGCTCATAGTTTGTATGCTTCAATCCTTTAGTGAGTTTCACAGATGTAACAAACTTGTGCCATTCGGGATTCATGTTGTTCACAAACTTTGAGTTCAACTCAATGTTAGGCATAGTCATCTTGATGTTCCTCATGTCATTCACTAACTTATGAAATCTCACATAGTACTCATAGACACTCTCATCCGGTTTCATCTTGAAGTGCTCAAATTCATCATAGAGTTGGGATTCCCGCCTTCCATAGTTAATTCGAACCGAGAGAAGCATCTTAACGTTATCCCAAACGACCTTTGCATCGGTGTTATGATTGATCGACTTGTAGATGTCTTTAGGAAGACCTTGAAGAACAATGTTTGAAGCCATGATATCTCGCATCGAATCTCTTTTTCTCCTCATTATCAAGCTCATTGTACATCTTAGGTCCGTCCATTCCGTGAGCAGAGTACCATCTTCATTAGTATCAAGTATGTCTCTAGTCGTTTCAACCCGATATGGTCCTTCATCAATGGATTTGAGAATGTTTACACCATTTTCCTTTCCAAGGCAATACAATCGATTCTTTGATCCCAAGAATCGTAGTCGATTCTGTCAAGCATTGGTGGACGAGTATCCGAGCCACCGCTTGAACATCCTCGGCAACGATGGAGATGACGATGGGAACAGTGGGAATGTTGGTAGACATGTTAATGATTATACGGGATTTTATAACTCTATGATTAAACCGGAAATAGATTCTTTCACGGATTTTACTAAATCAAGAGAAAACCGTAAACAATCACTCAAGTTGCTAGATGATAACGTGCTAACTCGCTACCAAATAATGCACTAAGTCGCTAGAAATTAGTGCACTAAGTCGCTAACCCTTAATTCGCTACACGCCTAAGTCGCTAGAGTCCCAAGTCGCCAATGTAAAAGCAAGTCGCTAAGTAGTAACTCGCTCTGGACTAAGTCGCTAGCCAAATTTGTGCGAGAATTGCCACACAAGTCGCTAGATATGCAAGTCGCTAAAGAGCAACTCGCTCTGGACTAAGTCGCTACCACAAAGTCGCTAACCGTAGTGGAGATTCCACTACTTGTACTTTAACTCGCTAGCTCTAACTCGCTAGCTTTTATAACTGTAAGTCGCTACAAAACTATGAAGTAAGTCGCTACCAAGAAAACAAGTCCGAGAGCTAAGTCGCTAGCTTGAAAACCAAATAACCTTCACTTTTCAATCCAAAACAACCCAACCAAGATGATTCAAGCTACCAAATGAAAACCTAAACACTTTTGATGATTCTAAACATAAAAGTACCAACAAAATTCAAACTTTAACACAAGAAATCAACCAAATGATGCAAAACCACTAAACTTTTCAAACTCAAAACCACCTAAAACCACTATAAATCCAAAGATGTGCAAGATATGATCTAACCATGGCTCTTGATACCAATTGTAAGATATAACTTTTCACATACACATCAAACCATAACACAAGGTGGCGAATAAGATGGAATTCTAGAGAGAAAGTTAGAGGTTTAGGAACTTAGTGAGAAAAGTGAAAGATATTATTATGAGCTCCAACTCTACCTTAGAAGGTAGAGAGTATTTATAGTCTTACATAACTCGCCACACTTTGGGGCATGGATCGGCATACAGGTGGGTAAAGACCCGTCCGTCCTCCACGGTGTTACTTAACTAAATTACTACTTAACTTAAAAGAACTACGACTACGAGCTTTCTAACGATTACATATACTTGAGGTGACCGACTCTTTAATACCGGGAAATTCTAATTCCTAACAAAGGCTACTTATGCTTCTAGTGTTGTTTTGTCTAATCAATGGGAATGATGCAACTCTATTGTGTTGTCTTGGTTATTGAATTATGTGTTTGAGGATTTGTATCTTGGTTAAATCTTTTCTGATAATGTTGTTGAGGTTTGGGCTAAACTTAAGGAAACTTATGATAAACTTAATGGGTCTATAATTCTGAACTTAATGCAGAATACTAATAATTTCAAACAAGGTGAATTAACTATTTTTGAGTATTATCATAAGCTTAACTCTCTTTGGAGAGAATTTGATATTATGACCAAACTACCTAAGTATACATGTGCTCCTAGAGGAGATGTTTTAAAACATAATTAACTTATGAAACTTATGCAGTTTCTTATGGGTATAAATAATGTCTGTCAGCCTATCAAGAGTAGTATCTTGTCTAGAGAGACTTTACTTGATGTTAAGGATGCATTTTTATTGTTTCTAGACAAGAGTCTTATAGAGGCATTGCCTCTTCTTTTGCGGGTTTTGCATCTAAACCTCTAGTTTCTATATTTATTTCTTAAAATAACCGGTCTAATAATGGTAATATGAGGTTTGATAACAAAAGGTTTTCTAATTCGTAACAATAACAATGGTAATAATGGGAACAATAGAGGAGCTAACAAAATTGCTTTGTAAAAACTGTGGTAAGGTTGGTCACACTATTGACATATGTTTTGATTTAGTTAGATATCCTCCTGGTTATAATAAAAATCCTGGTTCAAAACAAAATGATTTCTAACCCTCTTTTAATGCAAATTCTTGTTCATCATCTAAAGAAACTAAAACCACAATGTCTTTCACAAATGAACAAATGATGAAACTAATAAATCTTATCAATGATATGCCTTCTAGCAGTGTGCATGCCAATATAGCTGATGCACGTAGGAAGTGCGTTCGGGGTCAAAGGAACTTCCTTTTCATCGAGCAAGTTTTTCAACACCCTAGGCAGCGAACCTAATCGTGGTAGTGTAGTATTGGGTAAGCCTCGGGGATTGATATCGTTCTCTAGGGGAATATGAATGCTAGTAAGAAGTGTACTACGCTAGGGTTGAGGTTGAGGAAGATTCTTTTTTATCTTTTTATATTTTTTTAGAAAGCTAAGGGTAAAATCTCGGGGCTTGGATTTGGGAGGTGGTACTTCTACCGATTACTCTACTATTCTAATTATCTAATACTACGGGAAGTGATAACGCTACACGCGTCGTTCGGGGTCAAAGGAACTTCCTTTTCTTCAAGCAAGTTTTATAACACCCTAGGCAGTGAACCTAATCATTGTAGTGTAGTATTAGGGTAAGCTATGGGTATTGATATCGTTCTCTAGGGGAATAGGAATGCTAGTGAGAAGTTACTACGCTAAGGTTGGGGTTGAGGAAGATTATTTTTTATCTTTTTATGTTTTTTTAGAATTAGAAAGGTACGAATCTCGGGGTTTGGATTTGGAGGTTGGTATTTCTACCGATTAGTCTACTTATCTAATTATCTAATCTAAGGTGTATGTAGTCTATGTCTAATTATTGTGTGCTCGTATGATAGTTTAAAGATGTGTTTACTTAGGTTTTATTACTCCTTAATTATCTCCTATTGATGGTTGAATTGTCACGTCCTTATTCTTAATCGCATTGTGTGTCTAAAGTCGTAGGGTGTGTTTGTCCTTAACTCTTTGAAACTACCAAATGGTCTCGTCTACAAAATTTCTAAGAATTATAAACTCTAACTCTAAGGTACTCTTTGGATGGTTTAGCCTACAACTACTCTATGTGTTATAGTCTAAGGTTCAAAAAGATTAATCAAGCATTAACTACACAACGAATGACCTATCGCATTACTAGATCATTAACAATTAAGATAAGAGACAACCAATCAATATTCAATAATTAAGTTTCATATTCCCTAAGCAAACACACAAGTAAATTAGCCGGACATGGAGAACATGCAAGCATACACACAAATAATTGAAGACATATTTGAATTAATGAAGTAAAACACTTATCTTGATGTAAGATAGAGTTTGGAACCCTAAAATCTTGTACAAGACAGCCTTGGTTCGGTTTAGGTTTTACTCCAAAAGACTACACACTAAAACGAAAAATTCGGATTCTATATATAAGATTACAATCGCGACGCGTCACCTTTTTATTTGTGACGCCGCCGGTCGCCGTCATTAGGGTTTCGTCTTGGCCACGTTAGTCTTGCGATGGCGTCACCTTATGCTTGTGACACCGTCCCTTCGCCTCTGGCCGTGCGATCAAATCTAGGCCGTGCGAGTTGCGACGACCTACTCTTTTAAAGCCCCGACACCGTCACTTGAAAATAATCAATTTGGCTCTTGACCGTCACAAAGTGATGCGACGGCGTCATAGATTAACACTTGATTGTCCCTTATATTTCAAAGTAGATCGAGTGGCTCGATTCTTGACTTTGGCCATTTTCTTCGTATATCCGCGCCTTTTCGTTCAAATAAGTGCCATTCCAGCAATTTGCCTTCGAGAGACCTAAAAAGTGTAAAGGAACGATATTAAGTAATAACGGATACAAAAGTAATCAAATAAGGGCTTAACCGACCCCTCAAAAAGGTACATTTTAAAACCTTATCAAATATCCCTACACTTGGTATTTTCTTGTCCTCAAGCAAATGTGCTTTTAGCCAATTAATTTATAAGTTAGGGGTCATGAAGCATTGGTTTAAAACAATTCACAACACATATAAGCCCATAAAAGTCATAACAAGCACGGAATTACATACTAGCACCTCACATGGGGTGTTTGGATACTCGCATCTCTCGGGTGTATATGAAATATAACAACTTGGAAATGGAAGATAAACACTCATTAACCGGTCCTAGTACATAGATTACCATAGGCTTGAGAATAGATCAAACCTCCATCGCTTTGGCGTAAGCACCTAGGAAAGACTATCAAAGAGGTCTTTAAAGGGTTGTAATGTTAGGCTTACGGTAGGGAAACAAAGGGTTTGGTGGGATAGGTTGTTTAGTGGTGGCAAGTCAAAAATGTCTATGTTACAAGCATACAAAGAATGGCGATGCTAAGCCAAGACTCGACACTCTAAACTCTAGATAACTGAAATAAACAAACATAAATTTAAAGATAGATGTAGGATGGTAGCCCGTAAGTTTTTTTTTTTTTTTTTTTTTTTTACTCTATTTTTTTCTTTTTCTTTTTCTATTTTTTTCGATTTTTTTTCATACACTTTTACTCTACCATCCTCTACGGTAACATCAAAATGATAGGGATTTATAGGCACATCCCTACACTTGAGTTTTTATTACTCTAAGACTAATTTGACCTGAATTGAAAAGATCAAAACACTTGGAGTACATAATTACGCAAATAAAGGGAATTTGAATTTCCCTTCCTGTCATTTCATAAACTTTAACTTTTCCCATGAGTCCCAATCGTCCCAAAACTGTACACAAAGGATATGACTCGACTTAGCAACTTATGCAAGCAACTAGATAATTGAACTAAGATTTTTTAGGGCGATAACAATAATGCACTAAAAATGAGTGCATACAAGGTAGGCTAAGGCAATTTGGGTGTACATTTGGGGTTGGGGTGTAAACAATGCTCTTCATTGATATTCCGGAAAAACCGAAACATCACGAGAACCGCGAAAAGGATAGGCTCTGAGGGGTTAACTAGGGGTATCGTGTACTAAAGATGAGTACAACGCAAAGGTGTGGGGGAATTACTCAACCGATGTGGAAGAAGTAATTATATTACGGGTATCAAACAAGGGTTATCCTAATGCCTCTTATCATTTAGTTATTCCTAACTACACAAGTGTAGTCTTACTAGCGATCTCGGGATGCATAACAAAACAAGTTCTAGAATCTATTATACTACCGGTTCACACTCTAAGCATTAAAGATGAATGCTCTAATTCCTACTAATCTAAGGGCGATCCTCACATTTTGGGTGGAATTTGGGTGTTAAAGGGTTTTTGTGCTAGTCATATAACTTCCTATCAGTGAGACACTTTTGTTAAGACTAATGGCCCACTCCTATATGTCATAAAAAAATTTAAATTTGGTGCCAAAATTACCCTAACCGACATTTTCTCATAGTTTATTACATAAATGCAATTGGACAAAGCAAATAGTCAAGGATAAGCATAGTTTCAAAGTTCTCGTTTTATTTTCCTTCCCTACACTTAAACTGAACATTGTCTCCAATGTTCCCCGAAAGTATCAAAGTTATGATAATAGAAGGTAATTAAAAACGAAAGAAACTAATACTCCCCTGATTAGCTCGGTAGGATCTGTGTGAAGTAGTGGTTAAATCTTTCTTCAAGAAGAGTGTTTGCGTGAAAAGCTCCTTCCAATCTTATGTATCTTCTTCTTGATAAATAAAACCTACACAATTGAAGAAAACAGACAACCCAAAGCATCAAACCGAACAAAGAAAAATCACAACAAGATGTAGTTCCAAAATTAAATAAGATATAATGCTTGTGGAATGGATGTTTGCAGATTTTCTGGAAAATTAAGACCTGGAAAATTCCAAAAATTTATAAGTAGCACATAAAACGAGAGAAAGTAAGATAAGTTGTTTCGCTCCTCCGGCGTCGTCGGGTTGCGATCTGACATTTGTCGGTTATCCCGACGAAACGGTTTGCGATTTTCGGAAAAATTCTAGAAAATTTATATCTTTAGAATCTGGAAAATTCTGCAAAATATCCATTATGACTCGATACAAGCATCTGACTCGAACAAACACACATGCATATCTTTTAATTAGTTGTTATTCTCATGTTTACGTTTCTTTTGAAAACGTGTGTAATCCTCCCTACACTTATCCTTTATGTAAAATACCTTTATATGTTATTAAGACGAGGTTAAAAACAAAATAAAGCATTTTCACAAATTCAAACATGAGAACATACAATAATGAAAAGATATATGACACACAAATAAAAATGAAAAACAAATACACATGGGTTGCCTCCCAAGAAGCGCTTGTTTTTGTTCGAGTCACGAGCTTGACTCTACCCTTATTTAACGGATAAAGGGGAGGTTTTCCCTACACTTAAGTTTAAGTGCGGGTGATAGTAGCAATACACACCCTTAGAGGGGAAATTTGCCATGTGAGGTGAAGGTCATGGGTGATGTATATGCTCAAAGGGGTGTGCTCCATTCATTCTAACCTTACCTAATTTTATGGGTGTAGCAGGTGAATCTAATCTCTCTCCTAAAAATGGATCATCTTCCATCAACTTCAAAAGATTCTTAGTTAAGGATCCATCTTGACCTAATAAACCCGGTTTAAACCCATAAAGTTTCTTGTTATCAACCATGAATGGGTGATATAAGTGTGTAAGGTCATGGGTTACTCCTATATTAGCTTCCACTCTACATGGCCTAGAGTCTACCACCTTTATCAAGCAACTACCCGGACTATTTATTTTGATGGGTGGATTGAGGCCTAATTTAATTCCAAGATTCACATTTATAGACGGAAAATTGGGTAAGGTTTTTGGTTGAGGCTCAGGTTCATCAAAATTAGGAACTTCCCTAGGACTAAGAGAGAGGTCATGACAACAAGCATCTAAACCTACATTCTCTAGTAGCGTTTGGTCCAAAGGTTCTATATCAATCGGGGTTCCTATAGTCTCTTCTTCCGGGTAAGTTATAGGCGATGTGTGTTCCTCAAGTGATGGTAGGGCTTGTGGGCTTAGAGTTTCCACCTCATTCTCCATTATATCTAGATCTCCTAAATGTTCATCATGTGTTTTAGTATGATCTAACCCAAATACACTCCTAAGTATCTCAAATCCTTCTTTAGCCATTTCAAATTCTTGGTCCGATTCATATGAATCATTCTCAAAAATTTGATCACTATGTTCTATTTGTCTAAAGGATTCCTCACGTGTGTCATATGTTTTGGTGAAATCTATCCCACGCATGCAACTAGGTAGTTCAACTATAACCATCTCACAATCTTGTTCGGGTTTAGGTTCCATGTTTTTAAAAACTAGGTCTTTTTTATCATGATGCCTAAGGTTAGATAAATCCTCCTTATCCATTTCCTCAAGTTGTGACAACTGATGGTTTATGCTTAGGAGGCTTTTCTCAAAATTTTTCCAGAGGGTCTCACTAAAAGGAGTTGATTCTAACAATGATCATTGAATAGAAGCCACACAAGCACAAAATTTATCCAATCCATCCAACCTTACACCCATCTCCTTTTGGATATCTCTAAGATCACTCACAAATTCATTAGAACAATAAAAAGCAATCCAATCTGCGAAATTCAATTGTTCCTGATTTGTTAATGATTCAAATGCAACTTCACTTGCCATAGCGACAAATGAAAAGGGTTTCTGAACACAAACACAAAGAAGGGGATAGACTACAAGGAAGCTAAAATGAGAAAAAGCTTACTTGATAGGAATCAAGCAAGGGAACCTAAGCGAGGTGGAAATCTAACTAGCTATTCTATTCCCGCAGCGCCAAAAACTTGATAACGCTACACGCGTCGTTCGGGGTCAAAGGAACTTCCTTTTCTTCGAGCAAGTTTTATAACACCCTAGGCAGTGAACCTAATCGTTGTAGTGTAGTATTAGGGTAAGCCACGGGTATTGATATCGTTCTCTAGGGGAATAGGAATGCTAGTGAGAAGTTACTACGCTAAGGTTGGGGTTGAGGAAGATTATTTTTTATCTTTTTATGTTTTTTTAGGAATTAGAAAGGTACGAATCTCAGGGTTTTGATTTGGAGGTTTGTATTTCTACCGATTACTCTACTTATCTAATTATCTAATCTAAGGTGTATGTAGTCTATGTCTAATTATTGTGTGCTCGTATGATAGTTTAAAGATGTGTTTACTTAGGTTTTATTACTCCTTAATTATCTCCTATTGATGGTTGAATTGTCACGTCCTTATTCTTAATCGCGTTGTGTGTCTAAAGTCGTAGGGTGTGCGTTTGTCCCTAACTCTTTGAAACTACCAAAAGGTCTCATCTACAAAATCTCTAGGAATTATAAACTCTAACTCTAAGGTACTCTTTGGATGGTTTAGCCTACAACTACTCTAGGTGTTATAGTCTAAGGTTCACAAAGATTAATCAAGCATTAACTACACAACGAATGACCTATCGCATTACTAGATCATTAACAATTAAGATAAGAGACAACCAATCAATATTCAATAATTAAGTTTCATATTCCCTAAGCAAACACACAAGTAAATTAGCCGGACATGGAGAACATGCAAGCATACACATAAATAATTGAAGACATAATTGAATTAATGAAGTAAAACACTTATCTTGATGTAAGATAGGGTTTGGAACCTAAAATCTTGTACAAGACGACCTTGGTTCGGTTTAGGTTTTACTCCAAAAGACTACACACTAAAATTGAAAATTTCGGATTCTATATAAGATTACAATCGCGACGGCGTCACCTTTGATTTGTGACGCGTGGTCATCGTCATTAGGGTTTCGTCTTGGCCACGTTAGTCTTCGACGGCGTCACCTTATGCTTGTGGCGTCGTCCCTTCGATCTCGGCGCCGTCGGATCAAATCTAGGCCGTCGAGTTGCGACGACCTACTCTTTTAAAGCGACATCGTCACTTGAAAATAAGCGATTTGGCTCTTGACCGTCACAAAGTGATGCGACGGCGTCGCGATGAACACCGACGCCGTCCCTTGTATTTCAAAGATCGAGTGGTTCGATTCTTGACTTTGGCCATTTTCTTCGTATATCCGCGCCTTTTCGTTCAAATAAGTGTCATTCCAGCAATTTGCCTTCGAGAGACCTAAAAAGTGAAAAGGAACGATATTAAGTAATAACGGATACAAAAGTGATCAAATAAGGGCTTAAACGACCCCTCAAAAAGGTACATTTTAAAACCTTATCAGGAAGTCTATGCATTTTTTATGTGTGCTCGTATGATGATTAAAAATGTGCTTACCTAGATACTATTACTCCCTAGTTATCTTTTATTGACGGGTGAATTGTCACATCCTTATTCTTAACGCGTTGTGTTTTCTAAGGTCGTAGGGTGTGCCTTTTTCCATAACTCTTTGAGAATACCTTAAGTTTATTGCCTATGAAATCTGCTAGAAGATTCATAAACTAACTTTAAGGTTATCTTTGGATGTTTAGACTACGAAATCTGCTAAGTGATTCATAAACTAAGGTTCACAAAGATTACTCGAACATTTAAACACAACGATTGCCTTATTGCACTCCTAAGCCAATTACAATTAAGATAAGAGACAACCAATCAATAATTATTAACTATGTTTCATAGATCTAAGCAAACATACAAGAAATTTAGCCGGACATGTTAAACAAGCAAGCATACACACATTCAATGGAAGACATAATGAAATCAATGGAATAAAACATTTATCTTGATGAGTAAAATAGTGTTTGGACCCTAAAATACTGTCCAAGTCGGACTACAAACGTTTAGGGTTTTTACTCCATGAGTCTACCTCCTTAAAATTTTGAAAATTCGATTTCTATATATAATTTTACACTTGCGACAACGTCGCCTTATAGGTGGGACGTCGTCAGATCACCGTCATTAGGGTTTTCGTCTTGGCCAAGTTATCGTTGGGACGGTGTCACGTTGTAGTTATGACGCCGTCGGGCTTCAGCAGGGACGTTGTCTGATTCTGGATCTGGGCCGACTGAGATGAAAATTCTTAGTGACGCCCTTCCACTTCAAAGCCTGACGCCGTTAGGTGTAGTTTAGCAAAAAGTCTACTGAGCCGTCAGGTGTATTCTAATTAAATTCGTAGAGAGGGACGACATCGCCCTTTAGTTGGGACACCGTCAGCTTCAACTTCAGCAACTTGAGTGTCCCTACACTTGAGTTTTTATTGCTCTAACACTAATTTGACACGATTTGAAAAGATCAAAATACTTGGAGTATTTAATTACGTAAATAAAGGGAATTGGAATTTAACGTTCTTTCTCGTCACTCCATAAAATTTTACTTTTACCCATGAGTCCCAATCATCCCAAAACTGTGTACAAAAGATATGACTCGACTTAGCAACCATGCAAGTAACTAGATAATTGAACTAAGGGTTTAGTATGATAACAATAATGTACTAAAGGTGAGTGCATACAAGGTAGGATAAGGCGATTTGGGTGTACATTTAGGGGTGGATTGTAAACAATGCTCTTCATTGATATTCCGTAAAACCGAAACATCACGAGAACCGCGAAAAGGATAGGCTCTGAGGGGTTAACTAGGGGTATCGTGTACTAAAGATGAGTACATCACAAGAGTGTGGGGTAATCACTCGACCGATGTAGAAGAAGTAATTATAATACGGGTATCAAACAAGGGTTATCCTAATGCCTCTTATCATCTAGTTATTCCTAACTACACAAGTGTAGTCTCACTAGCGATCTCGGAATGCATCACAAAACAAGTTCTAGAATCTATTATACTACCAGTACACTCTCGAATCATTAAAGGTGAATGCTTTAATTCCTATAGATCTAGGGACGAACCTCACATTTTTGGGGTGAAATTTGAGTGGTAAACGGTTTTTTTTGCTAGTCATATAACTCCTATCCATGAGACGCTTTATTAAGACTAAAGTCCCACTCGTACATGTCATGAAAATGTTTAAATTTGGTGCTAAAATTTCCCTAACAAATATTTCTCATAGCTTATTACACAAATGAACTAGGACAAGACAAATATTCAAGGATAAGCATAGTTTCAAAGGTCCCATTTTATTCTCCCTCCCTACACTTAAACTGAACATTGTCCCCAATGTTCCCCGAAAGTATCAAAGTTATGATAAAGGAAGGTAATTAAAAGAGAAAGAAACTAGTACTCCCCTGATTAGCTCAGTAGGATCCGTGTGAAGTAGTGGTTAAATTCTTTCCCAAGAAGAATGTATGCGTGATCAGCTTTGATGAGTGTGTAAATACTCATCATTTTTGGTCAAATCGGAACTACAAAACGTTTAAAAATGCTCAGAAATGCATCAAAATACTGAAAATATCTCAAAATTGCATTTTATATGTTTCAGATGCAAAATGTTTAAAATCAGATGAAAAATGAGCTAAGTTTGCATAATTGGCGGTTCAGTCCCCAACTTTCAAAAATGGCAACTTTAGTCCTGGAATTTCAAAATTGATGAATTTACCCTGGACTTTTAAATTGAAAATGAACATTTTAATCCTTTGGTAATTCTAATTAATCATTTTGGTCCTTATGAGAATTTTTGGAAAATTACAATTTCGGTCCTTGAAGTTTCAAAATTGGCAATTGTGATCCTTGGATTATTGGAGATAGCAAGATAGGCCCTTGGACTACAACTTCATAATTCTGACTTTGGTCCTTGGATTTCCAGCTTTTCACTTTTGGTCCTTGTTTACTTATATCCTAAATCCAAACGGACCCTTGTTATTATACAAACCCAATCCCAAGCCCAATCCAATCAAACCGGTCCAGTCCCTTTACCCGATCCAATCCAAACCAATTACCCACGTTTAAAATAAACCACCCGCCTCCTTTTTCACTTTGTCTTCCCGACCATTTTGTCTCGCAACACCTCCACCTCCACCCCCTACTCCACTCCGTGTCCCTCCACCTCAACAACCTCCAAAGATTTAATCGCCCTCCCTGTCCCAGTTGCTAAATCCTACTTTCCCGCCAAAAGTGATCCAACAGCTATTATCACTCTAAACTCATCCAAGGGTCCTGAATGAAGCTGGGAACTGTTCAGAGATGAGAGAGAAGGAGTTTGGAGTATAAATAAAGGAAGAAAGAGGCAAGAGAGGAGAGCACTTAGTTAAATTTAAAAATGTATGTCGTTTTTTTAATTCTTAAGTCTTAAATAGATCATTAGTTGTTATTTCAAGTTTCTTTGTATCAAATTACTTTGTTTAAGTGTATTACAACTCTATTTAAGTATCAATTCAAGTTTATGTTCATTTTCTATAATTTATGTTAACTGTTGAAATTTTCATTTTCAAACTCCTATGTCAAAGCTTTTAGTAGCTTAGTTTTAAGCTCAAACAAGCTTCTATAAGCTTATTATAGCTTTTTACAAGCTTATATTCAAGTTTCAAGCACCTTTGGAATTTGGTCAAAGAAAGTCAAACTGGGGCAAAATGGAGATAGAAATGGATATGGGTTGAATCGAAATGGAAATTGGTTGAGTTTGATTTATTTGGGGTTGATAATGGTTTAGGATTAGTGTTCATCGTTTCATTGGTTGCAAGCCATAGTGGCTAGGACAACTTGTAAGTGCTTAAATCGCTTATATACATTTCTATCGTCTCAATCATTGTTTCCATCGAGAGTTTAGTGATAATTAGTATTAAGTGATCTTTGTTTAATGTCAGTTTAGCATAATCTAGTCATAATCTGTTTTTAGTTCACAAAATTAGATAGAAAGTAGTGTTTGGATTTGCTTGGAAAACTGTGGTTTAGGTTAGTTAATCAGTTTTGAGTATTGGATACATGCTCATGTAGGTTATTGTTAGTCATCTCAAGTCTAGTTTATAGCAGTTGATCATCTAAAGTCAAAAATACTTTTGATCGGTTTAATATATATATATCATGGATTTATTCAAGATCAAAAGCTTGATTTAGGTTCTTATAACATTAGAATTGCTTAATATAACTTTGTTTGAGCTTATAATATCATAATCAGTTTAAAAATTATAATCAAATCTCATTTAAGTCAAAGTTCCAAATCTGTTTTTCATAAGTCAAAAATGTCAAATCTAGTTTTTCATCAAACTTTGATGATGAATCACTGATTCATTTCTGAGTAAAAATGTTTCAAATTTTGGATAATCAATATTCAATTGGTCTAGTATTGGAAAATGCTTTTTGTAAAATCTTATCAAGTCCATACAAGTTCCAAATCACCGTTCAAATCACTTATTACATCTGTTCACACTCAAAAAAGCGAGTGTGAATCGAAACCAACTTGCGACCTTTGCATTTGATTCATTTCATGAGTTAGAGCCTGTTAATTGGCTTATTTGTAGCTTACTTGGTGGTCTTGAGGACTGCACTTTTGTTTATTAGTTTGGCTTATTGAATAAGCCTGTGGTTAAGCTCAAACTTAGGGGGTAATTACTGTTTTGCTTAAGTAGGCAGTTTGCTTAAATCAATAGACAGAGCTTGTAGCTTGTTAGGATTAGGTGTAATTAGTTGATATTAGCTTATTCTAGCATAACTTAGCTTCAGTCACTGTTTGGTAGCTTAATTCACTTGTTTGCTTATTCTCTTTAAACATTTCAAAGCGGTTTACACTGCAGACTCTCGGATCTTACACATAAGCATAGAATTTTATATTTTCATAGTATTAGAATAATATTTTAGAATTTTCCTGAGTTTTTCATAATTTTTGGTCACTGTTTGCTATTTTTCTCAATATAAAATAGTTTTAGTCACTTTTAAATAACTTTTATTGCAAATAATTAATAAAAGTTCCAAAAATAATTTTTCAATTTTCTCAGTTTAAGAAAATATAAAAAGTCAAAAAATATTTTTCCAGATTTTCTTAGTTAAATTTGTATTTTTAAGCAATTTAAGTAGTTTTAAATAGTTTTTAATTCATAGAAAATACAAAATACTCGGAAAAATACAAAAATAGTTTTGAAAATTCTATTTTGTTATTTTAGATTTTCCAAGCCATAATTTCATTTTTCTAGCTTTATTTCATATTTTCTTATATTTTAGGTTATTATTTAATAGTTAAAAATAGTTTTTAATTAATAATAATTAGATAAATAGTTTTAAAAATAATTTTCTTTTTCTCATAATTTTCTTTTATCATTAGGTTTGTAAAAATGTCATTTTCATATTTTTAGGATTAATACTGCTTTAGTTTCACTTTTTCTTTTGTGCGTCGCGTAGTTTTAAATTCAAGTTTTATAAAAACATAAAATCAAAAACATCATTTTAATAATAGTGATAGCGTTTATTTAATATATTTTATCTTTTTAACTTTCTTTAATTTGCATTTAAGCCTCTGTTATTTATTAAGTCTTTCTGTAGTTATAATAATTCAAATTCTCTTTTCCGTTCAAATCTCTCGATCACTATACGTTTGGTGATTCATTGCATAGCTCGCTGGGACATAACGACCGGGAAACACTATACTCCCCGATCTTCATTGCATTTGTGCTTAAACTGCTTTAAGTTTCTTACGGTTGACCATTCACAAGTGGCCGGCGTGTGAAAAACTTGACGGTTTGTACGGATCAAATTTTACGGCCATTGCTTGGAGTCAGTCTTGATTATCTTCCGTTTAGCGATTAGTAGTTTGAATATTCACTCTTTGTTCATATCATCCATCTATCTATCTATATATATATCCATATTTTCTTATAAAAATCCAAAACCCAAAACATCCAAAAGCGATATAAAACACAAAAATATTTTCCTTTTGTTTCTATATATGTATCAAAGATAAAATACAAAAGATTTGTCGTTTTCTTAATAATAACAACATAAAAGATTACCACATAAACCAAGGCGTGTACTACCTATTGGGGTACGACCATAATAAGTTCCCGAACCAAAGATTTAAAACTTGCCTTTGTGTCCTTGTGATTGGTGTACCTTTTTCAAAGAAGCCATTCATCTTGTGATTATTGGTTAAGTTCACTGTTGTTTTGCCTCGATTTTGTTTTAATTGGATTTGTTGTTATATCTACTTGTCAAAACCAGAAAACCTAAAAAGATTCTTCTCACCCCATTTTCATAAAATATTTTCATAATTCCCATTCCTTCTCTTAACTCTGAGGTCTCTTAGAGTTAACTCTAGTGCATGCGCACCCGTTCTTCTAGATCATTGAGTCCTTTGCGTGATCTAGCAGAAATTCCTAGAAGACGTTCTCGTAGACGTGCTGCCCAAATAGTCGAAACCGAGATTCGTACTATTTCAAATAACAATATGGAAGACGAACGAACTATGGCGGAAATGCTCCAGGCACCCACCGAGGGTTATGGAGATGCCATCATTCTACCAGCAATCAATTTTGATCACTTTGAATTGAAGACACATTTGATCCAACTTGTGTCTACAAATCAATTCCACAGGTTTGACCGAGAAGACCAGATGCACACATCCGTTGGTTTAACAAGTTAACTTCAACTATCAATTTCTAGGATGTGCCACAAAAGTCATCAAGTTGATGCTATTTCCATTCTCACTTGAGGGACAGCCGGTTTGGTGGAAAAAGAACCCCTCGATCTATCGAAACTTGGGAGGATCTTGTTCAAAAGTTTGTCAATTACTTCTTTCCTCCATCAAAGACGACTAATCTTAAAATGAAATTTCGGATTTCTTCAAAATTTCGATGAAAACTTTGGAGAGGCATGGGAGAGATTTAAAGATCTCCTCGAGAAATGCCCCATCATGAATTCACGGAGCTTCAACAAGTCAATATCTTTTACAATGGGTTGAGCGGTAACGATCAAGATTCTTTGAGCGCAGCGCGGTGGCAATATCTTGAATCGTAGACCTAAAGATGTGATTGAGATTTGCGAGCAAAATCAAAAGTTCCTATTTCTCGCAACAAAGTCAATACTCCTAACACTCACCTTCTTCATCCAATAACTCTTACGAGTTAGGCTCTCGATAGCCGCTCTAACGGATGCCATCCGTTGTATGATTAAGGATGTAAAGGAAATCAAAAGCGAAATTCATAAGCGGAACCAATCAAATCCGTAAACAAGGTGTGTGAAACTTGTAGTGTTCCACACGCGTATTATGATTGTCAAGCAACCGATGCTTCCTTTTACCAAGCTCCGTAGCTTGGTAAACCACAATCAATACCGACCACAAGTGATCCTCATTACTGCACCTAGCGGTATGACACCACCGGTTTTCCTCCTGTACAAAACCATGGCAATCAAAATCGCTTTGTTCCGAATCAAGGACAAAATTTCAATAACTCTCAAAATTTCAATCAAAACCGAACAATTTCAACCAACCATATCAAGCTCCAAATCATCAAAGTTATCAACAACCTTCTCAAGCTCCCATGCCAAATGACTTCATGAAAATTATTGAGTCAAGCATCGTTCAATGCAAACTCGGATCAATAACATGAGAGTTGAGCTTAAAAGGAAATTGATACCACAATGTCTCGGCGGACAAATGAGTTAAAGAATATGATGAGCGGTTTCATGAACATGAATATGAACAAAGCTTCATCATCTTCCGGAGGACTCCCAAGCAGTACAATTCCTAACCCCAATGCCGAGTTGAAAGCCGTCACCACTCGTAGTGGTAAGGCGCACAATGGACCTTCGACTCCAATGCCCCTCCTCCTGTAGCAATGAGTCAAGTTACCAAGGATACAACGGACAAGGTGCAATTCTCAAGCCCACAGTACATCAAGACACGTCCCACCTTCGGTAGTCAAGCTTTAAGTCCGAACCCGAAGTTCCGAAGAAAATCTGAGCCATAAATGACTTCCATCCGGCTCAAAGTCTAGTCGACTTCCTACCCATCAAGAATGAATGATGAGAAGCTCAAAGACAAAAACAAAGAGCAAATGGAAAAATTTTCCAAATCTTCAATGAGCTACACTTTGATATAAGCTTCGTTGATGCTCTCGTTCTAATGCCTAAATTTGCATCCACGCTTAAAGGCTTCTTGACCAACAAAGATAAGTCATGTCGAGATGGCTAAAACTCCTCTCAATGAGCAATGCTCGGCGGTCCTTCTCAAGAAGCTTCCCAAAAATCTTGAAGACCACGGAAGATTTTTAATCCGTGTGATTTCTTGGGGATGGTTCGATGCTCGCCTTGGCGATCTTGGCGCTAGCATTAACCTCATGCCACTCTCGGTATGGAAGAAATCGTCCTTCCTAAACTTTCATCCACTTGTATGACACTCGAGCTAGCGGACCGTACCATAACTCGTCCACTTGGGATAGCCGAGGATGTCGTGATGAAAGTGGGAAAGTTTCACTTTCCTCTTGACTTTGTTGTAGTAGACTTGATGCGGATCCTAGAGTTCCCCTCATCTTGGGAGAGCTTTCTTGAGAACGAGTCGTGCTCGATTGATGTGTTTGTTTGAAGAGTTGACCATACGGGTTGACAACGAAGAGCTCACATTGAATATCAACGAACTCCAAACCTCTTTCCAAGCAGTGTTGCCACAATTGATCAAAATCGAAGATTCAATGCAACACTCTCAAATTTCACTTAAGAGGAGTCACCAAAAGCGTTACGAGTTAAAAGCTTTGAAAATCACCCCGGTTCAAACAAATGGTTTGAAAGTTGTACCGTGGAAGTCAAAAGTGTTCTTGATGATGATGATGATCTAGAATCGGAGACTTTATCGGAAGTGGTGGAAATTTCTAGCTCTAAGAGCACACCACTTGTCCCACCTCCGAATCGGTTTGTCGCATCGAGTTTGTTAACTCGTGGATGAAACCAAACTCTCTTGCTTTCATCTGAATTGGATGATGATGTTTGTGATCCAATGGGAGACATTATTCCCATTGATGAATTGCTCAAAATGATCCATCATCCCTAGTCTTATTATTCCCGACTCTTCCATCCCTTCCTCACTCGATGAGGAAGATGACAACTTTGGAATGAAGTCGATGCCTTTCTTAGTGATGAGTCAATTCCAACGGAATTGATAATACTTACTTTGATTCGGAGGAGACATCCTTTTACGGAAAATATGTTGATTGAAGAACCGTTTCCCACCCTCCTCCCGGACATCTTATTGACAATCACCATATAAGCTTCAAGTTTAAGCTTAAAATGTCAAAGCGGTGATTTGCTTCTCTCGATGAGGAATGGACTTGCATTCTCATGTGCGTCTTCATTCCATTCTTCATACCGGTGTGGTTGCTCTTTCCCTTTTCTCTTTCGGAATGAGGACACCATCTTTGACCCCGTATCATCCTTTATAGTTTCTACTATTAAAATACCGCGGTTATATCTCATCGGTGTGGAACTTTCGATGTTCATATGTTTATCAACATTGTGAGCGAAAGTCCGATCGAGATTGGTTTTCCGTTACTTTCCCATGAACAAATGAATACGGGTCGAGTCAAGCTAGCGACTCGGGAATCAAAAACGATGAGCATGCCATATGGGTTTTACCCATATTTCGACTTCTTTCTATCTTTCTACCACCCTAGTGTGGGGGGTTGCCCACATGTTGTGTAAATATCCAAGTTTTAGTTCAAAAAAAAAAAAAAAAATCTTTCTAAATAATGGCCGTAGTATTTCCCTTTTCGTTCTTTGTTTCAAGATAACACGGTACTTTGAATATTGAGGGCAATATTCATTTCTAGTGTGGGGAATTCTCACGAATTTTATCATGTAATTATACCGCCCATTCCCGTTTTGGCCAAAATTTTTTGGAGTAAGTGTTTTACTTACTCATTTGGTTATCGATCCTTGTCTAATAAACAAAAGGATTGGCTAATCCAGAGCAAACGGCTCTTGGTAAAGATATCTCAAATCCGTTGACGACTTGCAATTTGCCCAAAATTGTATGGTATTATTTCACCATATCTTTAATTAGTGAAGAGTTGGCTAGCCCGCAAGTTTATGGCTTGTGGTAAAGGCGATGGAAAACCATAATTGGTAATCACTCACCAAAGATAATATTGATAATTTATCTAAGAGTTGGCTAGTCCGAAGCAAGCGGCTTCGGTAAAGACAAATCAAATCCGTTGGAAGTCGGTGGTTTGCTCAAAATCACATGGTTATCGATGTACCATAGTTCTTACTTGAACTGAAACATTTGGCTACTCGAGTAATGGCTTTTGGTAAAGAGATTCAAAACCATTAAGTTTTTCTCAAAAGATTGCTAGGGACTAGCAATATTTTAGTGTGGGGATTGATGAGTGTGTAAATACTCATCATTTTTGGTCAATCGGAGCTAAAACGTTTAAAATGCTCGAATGCATCAAAATCTGAAAATATCTCAAAATTGCATTTTATATGTTTCGGATGCAAAATGTTTAAAATCGGATGAAAAATGAGCTAAGTTTGCATAATTGGCGTTTCGGTCCCCAACTTTCAAAATGGCAACTTTAGTCCTGGAATTTCAAAAATTGATGAATTTACCCTGGACATTTTAAATTGAAAAATGAACATTTTAATCCTTTGGTAATTCTAATTAATCATTTTGGTCCTTATGAGAATTTTTGAAAATTACAATTTCATCCTTGAAGTTTCAAAATTGGCAATTGTGATCCTTGGATTATTGGAGATAGCAAGATCGGCCCTTGGACTACAACTTCATAATTTACTGACTTTGGTCCTTGGTTTCCAGCTTTTACACTTTTGGTCCTTGTTTACTTATATCCTAAATCCAAACGGACCCTTGTTATTATACAAACCCAATCCCAAGCCCAATCAATCAAACCGGTCCGGTCCCTTTACCCGATCAATCCAAACCAATTACCCACGTTTAAAATAAACCACCCGCCTCCTTTTTTCACTGTCTTCCCGACCATTTTATCTCGCAACACCTCCACCTCCGGCCACCCTACTCCACTCCATGTCCCTCCACCTCAACAACCTCAGCGACATTTAATGCGCCTCCCCGTCCGGTTGCTATATCCTACTTTCCGCCAAAAGTGATCCAACAGCTATTATCACTCTAAACTCATCCAAGGGTCCTGAATGAAGCTGGGAACTGTTCAGAGATGAGAGAGAAGGAGTTTGGAGTATAAATAAAGGAAGAAGGAGGCAAGAGAGGAGAGCACTTAGTTAAATTTAAAAATGTATGTCGTTTTTTTAATTCTTAAGTCTTAAATAATAGATCATTAGTTGTTATTTCAAGTTTCTTTGTATCAAATTACTTTGTTTAAGTGTATTACAACTCTATTTAAGTATCAATTCAAGTTTATGTTCATTTTCTATAATTTATGTTAACTGTTGAAATTTTCATTTTCAAACTCCTATGTCAAAGCTTTTAGTAGCTTAGTTTTAAGCTCAAACAAGCTTCTATAAGCTTATTATAGCTTTTTACAAGCTTATATTCAAGTTTCAAGCACCTTTGGAATTTGGTCAAAGAAAGTCAAACTGGGGCAAAAATGGAGATAGAAATGGATATGGGTTGAATCTGAGCTGGAAATTGGTTGAGTTTGATTTATTTGGGGTTGATAATGGTTTAGGATTAGTGTTCACTGTTTCATTGGTTGCAAGCCATAGTGGCTAGGACAACTTGTAAGTGCTTAAATCTGCTTATATACATTTCTTTATCTCGAATCATTGTTTGCATCGAGTTTAGTGATAATTAGTATTAAGTGATCTTTGTTTAATGTCGGTTTAGCATAATCTAGTCATAATATGTTTTAGTTCACAAAATTAGATAGAAAGTAGTGTTTGGATTTGCTTGGAAAACGTGGTTTAGGTTAGTTAATCGGTTTGAGTATTGGATACATGCTCATGTAGGTTATTGTTAGTCATCTCAAGTCTAGTTTATAGCAGTTGATCATCTAAAGTCAAAAATACTTTTGATCGGTTTTAATATACATAAGCATTGGATTTATTCAAGATCAAAAGCTTGATTTAGGTTCTTATAACATTAGAATTGCTTAATATAACTTTGTTTGAGCTTATAATATCATAATCGGTTTAAAATTATAATCAAATCTCATTTAAGTCAAAGTTCCAAATCTATTTTCATAAGTCAAAATGTCAAATCTAGTTTTCATCAAACTTTGATGATGAATCACTGATTCATTTCTGAGTAAAAGTGTTTCAAATTTTGGATAATCAATATTCAATTGGTCTAGTATTGGAAAATGCTTTTTGTAAAATCTTATCAAGTCCATACAAGTTCCAAATCATTGCTCAAATCGACTTATTACATCTGTTCACACTCAAAGAAACCGAGTGTGAATCGAAACAACTTGCACCTTTGCATTTGATTCATTTCGGTGAGTTAGAGCCTGTTAATTGGCTTATTTGTAGCTTACTTGGTGGTCTTGAGGACGCACTTTTGTTTATTAGTTTGGCTTATTGAATAAGCATGTGGTTAGCTCAAACTTAGGGGTAATTCTTGTTTTGCTTAAGTAGGCGGTTTGCTTAAATCAATAGACGAGCTTGTAGCTTGTTAGGATTAGGTGTAATTAGTTGATATTAGCTTATTCTAGCATAACTTAGCTTGATCCTTTGTTTGGTAGCTTAATTCACTTGTTTGCTTATTCTCTTTAAACTTATTTCAAAGCGGTTTACACTCTGACTCTCGGATCTTACACATAAGCATATAATTTTATATTTTCATAGTATTAGAATAATATTTTAGAATTTTCCTGAGTTTTTCATAATTTTTGGTCCTTTGTTTGCTATTTTCTCAATATAAAATAGTTTTAGTCACTTTTAAATAGCTTTTATTGCAAATAATTAAGAAAAAGTTCCAAAACATAATTTTTCAATTTTCTCAGTTTAAGAAAAATATAAAAAGTCAAAAAAATATTTTTCCATATTTTTCTTAGTTAAATTTGTATTTTTAAGCAATTTAAGTAGTTTTAAATAGTTTTTAATTCATAGAAAATACAAAAATATTCAGAAAAATACAAAAATAGTTTTGAAAATTCTCTTTTGTTATTTTAGATTTTTCCAAGCCATAATTTCATTTTTCTAGCTTTATTTCATATTTTCTTATATTTTAGGTTATTATTTAATAGTTAAAAATAGTTTTTAATTAATAATAATTAGATAAATAGTTTTAAAAATAATTTTCTTTTTCTCATAATTTTCTTTTATCATTAGGTTTGTAAAATGTCATTTCATATTTTTAGGATTAATACGCTTTAGTTTCACTTTTTCTTTTTAGACGTCGCGTAGTTTTAAATTCAAGTTTTATAAAAACATAAAATCAAAAACATCATTTTAATAATAGTGATAGCGTTTATTTAATATATTTTATCTTTTTAACTTTCTTTAATTTGCATTTAAGCCTCTGTTATTTATTAAGTCTTTCTGTAGTTATAATAATTCAAATTCTCTTTTCCGTTCAAATCTCTCGATCACTATACGTTTGGTGATTCATTGCATAGCTCGCTGGGACATAACGACCCGGGGAAACACTATACTCCCCTGATCTTCATTGCATTTGTGCTTAAACTGTTTTAAGTTTCTTACGGTCGGCCATTCACAAGTGGCCGGCTTGTGTGAGAAAACTTGACGGTTTGGCACGGATCAAGCTTCATCCAATATTATGTTTTGTAACACCCCCGAAATCTTAATGACAATGGAAGACTAATTCGGATGTTACTCGAATGTAGATCATAGTCAATATTAAAAGTAGTTATCATTCATCGAAAACTCATAGTTGTTACAAAACATTGTAAATTGTTCAAGCGTTTTTCCCAAAATAAAGATCATGAGTTTGAAAGAAATGACAACTTTATGTTTACACCACCAGAAAAGCCTTGCCATGCCCCACTCCGCGCCTTGGTCATAATCTTCACTGATTACCTGAGATAACATGTTTAAAAAGGTCAACAAAAATGTTGAGTGAAATTCATAGGTTTAAATAATAGTTGAACACAAGTATATGAGCATGATCATTGTAAACTAACAATATCATAAAGAAAATCACAGATTATTATGCGCTAAGCTCATGCAACCAAGACTCAACTGCATACACTGAATTACTAGTGTACGTAAGTTTGCCCCAAAGGAGGTAATAGCCAATTACCTAATGCAATTCAAATATGGTGCGCCCCAGTTATTTCTCTATAACCAAGACGGGGTCGTTACTCCCCATAATACTATTCACGATATCTGCGTTCACTCGCGGTGACTAATGGTTCATGATACAGGGGACTTATGGCTAAATACTTAGGCAATACCAATAATCAAGAGGCGAACATTTATGAAAAACCTTGTGTTCTAGTTTAGAGCATGTATCTCCCTCGCGGGGTTTGCAAATAAAAAGTAAAAGCGAGGCTATGAACTCACCTTGATGATATGAACAAGCACAAATAGATCAAGCACAATGTAGCGGAGGTTCCAAACCGAAACCTAAAAATGATGAGATGGTGAGTCTCAGTTATGATGAACATTTTGGTTTGTGACCAAAATAATAGAGCATTGAATATTCTTATTCAATAGATCATTGAATTGTCCAATTCAATAGTGTGTGTGCGTGCTTAACGTTTTAAGTTAATTTTACTTGCTACATTGAATTAGTTAATGATCCTCACTTACGCATAAGTGAAATGTTTTCCCCCGTTGTGATCTCGTAAAATGATAGTGTTGTTGAGTATTTTAGCTTGTTTAGATCCCACGTGCGTGTTATCGGATTATATATATATAATTATATTCTTACAAATATATATATATATATATATATATAGAATCCGGATCGATTGAGAAAGTTTTTATTTTGAGAAGATTGAGAAGGTTTTCAAAAACGATAGCTTTTTAACTTTGATTCATGTTTTTCAAGCGTAAAACTCATTTTAATGTAATTAAAATTCAAAATGTGCAAAAAAAATTTGAATCAATGTTAAAAATCTCTCAATTTTACGATATATGTAGAATACTGAATCATTTGTACAAATTTAATGAATCATCATCAAAACTCGATTTTAATAATGATTTGTAAATCAAATTTGTGATTTATAGATTCGATCCACCATAAAATGAATGTTTACTTGTGAATCAAATAAAAAACATGAATCAATTTGCTCAAACGAAGATTTCTCAATCTTCTCAAAATAAAAACCTTCTCAATGGAACCGAGCCTATATATATATATATATATATATATATATATATATATATATATATATATATATATATATATATATATATATATATATATGTGTGTGTGTGTGTGTGTGTGTGTGTGTGTTGTGTGTTTATCTATGTAATATATTTAACGATATCCGATAAGAAAATACTCGTGGTTTTATACGTGCACATGCACGTGAAATCATACCCCTTTACTTTCTAAAATGGCCATTTTAGCCCTTAGAATTTTCATACATGTTTATTATACGTAATATATGACCCTTAAACCAAGGACAACAATATTTGCAATTTAAGTCCGAATTATATTTTTAGAAACGAAACTTTGCAAAACGATCATGAACTTATTTCTAACTTATTTTTAGTGCTTATTGGCTTATTCTCATTTTATTGGGTTGGGTAAAAACTTATTTAAACGTGGTTTGGGCTTATTGGGCTCGTCAGTTGGGCTTTAGGCCCAATTGGTGTTGCGTTGGTTTTACAAGGTGTACGAGAGGTCGAGAGGTTTTCAAAAGGTTTTAAAAATGCTTTCATTTGGTTCTAAGTCGTGTGTGATCTAGTGTATATGTGTGTGACATAACATGTATATGTGTGTAAACTAAATGAAAAGAGTAAAAATTGAAATGAGTTTCGATGGATACTTACAGCACTCGTCAAGAGTGGTGATGAAACAATGAGTTTGAGGATGATGTCGAGACCCCTTGTTCTCCTTATAATGATAGTCGACCTAATGTTTACCTAAGTTCCTTAAACCTTACTGCCTTTCCCGTTTTCCTTTTGCTCCTCTTTGATACTCACGGTGCATGATTTATGTGTAATGTGAGAGTAAGTCTTTGAGAGTTTGTTTGTGATAGTGTTATTTGTGTTTGATATCTTCTAAGTCTTGTGTAGGTTTATAAATAAATAGGTGGTATGGCTTCTACACTTGTTTATACTACTTCCTCAAGTTCCAAGATTTTATTTAACATGTGTGAAATTTGTTTCATGGGTGTGCAAGTGTGGCAGCCGAATTCTATGGACCTTTCATGGTTGTCGAGTATGTTTTTGGATTTGGAGCATATTACACATTGGATCTTAAAGTCTCACTAGGTCAAGGATGTCTATACGTTATTTTAATGGTGATTAGGAGCTAATGGGACATGTTTTGTCTCCTGGTATGCGCTAACACACATACCATTTTCTTTACCAAAATAGACCCAAAATAACTAGAAAAGAGTCGATTATGCCTAATATTTGTTGGTTTCTTAAGTTTATGCATGTGCAGGTACAGATATGACAAAACACACAAAGAAAGACAAATCAGACAAAAACCCAAGCACGAGAAGGAAAAGAGTGCAAAAGCTGAGCTGGGAAGTCAGAAGTGAGTGAATTTGAAGATTCTGATACTTAAAGGATGATTTTTGAAAGATTGGATCAACTTTGAAGAAATGGCATAATCAGTCCTTCAAGTTTCATAATTTGTCAAATTATACCCTTGAAGTTTAAAGTTTGGCAAGATCAGTCCCCCATCTTTCCTATATTGTCAGAATTATCCCTTGTGCTTAATTTCCCATAAACCCCTTTCATTTTCCCAAAATTACACAAATTACCCTTTCATTTATAACCTTTTACCCATTTTAAACCTTACAATAAAGAAGGAGTTCAAATATGAAAATAAACCCTTTCACATAACCTGTTGACCAGTCAAAAGCCTAACCACATGACCCTTTCCCTACCATTTGACCCTTGTCAAAAACACCAAACAACCCTTATCATTAAAACCGGTCAATAAAGTAAAACCGTAATAAAATATTACCTAAAACCTTTACCCGCCATCTTATTCACCCCCAATTCCAATTTACCCAGAAATCCTATAAACCCTAAAATGCCCTCATCAAAGTTAGCCCAAATTAAAGCAATTAAATGACAAAATTGTACTTCACTGACAAGCTTGACACAATGGGAATGCCAGGTTGGCAATCCGTGTGCCTTGTTGCATTCCCATTGGCTAAAGGGACGTGGCCAAAATGATCTGATGGATGTGATGAATTGGAGATAGTTGGGAATTGATCTAAGGGTTGAAACGCGCTCAAAGAAGCACACATTTGGTTTTCCGGATTCTTCCAATGCTCTAGGCTCTCCTATATAAAGCCCCTGATTTCACAAGTTGTAACCATCTTAATTTTCAGTAGCTTGTAATAGTTCTAATTTCATTTAAATGTTTTAGTAGTTCTCTTAATCTCAGTATCGTACTCTTTACATTGTATTCTGATTTTTAAGTTTAATGAAATTTGTTTTTAAGCTCTAAATTCTTATTGTATTTTAACTTAATCAGGGTTATTATACAAAAAAGTCACTAAAGTTTGCAAGAAATTTGTCCTAAGTCACTAAAGTTTAAAAGTTATCATTCAGGTTACTCAACTTATGAAAGTTGTCAACCACGTTACCGAACTTATGAAAGTTGTCATCCAGGTTACTGAAATTGTAAAGAGATGACATTTTTGTTACTTAACATATAAAAAAATAAACGTAAAAATCGCTGAAATTATAGACATGTTTGCCTTTTAACGTTGAGTAACCTGAATGACAACTTTTAAACTTTAGTGACTTGGGACAAATTTTCCGCAAACTTTAGTGACTTTTTTGTATAATAACCCTTATTTTAATTGCTTATTAGAGTTATTACTATTACTCATTCTAGCTTTTCAAGTTTATCTCAGCTTAAATTCATCTATTACCAAAAATATAAAAAAATAAGAAAAATGGTTGAAAAATAAAAAAAAATTACTCTAATCTGTTTTGTATTCTTAATTAAGCTCAAGCTAGTATTTCATTGAGCTCACTTAAGCTTATTATAGCTTTAGTGAACTTATTATTGGTTCAAACTCAAAATTCACTCAAATCTCAAATTCAGTCAATAAAAGTCAACTATGCAGAAGTTAGAGTTGATTTGGGTTGGATTGCTGATATGGTTATGGAATTGGGATGAATTTAGCATTGATTTGGATGTTTAAAGGGTATAGATTGGTATTAAATTGGTTCTCATTTAGTTGCAAGCCATAGTGGTTGGACCACTTGTAAGTTCCAAGTTTTATTTCAAATATTGAATCAGTAGTTTAAATGTGATAGTTATTGCTTGATTAAGTTTAGTTTTGTGTAATTCATCTCTGATTATGCTTGTTTAGTTGTAGTTTTTCTCGTTCTTCATAATTGGATCATTGCTTAGTAATCTGATCATTCTGCATACTTAGGAATTGTACTCATTTGATTGTTATTTTTGGTTTTATTGAATAATTTAGATGCTAGTTGACCATTTGAATCTGTTCTAGTGGAAATAATAATCTAGATCAAAGGTTTGATAGTGGAAATTTGTCTATCAGGTTATAAAATAGTGTTTGGATCAGGTTCTAAAACTGAGATAGAGGATTGTTTAGTGGTTGAGCTCAGTTAATGTAGTCTCATTTAGGTACTTAATAATCATTTTAACCATTAGTTTGCATCTGCACTCACTTTTAAGTCAAAATCACTTGAATCTTCTTTAACTCTCTTATCTGATAGTGTTAAGATTAGTATAGCTCGCATATTAAGTGTAAATTCATATAGGTTAGCATAATTTGGTCTAATTTCATCATAAAATATCAAAACAACCTCTTTTGTAAGAGTAAATCTCAAAAAGTCAAAGTTCCATTTCTGTTTTTAAAAGTCAAAAAAAGTGATTTTCAGATCTGAATGCTTATGTTTCTGGAATTTTAGTTCATTCACCTCTGAGTATAATTTGTTGAAACTTAGGATTTTACAACTCTTATTGGTGGTTTATCTAAAGGTATTTTTAGATTAATTTTGTGAATTTTCTAAAGAGGTCAAAACAGTGCTTAAAGTGGGTCAAAATTGCCCTGTGCAACACATCAGCATTCACTGAGTGTAACACAGGGATTTGCAGAGCTTCTAGAGACCTTGTTTTAGCTTCTCTTAGGCTCAGAATTGGTTCATAAGTTCCTTGCTAGGTCTTTTAGGGATTGCTAAATCTGGTTTTTAGTTTCTAGATCTTTAGATAGCTTATTTCTCATCTGCAAAGTAGTGGGATAGGCTGTTTGGTAATTAGTTGGATAGGACTTAGATTTTGCTTAAATTGTTCTTAGCTTGTGTTAAATTTATCACTTTTAGTTGCATTAGTGTTAATTCAGTAGATATTAGCACCACTTAGCTTCTTGTAGCCTCTGGTATCATTTTATAGCTTCTAGCTTATTCCATATAGCTTATTCAAACTCAGTTTCAAAGCAAGTAGTATAATCTGCATTCACAAGTGGTATTTAATAATTTTCATAGCATCTTATTTTCATTTAGGACTTTTTTGGAAATCTTCATAATTTTTTGTAGCTTCTAGCTATTTTTCTGCATTTAAATAAGTTTTTAAGCACTTTTTATTAGCATTTAATAGAAATAAATCAGAAAGAGCCCAAAAAAATATAATGTCAATTTTCCTAGCTTGAGAAAAATCAGAAAGACATAAAAAATATGTTTCCTCATTTTTCCTAGTTTAAATAGCATTTTCTAGCAAATTAATTAGTTTTAAATAGTTTTAAATTTATAGAAATTGAGAAAAAGTCAGAAAAATACAAATTCAGTTTTGAAAATTATTTTTAGTTAGTTAAGATTTTTGAAAAATAGTTTTGTAATTTTCTCGTAAGTTTTCATAATTTTTAGCATTTAAGATCTATTTTAAAAGTTAAAAAATTAGTTTTAAATTCAAATAAATTCAAAAAAAAATAGTTTTAAATTTAAATAACTTTTGAATTGCATTTTTAGCTGTAGAATAATTTTAGACACTTTTAGGGGTTAATTTAGAATAGTTTTCATTTTATTCACGTTTTATATAATTCGTAATTTGCATATTAGTTTAACTTTGCATAATTGGTTGAATTTATTTGCTTGCATCATAGATTTAGTGCCTTTAATTGCTTCCCATTTACTTCCCTTGCCCCATAGTTTAGAAATCATCATAATGTCACCTTTTCCCATTCAAATCCCGAATAACGCGGACGTCAGTTGAAAATTCCATTCATCTCTCGCTTGGAACGATCCCGGTGCTCAAATCTAATACATTTGAGTTACCCAAATACTACAAATCTCTATAATTGTTGTTCCGACAAATCAATTTTTGGCGCCGCTGCCGGGGAGGGTATGTAGTGAGTTTTCGTATTCCGTCGTGATTCGCGTGCATTTGAAGATCCTTCCCCGAGTGAAGTTATCGTTGTTTTTGTATATATATCTTTTTCAAAATCCCAAAAACATCTAAAAAAACAAAACATTTTTCCTAGAGTGTTTACAAAACCATAAAAATAAAAAAACCAACAAAAGAAATCGAAACGTCAATTGTTACGTCGGCTCACCTCAAGAGTACAACCTATGCACGGGGTTTAAGGAAGTCTTGACATTAAATTGCAGACTAAGGAAAGATCCACTCTTCTTTCCCGCCACGCTGCGAGTACTTTTGAGAGCTACCGAGCACCGGTTGACGTGCCGGTTACCAAAAAGATTGTTTTTCAAAAAATTTCTAAATATAAAAACCAAAAAGATTTTCCATTTTCAAATTATTTTTACTTTTTGATTTTGATTTTTTTTAGTGCATGCGCATTCGCTCTCAGTCACGACATAATCGTAATCGTAGAATAGACGTACCCGAGATACGTGCTATTATTGAACAACCCGTCATGGCGGATACTCGAACAATGTCCGAGTTACTTCAAGCTCCCGTAGACGGCTATGGTGATGCTATCGTTCTTCCACCAATTGATACCGAAAATTTCGAACTCAAAACTAATCTAATTCAATTCGCGGAAATATTCCCCCATGGCACAGCCAGAATATGGGGCAATAAATTGCAGAGGGCGCGGGATCGAAGCGGTGGCTGCTACAAGAATGGAATATTCCATAGCATTCGCTCGAAGAATTTGAACTAATTGTGCCACAGTTGGCGTTTCTGGTTTCATCAAAACCTTTTTGTGGTTTGGATAGAGAGGAGCCCCACGTACACCTCCGTTGGTTTAATCAAGTAGCTTCTACGATAAACTTTCAGGGCGTCTCTCATGAGTCAATTAAGTTAAGATTGTTTTCATTTTCCCTTGAGGGGGCAACTCGGACTTGGCTTGAAAAATAACCCTCTCACTCAATTACAACATGGGAGGATCTTTCTAAGAAGTTTGTGAATCAATTCTTTCCTCCGTCAAAAATTACAATGTTACGAAATCAAATCATAAATTTTCAACAAAAATTTGACGAAAGTTTTGGAGAAGCATGTGATAGATTTAAAGAACTTTTGCGTAAATGCCCAAATCACGGTTTTACCAATCTTCATCAGATTGATACGTTCTATAATGCTCTAACTCCGACAGACCAAGATTCGCTTAATGCGGCCGCCGGTGGCAACATCTTTAGTCGTATACCCGCCGATATTAGAACGATTATCGAAAACAAGTCAAAATTTTATTCGTCTAGAAACAAACCGGTTGTTTCTAAGGTCGCTACCAATGACAACTACGTTCAGAGGAGTGAGTTGAGTGGGCTGACTGAGCTTACTCATGATATTAATTCTATGATGAGAGAATTTAAGAATCAGAAATCTGAGCCAGTCAAAGCCGTTACCGAAACATGTGTTATTTGTGGTGGTGCCTATTCGTATTACAATTGTCAAGCCACGGATGGTGATATCAGAAATGCTTCCGTAGCCTCTGCTAATCCGATTCAACATCAAAACCAAGGATACCGTGCCAACCAAATAGGACCACCCGATTTTGCACCCGTTCCACAACAAAACCAAAACCGTTATCAAAACCAATCTTACAATCAAAACCGAGGAGCTAATCTCAATCATGGTAGTCAAAACTACCAAGCTCCTCCACCTCAAGTTTATCAACAACCTCCTCAACAACCTTACCAACCACCTCATCAAGTTGCTCCGAATCACGAGTTTGTCACTTACATGAAGAACACCGATAACACCATTAGAATGTTGCAGACTCAACTCAACAACATGAGGATGGAATTCACGAAGGAAATGGAGTTTAACACATTCTAACCATAATAAGCAAATGAATGAAATGCAGAGTCTGCTGGCTGGTCACTCTCAGTCGAATCAACCTTCTACCTCTTATTCTCAACCCTCGGGTTCCGGTACTCTTTTGAGTAACACGATTCCTAACCCGAGAGGTGACATGAAAGCGATCACCACCCGAAGTGGTGTAGCTTTTGATGGACCCACGGTTCCTACCACTACTTCTTCTTCTCTTTCTCGTGTGGTAGACCGTGAGACCAGGGTGACAAAGGACCCGGTGCTTCCTACTAATAAGGGGAGTACCGAGAATGTCCAACCCACGGTTTTCCCGACGTCTGAGCCCAAGGATGCTCCCGTTAGTGCTGAAAAGACTAATCGAAAAATGACACTTCTGTACCCGTCACGAATGAATGATAAGAAGCAACGTGAACAAGCAAATCTTCAAATGGAAAAATTCTTTCAAATATTTCAAGAGCTGAACTTCGAAATTAGCTTTGCCGATGCTCTTCTTCTCATGCCTAGATTTTTTATGACCTTAAAAGGATTGTTGAACAATAAGGATAAAATCTTGGATTTGGCAAGAACATCTATGAATGAGAATTGTTCGGCGGTTATCCTCAAGAAACTTCCCGAGAAGTTAAGTGACCCAGACAAGTTTCTCATTCCTTGTGACTTTCAAGGAATTATTCAGTGCTCCACGTTGGCCGATCTTGGCGCGAGTATCAATTTGATGCCGAAATCGATCTATGAAAAGCTTTCACTGCCCCCACTTTCCCGAACATGTATGACTCTCGAGCTAGCCGATTGTACTACGACTCGCCCTATCGGTATAGCCGAGGATGTCTGGGTTAAAGTGGGAAAGTTTGATTTTCCCGCGGATTTTGTTGTAGTTGATTTTGATGCCGACCCTCGTGTAGCCATTATTCTCGAAAGTTGTTTCTTAAGTACCGGTCGTGCTTTGATTGATGTCCATGGAAAAGAGATTACATTACGAGTTAATAAGGAAGCTATCACATTCAACGTCAATCAAACATCAAGTTACTTCTCAAATTTTGATGATGCTTTGATTAATCGAGTAGACGTAATTGATGTTGCTTGTGAAGAGTACGCTCAAGAAGTGCTTGGTTTTATGGATAATTTCGAGAGTGGTAATCCCGCTCCTTTTGAACCCTCTCTTGAACCTTCTTCTGAACCAATCATCTCTAATTCTTCTCCTTCCCTTACTCCGTTTGATGAGAGTGCTTTCATCTTCGAAGAGATTGAGGCTTGTCTACACAACAAATCAAGTTCACCGGAAATTGATAATGCCAATATTGACATCGAAGGAGATATCCGTCTCATTGAGAGGCTTCTCAATGAAGACCCGTTTTTTTTATCCCCCTCCGGAGGAAATTACCATGGAAGAAGTTAAACAAGTTGAATCTGAAAAACCTCTGGAGCCCGAACTTAAAGATTTATCTCCTCATCTTGAATACGTTTTTCTTGAAGAACCAAACAAGTTTCCCGTCATCATTGCTAAAAACTTGAAAGATGAGGAGAAAACCACACTTTTGGCCGTCCTTCAAAAACATAAGAGTGCCATCGCTTGGCAGATTTCCGACATTAAGGGCATAAGCCCACGTTTTTGTACTCACAATATCTTAATGAAAGATGATTATAAACCCGTCATACAACAACAACGTAGGGTTAACCCGAAAATCCATGATGTCATAAAAAAGGAAGTTCTAAAACTCCTTGACGCCGGAGTTATCTACCCGATCTCAGATAGCTCATGGGTTAGCCCTATCCATTGTGTTTTGAAGAAATGTGGAATGAACGTAGTAATGAATGAAGATAACGAGTTGATTTCCACACGCCTCGTCACCGGATGAAGGGTGTGTATTGATTACCGGAAGTTGAATGATGCTATAAGGAAGGACCATTTCTCGCTACCTTTTATGGATCAAATGCTCGAACGTCTAGCGGGGAATGAGTTCTATTGCTTTCTCGATGGTTTCTCTGGTTACTTCCAAATTCCGATCGACCCGCAAGATCAAGAGAAAACGACGTTCACTTGTCCTTATGGAACGTTTGCTTACCGACGAATGCCATTTGGCTTATGCAATGCTCCCGGTACGTTCCAAAGGTGCATGATGGCTATTTTCCACGACATGATCGAGAAGACTATGGAGGTTTTTATGGATGATTTCTCGATTTATGGAGACTTTTTCACTTCTTGCCTCTCTCATCTAGACCTCATGCTTAAACGGTGTGAAGACGCCAACTTGGTCTTGAATTAGGAGAAGTGCCACTTCATGGTTCGCGAGGGCATTGTCCTCGGCCATAAGATTTCAAAATCTAGGATTGAGGTTGACCGAGCTAAAGTCGACGTCATTGCTAAGCTCCCTCATCCCACTACCGTCAAAGGTATTCGGAGTTTTTTGGGTCATGCCGGTTTCTATCGTCGTTTCATTCAAGATTTCTCTAAGATAGCCCGCCCTCTGACCCATATCCTCAAAAAGGATGCTTCGTTTATCTTCACCAATGAATGCGTTGAAGCCTTTAATGTTCTCAAAAAGAAATTAACCGAGGCTCCGATCTTAGTTGCCCCCGACTGGGATTTGCCCTTTGAGCTTATGTGTGATGCAAGTGATTACGCAATTGGGGTAGTCTTGGGGCAACGTAAGTCGAAACATTTTCAACCCATACACTATGCGAGTAAGACATTTTCTGAGGCCCAACACAATTACACAACTACTGAAAAGGAATTATTGGCCGTAGTTTATACTTTCAAGAAATTTAGACCCTACATTGTCTTATCAAAGACCATAGTGTATACCGACCATTCTGCCCTTAAATACCTTTTAGCAAAGCAAGATGCTAAGCCCTGATTACTTCTGTGGGTTTTCCTCCTTCAGGAATTTGATGTCACCATTCTTGACAAAAAAGGAGCTGAGAACCTTGCTGCCAATCACTTATCTAGACTTGAGAATCCCCATCAAAGTGTGCTTGAGAATAAGGAGATCACGGAAACATTTCCTCTCGAGACACTTGGGATGATTGCTAAGAAAGACCCGAACACCCCATGGTTTGCTGATTTTGCAAATTACCATGCGGGGAACTTCATTGTGAAAGGGATGTCGTCCCAACAAAAGAAAAAGTTTTTTAAGGATGTTAAGCATTATATCTGGGATGACCCCTACTTGTTTAAGATTTGTGCGGATCAAGTAATCCGGCGGTGTATTCATGGCAAAGAGGCCCTTGATATTCTCAAAGCTTGCCATAACGGACCTACCGGAGGCCATCATGGTGCAAGTTACACCGCCAAAAAGGTTTTTGATTTCGGGTTTCATTGGCCTACCATATATCGAGACTCCCATGATTTGGTTAAGTCATGTGACTCATGCCAGCGTCAAGGGAAGATTTCGAAAAAAAGACGAAATGCCGCAAAATGCTATTCAAGTCTGCAAGATTTTCGACGTTTGGGGCATCGATTTTATGGGATTTTGTCCTCTAAGGGTAATAAGTACATCCTCGTGGCCGTCGACTACTTGTCCAAATGGGTTGAAGTGAAGGCGCTACCCATCAATGACGCCCGAGTGGTTGTTAAGTTTTTGAAGAACTTGTTTTCCTGATTCGGAGCACCTCGTGCTATCATCAGTGATCGCGGTACCCATTTTTTAATGAACAATTTGCGAAAGTTATGGCTAAATATGGGGTTACACACCGTCTTTCTACCGCGTATCACCCGCAGACGAGCGGACAAGTTGAGGTCTCCAATAGTGGTTTGAAAAGGATATTGGAAAGGACCGTAGAAGAGAACCGAGCTTCATGGGCCGATATATTAGATGATGCATTAAGGGCTTTCCGCACCGCATACAAGACACCCATCGGTGTACCCCATTTAAGTTGGTGTATGGAAAAGCTTGCCATTTGCTCATCGAGCTCGAGCATAAGGCATAATGGGCCTTGAAACATGTAAACTTTGACCTTAAGACCGCGGGTGATCACCAGAAAGTTCAATTGGATGAATTAAATGAACTTAGGGATCTGGCCTACGAGAATTCTTTGATTTACAAAGAGAAGACTATGAGGATTCATGATGCTAAAATCAAAAACCGCGTTTTCAACGTTGGTGATCAAGTCCTTCTCTTTAATTCTCATTTAAAGATATTCTCGGGCAAGCTCAAAACCCGTTGGTCTGGACCATTCACCATGGCTCAAGTTTTCCCATATGGAACTTTAGAGTTATCTCAGCTCGATGGCCCAAATTTCAAGGTGAATGGTCATCGTGTGAAGCATTACTTTGGAGGGACACCGCGTCTATGGATGTCCTGGATCTCCAAACTTTCCCCATGGACAAATAAATGCGGGGATCGAGTCAAGCTAGCGACTCGGTGAACAAAAACAGTAGCGCTTCGTGGGAGGCACCCCATGCGTATCTCTATCTTCTTTCTATTTTCTTTAATAAGTGACGTGAAGGGGTTAAGCTCTTCGATTTGTCGTGTTTGGTTGTTTGTGATGTTTTTGTCTAGGATTTTCCCGATATGAAGAATCTCGTGCTCGAAGTTTGTCGTTTCTCCACTCGAGTTTCATGGTCGATGCTAATGGAAATCCGATATCCAAAATCTTATCGACTAACCTTTATCTTTAAGCATACTTAATAAATGGCTTTTAGATTTTTGTTGATATCCTTGCCTTTAAACATTGAGGACAATGTTTTGTTTTAGTCTGGGGTGGGTAATCTTCGATTTGATTTGACCGCACTTGCTTATTCTTTGCCGTGTACTCTCGCAACCCCGTGTTTCCTTAGAAAATGAAAAAGTGTGCAAAAATGAGAAAATTTAAAAAATTTTGTAAGCTTTTGCTAGTTTTATGATTGAAAAGTCTTCGCTAGTCTCTTAGAAGTTACTTTAAATATGTGTTTTCTTGAAAAAATCTTTGCTAATTGCTTAGACAAGAGGCTAAAAAATGCGATTCTAGCTCATAAGGCCAAGAATTTGCAACCTTCCCTAAGTGATTTTAAATATGCAAAGCTTTGATAAGATTTGCTAGTTTCTTATAAGTGACTTTAAAAATGCGAGACTTGAGATTATTTTACGAAGCATTTGCTAAGTAAATATATGTTTTGACACCTTGTTGACTTTCCGCTAGTGAGAGTAGGAATAGAATTCTGATTTGACCGGGCGTGTTGAGCCCTAGCTTGTTCCCTTAACCATAGATAATTTAATTATCGGCTAAGCATCCGCGGATCTCATTATTTGGGATTTTAAATTTGCGGAGATCGAGGAATAATTTAGTTATGAGTTTAGTTGCTAAGCGTGGAGTAGATGGTTCTCTTTAGAGCTCATCGAAGGTACTTCTAGCTTTTTGCTCCCACAAAATTTTCTCACCCCATATTTGTGAATAAATAATTAGTTCTTTATCTTCTTTAGAGAATCCTTGCTTATGAGAGTTGGGTACACATCAAGGTACTGTCAGTGTTGCGGTGTAATAGACAACTGATTCTTGATAGTTTGCTGATATTGTTTCTATTGTTATAAAAGCCGTGGATTCGGAGTTTGGAAAAAATTAACATGCAATAAAGCCCAAATGAAAAATCCAAAGCCATAAAAGTTTTCTATGTCCGACGGTACCCCCATTGTCATGGACTTCAAAAAGGTGGAGGAAAATTCCAAATTCATAATAAGACTTCTGATAAAACGGTAATCCCGTTGAGTTAGTGGTTGAAAAGACCAAGGGCCTAATAGCAAAAATGAAAATGTGATGAAATGAGTGTTAAGCCAAACTTTGAATCCGGGAGATATATAAATAAAAGCTTCTGTCTCTGGACTCGTATATGAGTTGTTTCGGTCGTAATAAAAAGGATATCTCTCTAAATCGTGTTAAATTAGGACCTTTATGTGGACCTCATTTTTGTGTGCAACGGTTTTCGAGGGAAGATGGATAACTAATTAGCGTTTTAGCTTCATATCTTTATCGGAATAAAACTTATCGAAACGAGAAACTTGAAGAAATTCATTCCTCACCAAAAATAAAATAAATAGAGGAAAACTAGAAGGGTACCCGCGCAATGCAGCGGTGGGTACCCGATATCTAATTTTGTAGCGAACAAATATTTTTTTGTGAGATTGTTGTGTCGGGTTCGAATATATGTTTTTGTTGAGTCATTTATCAAGTGAGTTTGGGCTGTTACAAGAATGGTTTTAGTGGGTTGTTACAATATTGTAATGGTTTAAATGGGTTGTTACAGTATTGTATGGTTGTTACAAATATAGATATAAAGACACTTAAATTCTTAAATATAGATATAAAGACACTTAAATTTTTAAATGTAACTTATAATTATATGTATGCTGAAATTTTTATGCTTGGCAAAGTAACTTACTTTTAATAGAAATGTTTTTGGTCTTAAAATTTTAAGACTTCTTTATATAGAATGTCCTAAATCCTTTATAAAGGAGTATAGATAGGAAAATGGGAGCAAAAGTTAATTACACAAGTAACTTCCATGGGTAGTGTCTAAAGTCATATTTAACAATGATTTCGATTTTACGCTTAGTTTGGGGACTTGTGAAAAATCATGGACGATGTATTCTATCCGTCTGGTCACTTCACGCTGAGTTGTGTTTCCTACTCCATGATCCTAAAAATGTCGTTTGAAAAATGTTGGAGTTATTGATCGACATGAAAGTTCAACAAACCGTCACTCATAATAAATAAGTGCTTAATCATAATATATATATGTGAATTTAAAAGGTAAACGGGGTGTTTTTGGAATTTAGGGTTTCTTAATCTCTTTTGAGGAATCTTTGCTACTTTTCATAGGTTTAGTAGAAAGAGATTGAAATCCTGGGTTTTAGAAGCGTGAGTTGATTACATTGCGTGAGGACACGACAATCGTCTAGTCTGGGGTATTTTGGTATGTGCTAAAACACATACCATTTTCTTTACCAAAATAACCAGAAAAGATCCGATTATGCCTAATATTTGTTGGTTTCTTGAGTTTATGCATGTGCAAGTACGGATATGACAAAACACAAAAAAAAAAGACAAATCAGACAAAAACCCGAGCACGAGAAGGAAAAGAGTGCAAAAGCTGAGCCAGGAAGTCAGAAGTGAGTGAATTTGAAGATTCTGATACTTAAAGGATGATTTTTGAAAGATTGGATCAACTTTGAAGAAATGGCAGAATTAGTCCTTCAAGTTTCAGAATTTGTCAAATTATACCCTTGAAGTTTAAAGTTTGGCAAGATCAGTCCCCCATCTTTCCTATATTGTCAGAATTAACCCTTGTGCTTAATTTCCCATAAACCCTTTCATTTTCCCAAAATTACACAAATTACCCTTTCATTTATAACCTTTTACCCATTTTAAACCTTACAATAAAGAAGGAGTTCAAATATGAAAATAAACCCTTTCACATAACATGTTGACCAGTCAAAAGCCTAACCACATGACCCTTTCCTTACCATTTGACCCTTGTCAAAAACACCAAACAACCCTTATCATTAAAACCGGTCAATAAAGTCAAACCGTAATAAAATATTACCTAAAACCTTTACCCGCCATCTTATTCACCCCCAATTCCAATTTACCCAGAAATCCTATAAACCCTAAAATGCCCTCATCAAAGTTAGCCCAAATTGAAGCAATTAAATGACAAAATTGTACTTCACTGACAAGCCTGACACAATGGGAATGCCAGATTGGCAATCCGTGTGCCTTGTTGCATTCCCATTGGCTAAAGGGACGTGGCCAAAATGATCTGATGGATGTGATGAATTGGAGATAGTTGGGAATTGATCTAAGGGTTGAAACGAGCTCAAAGAAGCACACATTTGGTTTTCCGGATTCTTCCAATGCTCTAGGCTCTCCTATATAAAGCCCCTGATTTCACAAGTTGTAACCATCTTAATTTTCAGTAGCTTGTAATAGTTCTAATTTCATTTAAATGTTTTAGTAGTTCTCTTAATCTCAGTATCGTACTCTTTACATTGTATTCTGATTTTTAAGTTTAATGAAATTTGTTTTTAAGCTCTAAATTCTTATTGTCTTTTAATTTATTTTAATTGCATATTATAGTTATTATTATTACTCATTCTAGCTTTTCAAGTTTATCTCAGCTTAAATTCATCTATTACCAAAAATCATAAAAAAATAAGAAAATGGTTGAAAAATAAAAACATTACTCTAATCTGTTTTGTATTCTCAATTAAGCTCAAGCTACTGTTTCATTGAGTTCACTTAAGCTTATTATAGCTTTTAGTGAACTTATTATTGGTTCAAACTCAAAATTCACTCAAATCTTAAATTCAGTCAATAAAAGTCAACTGTGCAGAAATTGGAGTTGACTTGGGTTGGATTGCTGATATGGTTCTGGAATTGCGATGAATTTAGCATTGATTTGGATGTTTAAAGGGTATAGATTGGTATTAAATTGGTTCTCATTCAGTTGCAAGCCATAGTGGCTGGATCACTTGTAAGTTCAAAGTTTTATTTCAAATATTGAATCAGTAGTTTAAATGTGATGGTTATTGCTTGATTAAGTTTAGTTTAGTGTAATTCATCTCTGATTATGCTTGTTTAGTTGTAGTTTTTCTTGTTCTTCATAATTGGATCATTGCTTAGTAATCTGATCATTCTGCGTACTTAGGAATTGTACTCATTTGATTGTTATTTCTGGTTTTATTGAATAATTTAGGTGCTAGTTGACCATTTGAATCTGTTCTAGTGGAAATAATAATCTATATCAAAGGTTTGATAGTGGAAATTTGTCTATCAGGTTATAAAATAGTGTTTGGATCAGGTTCTAAAACTGAGATAGAGGATTGTTTAGTGGTTGAGCTCAGTTAATGTAGTCTCATTTAGGTTCTTAATAGTCATTTTAACCATTAGTTTGCATCTACACTCACTCTTAAGTCAAAATCACTTGAATCTGCTTTAACTCTCTTATCTGATAGTGTTAAGATTAGTATAGCTCGCATATTAGGTGTAAATTCATATAGGTTAGCATAATTTGGTCTAATTTCGTCATAAAATATCAAAAACAACCTGTTTTGTAAGAGTAAATCTCAAAAAAGTCAAAGTTCCATTTCTGTTTTTAAAAGTCAAAAAAGTGATTTTCAGATCTGAATGCTTATGTTTCTGGAATTTTAGTTCATTCATCTCTGAGTATAATTTGTTGAAACTTAGGATTTTACAACTCTTATTGGTGGTTTATCTAAAGGTATTTTTAGATTAATTTTATGAATTTTCTAAAGAGGTCAAACTAGTGCTTAAAGTGGGTCAAAATTGCCCTGTGCAACACATCAGCATTTACTGAGTGTAACACAGGGATATGCAGAGCTTCTAGAGAGCTTGTTTTAGCTTCTTTTAGGCTCAGAATTGGTTCATAAGTTCCTTGCTAGGTCTTTTAAGGATTGCTAAATCTAGTTTTGAGTTTCTAGATCTTTAGATAGCTTATTTCTCATATGCAAAGTAGTGGGATAGGCTGTTTGGTAATTAGTTGGATAGGACTTAGATTTTGCTTAAATTGTTCTTAGCTTGTGTTAACTTTATCAATTTTAGTTGCATTAGTGTTAATTCAGTAGATATTAGCATCACTTAGCTTCTGGTAGCCTCTGGTATCATTTTATAGCTTCTAGCTTATTCCATATAGCTTATTCAAACTCAGTTTCAAAGCAAGTTGTATAATCTGCATTCACAAGTAGTATTTAATAATTTTCATATCATTTTATTCTCATTTAGGACTTTTTTTTGGAAATTTTCATAATTTTATGTAGCTTCTACCTATTTTTCTGCATTTAAATCAGTTTTTAAGCACTTTTTATTAGCATTTAATAGAAATAAATCAGAAAAAGCCCACAAAAATATAATTTCAATTTTCCTAGCTTAAGAAAAATCAAAAAGACATAAAAAAAATATTTTTCCTCATTTTTCCTAGTTTAAATGGCATTTTCTAGCAAATTAATTAGTTTTCAATAGTTTTAAATTTATAGAAATTGAGAGAAAGTCAGAAAAATACAAATTCAGTTTTGAAAATTATTTTTAGTTATTCAAGATTTTTGAAAAATAGTTTTGTAATTTTCTCATAAGTTTTCATAATTTTTAGCATTTTAGATCTATTTTAAAAGTTAAAAAATTAGTTTTAAATTCAAATAAATTCAAGAAAAAACATAAAAAATATTTTTAGATTTTAAATAACTTTTGAATTGCATTTTTAGCCGTAGAATAATTTTAGATCATTTTTAGGGGTTAATTTAGAATAGTTTGCTTTTTATTCACGTTTTATATAATTCGTAATTTGCATATTAGTTTAACTTTGCATAATTAGTTGAATTTATTTTCTTGCATCATAGATTTATTGCCTTTAATTGCTTCCCATTTACTTCCCTCGCCCCGTAGTTTAGAAATCATCATAATATCACCTTTTCCCATTCAAATCCCGAATAACGCGACGTGAGTTGAAAATTCCATTCATCTCTCGCTTGGAACGATCCCGATGCTCAAATCTAATACATGTGAGTTACCCAAATACTACAAATCTCTATAATTGGTTTTCCGAAAATCATCTCCCTTTATCACACACACACACACGCACGTTATTTAGGGCAAGAGGGGGGATGAACTTGGTCTAATCCTTGTTGCTTGGTTTTGGTTACTCTAGTTGGTTCTCGACCGGTTGTAAGACAAGAAAGAGTAGTATCACAAATCCTCAAATCTTGTTATATTGGGTGTGTTGGGCTAGCAGCTAGGCCCAAAAAATTAAGGGTGTTCGGGCTTGGTTGTGGGATCGTGTACAAAAGCAAAGCCCAAGGGAACAATCAATGTGTTGGGCTCGAGTTGGGTAACTTGGCCCAAAGGGAAAAATGGTGTGGGCTAGGTTCGGTGGTATACGAGGCCCAATGGTAGTTGGGTTGGGCCGTGAGGTGATATGAAGCCTAATAGGTTCCTAAGCCCAATATGATTTCATTATATGTTTATTAAAATTTATTTCATATTTTTATAAATTTTTTACATATTCGTTACGTATTTTAAGATTATTGAGATCATGGGGAATTTTGTTCTGATCACAATGGTACAATTATGAATGCTCAAACTGCGTTGATCATGCATATGCCAAATGATATGCAAATGTGATGTTTAGAAAATTTCATGATGATATAAATCGTGCTTAATTTTTTATTAAAGTCTTAAGTACAATGATATTTTCCGGGAGCTTACATGTTTCTTCTTCTTGATAAATAAAACCTGCACACTTTAAGAAAATAGACGAAACTTTCGCGTAAAATCGGTGGTAAAACTATATATGACTCAAATACATTAGGATATAATGCTTGTGGAATGGATGTTTGCAATTTTTCTGGAAAATTAAGACCTGAGAATTTCCAAAAATTTATACTTAGCACAGAAAACGAGAAAAAATTTATAAGTTGTTTCTGCTCCTCCTGACGTCGTCAGGTTCTAATCCTGATGCCGTCACGTTCTCTTAACAGAAACTGGTCTGCTGCATTTTCTTGAAAAATTACACCTTTAGAATCTGGAAAAATTCCTGCAAAACATCCATTATAACTTGATACAAGCATTTATATATATATATATATATATATATATATATATATATATATATATATATATATCAATTTCATTAATTGTAATTCTCATGTTCAAGTTCTTTTAAAAACGTGTGTAATCCTCCCTACACTTATCTTATTGTAAAATACCTTTATATATAATTAAGACGAGGTTAAAGACAAAATAAAGCATTTTCACAAATTCAAACATGAGAATACAACAACGAAAAGATATATGACACACAAACAAGCAAACAATTAAGCATGGGTTGCCTCCCACGAAGCACTTTTGTTTATTTATGAGTCTTGTAGCTAGACTCGAAGTTGCGCTCCTACGTGACTTCCTTATCGTCACCTTCTTCCAAAACAATATCTTCATCATTGATTAGTTCGTTATTTTCCAACTGATAATGTTTCACACGTTTTCCATTCACGGTAAATTCTCTTCCATCATTGTCTAATAATACCACGGCTCCATTGCTCATTTTCCTCTTTACTGAAAAGGGCCCATACCATCTTGATTTGAGTTTTCCCAGAAATAGTCTCAACCTTGAATTATACAAGAGCACCTTATCTCCTTCCACAAACTCTTTAGGATTCTTTATTCGTTGATCATGCCATCTTTTCGCCCTTTCTTTATATGTGATCGACGACTCATAGGCTTCAAGTCTTCGTTCATCTGACTCTTGAAGCTGTAAGAACCTATTTGACCCTGCCTCAGAATAATCCATATTACAAGCCTTAAGTGCCCAATATGCCTTCTGCTCAAGCTCAATAGGGAGATGGCATACTTTCCCGTACACTAAGCGAATAGGGGTTGTTCTGATGGGCATTTTATAAGCCGTTCTGAATGCCCAGAGTGCCTCATCTAGTTTGAATGCCCAATCTTTTCTGTTCTGGTGGACTGTTTTTTCAAGTATTCGCTTTAATTCTCTATTTGTGTTCTCTACTTGCCCATTAGTTTGGGGTGATATGTCAGAGAACCCGTATGAACACCATACTTCTTCATTATCTTTTCCATTTGAGCATTGCAAAAATGGGTTCCTCTATCACTAATCAATGCCTTTGGAATCCCAAATTGTGCGAAGAGCTTCTTAAGAAAATGAATGACTACCCTTGCATCATTAGTTCTAAGGGCTTGTGCCTCCACCCATTTGGACACATAATCAATGGCAACTAGAATGTATTCATTTCCTCCGGATGATGGAAAAGGTCCCATGAAATCGATACCCCAAACATCGAATATTTCGCAGACTTGGATATAGTTTTGAGGTGTTTCATCCCTTCTCGAGATGTTTCCCGATCGTTGGCATGCATCGCACGTTTAAACTAACCTCTTAACGTCGCGGAAAATAGTAGACCAGTAGAATCCGGCATCGAAAACTTTTCGTGCAGTGACATTTATACCGTGATGCCCCCAGATGGTCCCGCGTGACACTCTCTCATAATCCGATCAATCTCCCTCCCTGCAACACAACGTCGAATGATCTGATCGGGGCATATACATAATAAGAAGGGCTCGTCCCAAAAATAGTATTTCAGCGCGGTGAAGAATTTCTTTTTATCTTGCCTAGTCATGTAATTTGGTAAGACCCTACTGGATAGATAAGTAGCATAATCCGCATACCATGGCTCAATATCTTTAATGGTTATCAGCCGTTCCTCAGGAAAAGAGTCACGAATTTTGTCATGGTCCAATTCCTCTAAGTCTGAGTTTTCCAATCGCGATAGATGATCAGCATCAAGATTTTCAGCCCCCTTTTTATCCCTAATCTTAATGTCAAATTCTTTAAGAAATATAATCCACCTAATAAGTCGGGGCTTTGCATCTTGTTTGAAGAACAAGTATCGTGAGGCAGAATGATCGGTGAAGACGACAATTTTGGAAAGGACGAGATATTGTCTGAATTTATCGAAGGCAAAAACTACAGCCAGAAGCTCTTTTTTGGTGGTTGTGTAATTCTCTAGCACCACATTCATGGTTTTGCTAGCATAATAAATTGGTTGAAAATGCTTCTCTTTTCTTTGGCCCAAAACGGCGCCTACAGCATAATCACTAGTATCGCACACGATTTTGAATGGTTGGGACCAATCAGGAGTAACCATTATAGGAGCTTGGGTATGATCCTTCTTCAGGCGGTTGAATGCTTCCTTACATTCTTCAGAAAAGTCAAAAGGAACGTCCTTGACAAGAAGTTGTGTCATTGGTCGGGAAATCTTTGAGAAGTCCTTAATAAACCTCCTATAAATTAAAATCCCGCATGACCAAGAAAGCTTCGAATGGCCTTAACGGTAGTAGGATATGGTAGTTTAGATATCGCTTCAATTTTGGCCTTATCAACCTCGATCCCATTTTCGGAGACTTGATGTCCCAAGACAATTCCTTCTCTTACCATGAAATGGCATTTTTCCAAATTTAGGACTATTTTGGTTTCTTCACACTACTTTAGCATCTTCCTAAGGTTGGATAAGCAAAGGTCGAAGGAATTCCCAAATACCGAAAAATCATCCATGAAAACTTCCATGCTATCTTCAATCAATTCATGGAATATGGCCATCATACATCGTTGAAAGGTAGCGAGGGTGTTGCATAATCCGAAAGGCATTCGCTAGTATGCAAAAGTCCCGTAGGGGCATGTGAAAGTAGTTTTTTCTTGATCTTTAGGAGCAATGGGGATTTGGAAGTATCCTGAGAAACCTTCAAGAAAACAGTAGTACTCATGCCCGGCTAACCTTTCAATCATTTGATCGATGAATGATAAAGGGAAATGATCTTTCGTGTGGCATCATTCAATTTTCTATAGTCGATACAAACACGCCAGCCAGTGACCGTTCTTTGAGGCACTAAATCGCCTTTCTCATTCTTCACAACAGTCATTCCTCCTTTTTTAGGGACTACTTGGACTGGGCTGACCCAGGGGCTGTCTGAAATGGGATAAATTAAGCCAACATCAAGAAGTTTGACGACCTCCTTCTTCACCACCTCTTTGATATTTGGGTTAACTCTTCTTTGAGGTTGAACGGTGGGTTTGTAATCCTCCTCCATAAGAATTTTATGAGTGCAAAAAATAGAGTCAATTCCCTTAATGTCAGCAACACTCCATGCGATCACTCCCTTGTACTCTTTTAGAACTTCTAAGAGCTTCCCTTTTTGTTCAATGGTTAGGGATGAGCTTATGATAACAGGGAGTTGATTCATCCCCTGAAGAAAGGCATATTATAAATGGCTTGGGAGATCTTTTAACTCTAAGGTAGGAGGTTCCTTGATTGATGGTTTTAGCTTATTTTCCGGCTTTTGAAGGTCAAGAGGTTCAATCTCGCCGCCGTGGGTAAAGGAAACGACTCGACCATCTCGATCTCTTCATCATCGTATATCATGTTGTTGTCATCATTCATGAATTCGTTTACCAGATAATCATCAATACAGATATCTATATCATCAGCAAACTCATCAACTTCTTCAAAAAAATAAATGGGATGATCGTAAGAGGAAGGAGGACTCATAGAATCCTTGATGTCAAAGGTTAAGCTCCCGGACCCCACTCGTAAAGTGAGCTTACCATCATGAACATCGATGATGACGCGAGCTGTAGCCAAGAATGGTCTCCCATGGATCATTGGAAGTGAGTTATCTTCCTCCATTTCTAAAATCACAAAATCAACCGGAAACTTGTACTCCCCTACCCTCACTAGAACATTTTCACAAACTCCAATGGGATATTTGATTGATCAGTCAGCTAGCTGAATACTCATTCTGGTTGGTTTCAGCCCTGAATATCCGAGTTTGAGAAATAAGGAATGAGGCATTAAGCTAATGCTTGCCCCAAGATCTACCAAGGCGTTTTTCATAGAGAGTGCCCCAATAGAGCAAGGAATGGTGAAACTACCCGGATCTTCTTTCTTCTTTGGTAGGCTTTTTTTGATGATAGCTGAACATTCTTCTCCTAATGATATCAACCCTTTAAGCTTCTTTCGATTCAAGAGCAATCTCTTGAAATATGTGCTATGTTTAGGGATATGATAAAATACATCGAGAAGTTGGATGTTAATGACGGCCCTCTTTAAGTAAGACAACAACCTCTCATTGTCTTCTTCAGCCTTTTGATTCTTTAAACGCGAGGGATAAGGAATCCGTGTGAGAGTCAAACGATGGACAGGTGTTGGTGCTTACGGAGGATGGTCGTGAGAGGTCAAAGGGGGTTTAGGTGCTTCCTCCTTGTCCAACTCAGGCTCATTGGTAGTGGGATCTTGAACCGGGTATGGTGGATCCTTGGTGGTGGTTCCAGATCGAGTAGTAATAGCACAAGTTGGACCATGCTGGATTGGATCAGGTTTACGTATCCTTTTGTAGAGCTCGGCGAACTGGATTTCTAATTCAGCATGTTGCTCTTGAATGAATCCTTCAAGGCCCTTTAAAAGCATCCCTCTTTCCATGGCGAATTGCCCGAGTTCTTCTTCAAAGGCATCATGGATGGTGTATTCGGAACCCTCTTCCCCCTCATGCTTCCATTTTAGATTACCCCAAACAGTGTAATCATTATTCTGATAAAATAAAAGGAGGGAAGGGTCATCATAGATGTCATGGCTGGAAAGGAGAGCTTGCTCATGGTGTGTATCTTCACACTCATCGCTCTCGTGTGACCCTCCACAGATGTGGCATATAAGGTATAGGTTAAACAGCCTCTTAGGCACTTGCGACTTTATGAGGTATGCGAGCTTCTCTTGTGCCCTCTTCATCCGATCGTCGAGAGATAATGGGCTATTATTCGAGGTAGCAGAGATACTCATCATAGTCAATGGCTCGTTCCAAGTATTGTCTTGGTCTTGGACATACTCCTCAATAAGGTCCCAGCCTTCTTCTGCAATGAGATTGGAAATTTTTCGGCCAGTCGAGAACTCAATCCCTTTTTGATCATTGCGGGAGACATTGTCGTAAAAGATCTGGACAAGCAACCAAAGGTTGATACCATGGTGTGGGGCTTTTTGAATGAGATCCTTGAAACGAGTCCATGAGTTAACGATAGATTCTCCATCTGTTTGACAGAAGTGAAGGATTTCACTCCTGATGGCTGCAGTTCTCCCAGGAGGAAAGAACTTTTTAGTGAACTTAGTAGTGAGTTGTTCCCAAGTGAAGATGGACCTTGGAGGTAGCTTATCGAGCCACTCTTTGGCTTTTCCTTGAAGAGAAAAGGGGAAAAACCGGAGTCTAGATGTCTCCTTGGATGCTCCGTCATCATAGATAGTATCCACAATTTTTAAAAATTGTTTGATGTGATGAATTGGGTTTTCGCTATGGGATCCGTGAAATTGACATGCATTCTGGATAAGCCAAATGTCAGTGGTCATTGATATGTTCAGAATGGTAGACGATAGTGCCAGTAAATCCAGATGAGGTAGGAGAGGAGTAGTCTCTAAGGACTTTTGCCTTTGGTTCATTTATGGGTTCATTGACAGGAGTAGTGGGGATTTCCTCGCTATGTTGGCTTAGATTGTCATTGTTGATAGTTTTAGGAGACTTGGGGGAATGTGTGGACTCTTCATCAGTCACGGGTTCATCAAAATTGATGGTGGTGCCTTGTTGTCCGGACTCATGAAGAGCTCGTCTTCGCTTATACAACTCTCTATCGGGTTCGGAAAAGGGCTCAAGAAGGGTTTTGGTGGAACTACGGGTCCTAAGCTTTCTAAGGGAGTTGGTGAGGGGAAATGGTTGGTGTGGTGGCGGGTTGTTGTCTGATGGGTTATCACCTTCCATGCTAAAAAGTGATGGGATTCCAAAAAAAGTCATGAAGAATGGGGATAGACTACAAGGAAGCTAAAAAATGAGAAAAAATCTTACTTGATAGGAATCAAGCAAGGGAACCTAAACGAGATAGAAATTTAACTAGCTATTCTATTCCCCGGCAGTGGTGCCAAAAACTTGATGCGCGTACGAAGTGGGTTCGGGGTCAAAGGAACTTCATTTCCGTCGAGCAAGTTTTTCAACACCCTAGGCAGTGAACCTAATCGTTGTAGTGTAGTATTGGGTAAGCCTCGGGGATTGATATCGTTCTCTAGGGGAATAGGAATGTCAGTAAGAAGTGTACTACACTAAGGTTGAGGTTGAGGAACATTCTTTTTTATCTTTTTATATATATTTTTTAGAAAGCTAAGGGTAAAATCTCGGGGCTTGGATTTGGGGGGTGGTACTTCTACCGATTAAGCTACTATTCTAATTATCTAATACTACGGGTAGTCTATGTCTTTTTTATGTGTGCTCATATGATGATTAAAAATGTGCTTACCTAGATACTATTACTCCCTAGTTATCTTTTATTGATGGTTGAATTGTCACGTCCTTAATCTTAACGCGTTGTGTTTTCTAAAGTCGTAGGGTGTGCCTTTTTCCCTAACTCTTTGAGACTACTGATATGTGCAAAAACACATATCCTTTCTTTATCAAATATGACCCAAAATAACCAAGAAAGAGCCGTTAATGCTTAATATTTGCGTGTTTCTTGAGTTTTTGTATATGCAGGTACGGATATGACAAAACAGACAAAAAGAAGCCAAAACCGAAGAAAACCGAGCACGAGAGAAAGAAGAGTGCAAAAGCCGATGCCGGGATGCTATTTCATGGATTTTGATGCTTAAAAGTGCAAATACGGAGTTCGGGACGTGATTTGAGAGTTTATCACAATTTACCCTTCATTTTATCATTTTACACAAGTAACCCCTCAACTTTCCCCAATACACACAATTCACCCCTCATAAATCCCACTTTGCCATTTGTACCTAAACCATTTCACAAAATTCACCATGGGTCCTTTTTATTTGCAATTTTTACATAAAAGGTCCTTGTGTAAATTTGGATTACAAAATAACCAAAACCATAACAAATACATTATCCAAATCCAATAACAAAATCCCTTTACCCCATTGGTCCAACCCAACACGTACACCATAAAACACACCTAAGTCAAATAAATCTAAAAAAACCAGTATACCACTAACGCGCCTAAATCAGAAAATAACCACCATGGTTACTGTATTACCATCCCTCCTCTTTTACCCTGATCAAAGCAAGATTAACCCAATCATTGGAACTTCTAGAAGAGCCTGACACCCTCTCTGGCACGTGCTCAGATGCCACACTGGCAGTCCGTGGGAAGTGAGATGATATCACATGATCCAACGATCCAAAATGGTGCTTAAGATTGAAGCAACTTTCAATGGTCAAAATTAGAAGTCCTAGAAGGTTCTGAGATGAAGACCCAAGCTCTTCATCAGCTATAAAAAGATCCTTCACTCACAAGCTAAAATCGTCCAATTTTTCACAGCTTTTAGAGAAATTGTTACCAATTTAAATTTCTTGTTTTAGTTTAATTGTCTTCATTTAATTTCAGTGTAATCTCAATATTGTAATCTCATTTTTAATACAAGTTATTTTCTTCATTTAAATCTCAATTAAGCTTCCATTTGAATCTCTGTTTAAAACTGTTTTGCAAGCTTTAGTTCTGTACTGTTAAGCTCGTGTAAGCTTATGTGAGCTTATGTAAGCTTATTTCGTATTCAATTGTTCTCAATCCCATTTTCTTCAAAAGTCAAGTTTAGTCAACGAAAGTCAAACATTCAAGTCAAATCGGTTTAGAAAAATTTACATTTCAAATTGTTATAAAGTTGATTTAGAGTCTGTTTGATCATTTTGAATTAGTACAAGTTAGCTTCATCTTAGTTTTTAGAATTAAATTGTCATTTGCTAGTTTAAAGGAGTGTTTGGTTTTAAAGTTTAAATGTTTTTGATAAGTTATATTTGAGTCATTTAGCTTTAGATACTTGTTTTTGTTAGATATAACTTTTCACATACACATCAAACCATAACACAAAGTAGCATATAGATGGAATTCTAGAGAGAAAGTTAGAGGTTTAGGGAACTTAGTGAGAGAAAGTGAAAGATATTATTATGAGCTCTCAACTCTCTTGGTCGTCGGACCTTGGAAGGTAGAGTATTTATAGTCTTACATAAATATCGCCACATACACATCGGCATATAGATGTGGATCGGGCATACCTTGGGAGGTGGGTAAAGACCCGTCCGTCCTCCACGGTGTTACTTAACTAAATACTACTTAACTTAAAAGAACTACGACTACGAGCTTTCTAACGATTACATATACTTGAGGTGACCGACTCTTTTATATATAGAATTTCTAATTCCTAACAATCTCCCCCTAAGGGAGGTCACCTCAATCATGTACCAAAATTACATTGAATACAAATAGATATTACATTAACAATTGATCTTGCATTCTTGATGTAGTCTTTTGCTCATAAGCTCGTAGTCATTGATTCTTCACATTGCATGTTTGGTTACTTCAAGTGGAGGTCTTTTATTGATCCACGTGATAATAAATTTGAGCCACTTTTGAGATCATCGACTATCAAAATCTACGAGACATCCTTTGTGGTGTTGGTATTATGTGATGTTGTGACTTTAGGACCGACATGCTCACATTACGGATCATGATATCTTCTCATCGAGTAGCGGAAGCTTTTGTTGAATCATGATATTGGCGGCGTGGCGAAGCATGGAGTGAAAATATCGAGTCATTGATGCACTAATCATGATTTCTTTGAGTTGAATGTGTTAAGTGAGCATGCGGCTATGGATTGACCGCTTCATTACGATCATTACGCAAGCGTCGGGCATACACGCATACAACGATTAGCAATAAATCGCACGAAAGTGTCTTTGATCACTTTTGTTGAATTGAGGTACACGACCCACGGTTCCCGTTGATCGATACATGTCTTGCTGTGATCGGTATAATTCGAAGAATTTCCTTGACGGGGTTTCGCGGTGTTCTAGTTGTTCTCAAACCGAACGTCTCAAAGAAGACAACACGGAGTGAGTGAACCAATGAATTTAAGTCCAGCGATTGATGAAAAGAGATTTGAAAAACAATCGTGTATTGCTCAATAGAAATTGTTTTTGCAATACAACGAAGGTTTTATTGAAAATCAATTATCAATCATAAAACACCTTTTGGTTTGAAAAATGAGTACACGGTCGATGTGCTAAAGAAAAGAGTTGTTAAGCACAAAGACCGGTTTTCAAAGGTATCCGTCAATCCATAACTGAACCGAGATTGATTCAAGAGATTGAATCGCCCCATTGTTTCATTCGGTTGTCACATGGTTGATCTATATAATAGATCTCACATGCCACCTACCGGGAGCTTGTTTGATGTTGGCTCGAAGGCTTTCCATCTTCATAGTGAATATGTATACACATCACTCGGATGTTACGGCAATACCACAAGGATAATCGTGGGACTCAAGATATAATCTCTCTTTCCACATTGTGTGAAGCAGAGAGTCTTCATTGAAAGTGTCCTAATGAGATTTATTGATGATCTCGTGGCTCTAGACTCAATTTGTGCATATTTGGATCTGTCTTGGGAGACTAGGGAGAGGTCTCCTTCTTCAATATCAACAATCTCTAAGAGAAAGTCGATAGATAATGTCGGTTCCCGTGAGAATGAAACAAGTCCTTTTAAGAGGAACTTGAGTGGTTTGGAAAGTTGAAGTGCGGTCGTCCTTTGGGTCCATGACGTCTTGTCTTCAATACCGATGTTACCATCGGTAGCATATGAATTGAACCGGTTTACGCCTAAGGTTGAATAAATGGAGGGCTATTTGTTTTCACCCTATTCTCATTCAATTCTTTTAATTCTTCAACCCCTTGATGCTTACGAGACTTCATAACTAGAACCTTGTTGGGTTTATTCGATTACTAGCTCGGTCTTAGTCCGCACTCTTCCCATATCTCATTTTCTCCTTTTATCATCATACCTAAGGACTTCTACACTAACTAGTGGATTGTCCATGGTAGATCCCTCCGGTTACGGCGGATCATGGGAACCAATACCTAACCTTATCATCCTTATATCACCGTACATAAAGTAAAGTTGGTCGGTCTATTTGGTATTGTTCATACGCCATTGGATCCAATTGAAAACCATTTGAAAATCAATTCGGATACTTGTGATATATTATCAAAGCATTTTGTACTGAATTGTTTTGATATTTTAAACGAGAACTCCCCTCAACATGTGCATCAAGTATTTGAAAATGTTTTGCACACGGAGGCAAGAGAAAGAATTAACTTCTTTGATTACCATTTTCTAAAGATATCAACATCACTTCCTTGATCAACTCAAGTAGATAATGCATTCCGGGAAGGATGAGGTTTCCATAAATTTGCTCCCCTCAATATGTGCCTCGAGGTTTGAAAAGAGTTTTGCACATACTAGAAGGAACTGCACATTGAGATAAATGATCACGTTTCAAATCATAGGTTTAAGATAGATGCTCCCCTCAACATGTGCATTGAAAAATTGAAATCGTTTGACACATGTGGGAAGGACGACATGTACATCCTTATAAACCATTTACCGAATTATCGGTTTAAAACCAATTTAAATCACACATTCTCCCCGATCACAATTATCAAATCATTTGAGATTTGTGATCTCTTATAGATTTAAATTGATTTTGAAAGCTTTAAGGAGAATTGTGACTTGATTATGAAAGCGTTTGAGCGATAAGGATCGACTCCATTGATAAAACATGCATGTACATCTTTTGAAAACAATTTAATGCCAAATAACTTTTTAATTTAATTGAAATCATTCTCCCCTCAATCAATGACATAGGTTGTTGATTGAGAGATAGAGATTTTGACAAATAAGTCGATGATTATCAAAAATAGAGATCGAGTTATTTTTCAAAGCATTTAGTTTCGGAAGATAAATGTTTATAGAATCGAGCATGGAATTTTGAAAACATGATAAAACATGGCTCTGTTCTTTCTTTTAAAACCGGGTTATTGCTGAAAATGACAATAAACCATTTTTCTCTTTCTCCCAAAATATTTTTGATTTTTTTTTTTTTTTTTTTTTTTTTTTTTTTTTTTTTAATTCGAACAACATCTAAAGTCCGTGTCATTCTTTGAATGACATCACAAAGACCGTAGATATTATCGAACCGAGAAAAACATGACAAAATGACAATATTTTTGAAGATTTTTGAATTTTTTTTGATTTTATGGATTTTGAAAGTTTTATAATTTTCTATTTGATTTTTTTTTATAATTTTGTATTTTGTTTTTCGAATAAATATTTACAAGAGATAGATGAAGATAGACCTTTACTCCTCGTCTTCCTCCACGAAGGCGTTTGAGAGTTTCGGTTGAAGGCTTTTCAAACCAAGGCGTGGAAGAATAAACTCAAAACGTTCTCTTGGAAGTGCTTTGGTGAAGATGTCCGCTAGCGATATTCGGACCTCACAAAATATAGTTCCACCACACCTTTTTCCACTTGTTCCCGATGAAATGATGTCGAATGTCGATATGCTTTGCTCTTGAGTGTTGAGCGTTGTTGCATGAGAGCAATAGCACTTTTATTATCACGATCTGAGAGGATTTTGTTGAATTCAAAGCCATAGTCGGATAATTGAGATCTCATCCATAAGATTTGAGCACAACAAGATGACATGGCTATGTATTCAACCTCTGTAGAGAAATAAAGTACTCATTTGCTTCTTTGAAGACCAGCTCACAAGCTTATCACCCAAAAAGCGAGCACCTCGGATGTACTTGACGTGTATCTTGACAACTGCATGATCGGCATCTGCATAGGCCGTTAGTGACATACCGGTGTCCTTGGTACCATAGTCCCATATTGATGGTTCCTTGGAGATACCGAAGACCCGTTTAAGCGCTTCAAGGTGCTTTTTAGTAGGCTTAGCACGGTATCTAGCACACATGCAAACAATGAACAAGATGTCGGTCTACTAGGCGTGAGGTACATCGAGGATCCAATCATACTACGATATTTCGTTTGGTCAATCATGATCCACAGTGGTCCTCATCTAGTTTGGTTCGATCAATCATGGGGGTGTCAACGGGTCACTTGAATCAAATCCAAATTTCTTTAAGATCTCATTGCATATTTAGATTGATTTATGAAAATGCCTCCGGGACTTTGTGAAATTTGTAATCCCAAGAAAAATGACATTTGTCCCATCATTGACATTTGAAATTTTGAACTCATTTCATTAGAAAATCGATCACATTCCATTGGGTGCATCGAGGCAAAATAATATCATCAACATAAATTTGAACATGAGTTAAATGTTTGCACGACTTCACGGTGAACAATGTAGGATCAAGCTGCTCCTTTCTTTGAATCCGGTTGATAGAAGAAACTTTGACGATGTATCATACCATGCCCTTGGAGCTTGCTTTAAACCGTAAAGAGCCTTCTTGAGACGATAAGCGTGAGTAGGATGCTCTTGATTCACAAATCCTTGAGGTTGGGCGGCGTGAGCGACTTCTTTAAGATCTCCGTTCGAAATGCCGTTTTCACATCCATCGATAGACTACCATGTTCTTACTAGCGACATTAGCGGAAAGATTACGATTGCCTCGATTCGAGCAACGGGAGCAAAAGATTCTTCAAAATCAATACCCTCCTCTTGGCGGTATCCTTTAGCAACTAATCGAGCCTTGTTCTTCAACACATCACCATGCTCATCAAGTTTTACTTTGAAGATCCATTTAAGAGCAATAATCATAGCACGATCTGGAGCGGTACTAACTCCCATACATCAAGGCGATCAAACTCATGAATTTCATCTTGCATGGCATTGAACCGACTATCTTCATTCATGGCGGTTTAACATCTTTTGGTTCGATCTTAGATAGTACGGAGTTGAAGAAGCACCATAAGGCATCGGTTGCAAGTTGTTTCGGGTTGATCTGGACGAGAGGGATTACCAATGATGTTGTCTAATGGATGATCGTGAGTCCATTTTACGAGGTGTTCGTGTGGCGGTTGTTGAGGGACCAAGTAGGCGAGTCGATGTCTCTGAAGAAGATGGTTACGATGATGATTCGAGGAGCAAATATGTTTTCAAATGGAGCATCTTCATGAGTAGCAAAGGATTAACTTCATCATTGATGCGAAATATTTCCATGATGTACATTTGAAGGATGATGATTTGTTGATGAGGCGAAGGATCGGACGGTGCTTCTTGACTTAAGGATATTGAGGCCAAGGATTGACTTCATTCTCGGGAATATGAGCAACCTCTATTGTAGGGATCAACACCTCATTAGTAATTGAATCATACAGTTCATCAAACATAGGATCAAACAATTTCTTTAAATCATCTTGGATGGAGGTACATATGGAGTTTCTTGAGAAGAGTTTGGAACAAGAGATGAACCAATGGGACTTTTTTTGAAGTGCGGGTCTGAGTGGAGTGTCCGGGAGCCATTTGACCGGTCGACTCATCAAGCGTAACGTGAATTGTTTCCATGATACTTGGGTTCTTTTGTTGTAGATTCGGTATCCCTTTTGTTTGATGCATATCCTACAAATACTCCAATGTCGACTTTAGCCCTAAGTTTGCCTAAGTCTTGACCCTCATTGGTTGGATAACACAATGCACCAAACACACGAAGGAAAGAGATTAGGTTTTCATTGTGGACAAGTTCATATGGAGTTTTCCCATGTAAAGTGTGAATTAGGGAGCGATTTTGTGTGTAGCATGCGGTGGCGATTGCTTGACCCGGAGAAACATTGGAACCTTTGAGTAAATCGGCATTGTTCTAGCGGCTTCAACAAGAGTTCGATTTAGTCTTTCAACTACACCGTTACATTGAGGAGTTCGTGGAACACTTCTTTGATGGTGATTCCAACGCTTTCATAGAATTCATTAAGTTGTTTGTTGACAAACTCGGTTCCATTATGCATTACGATAATTACGGCGGTTTTGTTAAGTCGAACTGCAATTTGTTTGATGAGTTTGATGATGATATCGGGAGTTTCATCCTTTGTCCTTAAGAACTTGACCCGGTGAATCTAGAGTAATCATCAACCACAACTAACACATATTTCTTCCCAAAGATATTACGCACCTCATTGGTCCACATAAATCCATATGAATCATATGAAGAACTTACGTGACGAGTTAGTAGGTTTGGGTTTATGGGCATACTTCTTGCTTTTCCCAATTGACATCTTGAACAAAGATGATCCTTTTCATACTTTAGTCTAGGTAAACCTACAACTAAGTCCTTTACGGAAAGATCGTTGATGGTGCGAAGTTCAAGTGATTGAGACAGCGATGCCATAACCATGACTTTGTTTTGAAGCCTTTGATAACAAGCGATTGGAGAAGCCCTCATCATGTCATCGATAGAGATGGTGTAAAGATTTGACCCACGAGTTCCTTTTAACAGTTCCTTACCATTAAGATCTCTAACAAAGCGGTATGTTTTACGAAGGCAACTTCTAGATCGAAATCACGAAATTGACCAGCGAGAGCAGTTATGACCCAAACCTTCTACATAGTAAACTCTAGAGATGACACTATCACCAACAACATAATCTCCATAACCCATAATAGCACCGAAATGATCATTACCAAATCTAACGATCCGATGAATTTGCTCACGAAGTTCATGAGCATGACCGGTCTCCAGGTCATATGCTTGGAGCGACTGAGTCCGGTACCACGAGCGATTTGAGCGATCTGCGGTTGAACACGAGACAAGAATGGATAAGCGGATAATTGGGATCCCCATGCAAGAATGGGTTCCATTTGGTTAGTAACAATGTTTGGAACACCCACATCGAAATAGAAGCATTCATATCGAGAAAGTGAGGCAATGGAATCGTTGTGAATAGATGCGATACTAGTGTCGATATTAGCCACATTCACGGTGTGATCACTTCTTAAGGAATAGTTCTACCGGTGGGCATCCATTTTCTAGTGGGCATTATCGATTAGTCTTAAGACCAACGGTGTCCAATAAAAGCCTATTTTCTTGAATGTTCTTCCCGTGGGTTTCCTTTGTTTTCTAACTTTCTTTCGTTTTTGCCTTTTAGCCTTCTTAGCATGAATTTTAGCATTAACAATATTAGCTGGACAATTAACATCATTAGGCGAGCGGTAACACCACATTCATGATTAGAAAGCGAATTCAAGCGGACATCGGTACAAGGTTTGCAAATAGTATCGAATTGAATTAATTACGATGCGCCTATGGCTAATACTAGAATCAACACGATTCGTTTTATTCAATTCAAGCTTAAAGTTCCTAGATTGTTCTTCTACTCTCTTCGGTGCACATTCTTAGCTTGAGAGGTCCTATCATTCCTTGTATTGTCTTGAGACTTTGACTGCTCCGTTTAATGTCATGATTACTCTGTAGGGGAATGGGAACATTAGTTGGTTTAACTACTCTTTGCATCACTGTTTAGATGTCTTGGGTCTGAACTACATGCGGGTGCACTAAGGTTCACTTTCTTAAAACTAGAGTCTTGAGATTTGTACTCCTAGAAGGCACACTTGAGTTCTCTTTCTTAGCATTGACAGATCTGGAATCTGAACTTCTTAAAGGCACACTACGGTTCACATTCAAAACATTGGGAATCGAATGCATATCATACTTAGCATTAGGCATTGAGCATGGAATCAAAGGATTAACTCTCTCACCTAATGACTTTGGGCATATTGTGATCAAGCATTCTAAGATTTCTTGAGATCGTTTGGCATATAAGCATGCATGTCCAATTGCATTATCATGAGGTTTCTCTAGCTTATCCTCTTCAACAATCTCACGCAGACATTCTAGGCAATCCTTAAGGGATGAGAAGTATGTTTGAATGGCAAGTTTGTTGTTCCTTAGATGAGGAGGGACATATGTCACGAGATAAAGCATATTTATTACAAGAGTGAACCTTTGATACAACATTCTCCCCATTGGTCATTGGCATTTTCCTTTTACGACTCTTGATTCTCAATTTCCTTTTGCAATGAAGCTATTTGTTCGTTATTTTTGTTACGAGTGACTTTAATTGATTCAAATAACTCATTGAAATGACGTTTAACCTTTTCATTTTCTTCTAGAAAACTTTCATTTTCCTTTTGTAAAGCATTTACTAAGTTTTGAAGATGAAACGTTTGAGAATCTTGAGAATCTAAAGGAGGAGGCATTTGGGAGCTGTCATATTGTTCGTTTGACCCTTTAATTGAGAGATTTGGGCTTTCAACTTTACGATCGTGTTGCCTTGAGCTTGAATCTATTCATCTCGTTTGTTAATTTGAAAAGCGCATCAAACTCGGAGCATCGAAGATGTCTTGATATTTGAAGTTTTGACATTTTCTTTGAGATGTTGATATTTTAGTTGTAAATTAAAATACTCAACTTCTAGTTTAGAAAATGTTTAACCAAATTGTCGTGATCATCCGGTTCAATTTTCTCATTTAGTTTAGAATTAGTTTTTCAAGCTCAATGACACGATCATGGGAGACTTTCGGGCCCACAGATAGTTCATGAAATTTGGAAGCATTAATAGAGCAATTTGAGCGATGAAAAACACATCTTGAGCAACACATTCGATAATAAGATTCTCATTTAATGTATGCAAGTTCTTTCTCTCAATCTCATTATATTTCGATTGCACGCTCATAGTCACTAACTTCAACAACCATTGCATCAAATTCCTTTTCCATTCCCTTAATATCGGTTTCTATCCCTTTTAAGACTCTCAAAGTGATCTTTTAGAAGTTTAAAGAAGGGCATGACCTCGATTAAATAACATTCTTTCATTTGTTCAAAACCCTTTCTCCTTGATTATACCGATGGGTGTGATCCTTTTCTTGCAAGTTTTCTCAAAATCAACAAATAGTTGAAATATAACGTATTGGCTAATTAATGTCTTGCTTTTAGTGGCAATTGTTCTAGGTACAAGATGCATTGGTGTATTAGGAGGATACACGTCGCTCTAGGCATTTTCCAAAGGGAGGTTTGTTTCAACAATATTTTCCGCTTTACCTTATCTAAATCCTTTTCCGGAAGACTTGTTCGGGAGTCAACAATGTCGAGGCTTAAACTTGTTCAAGGAAATCCAGTTTTCTTTCTTGTAGTCATGAGGAGAGATAATTATTTTTTCTCTATGCATTTGGGATCATTTTGTTTCTTATTCATCTTTTCCTAGTGATTTCATTTGATTTCTTATCTTCCTCGGTGCACTCAACGCAACTAGGTTTACGCCTAGGCTTAAGGATTTCATTTCCATCATAAAGCACCTTATGAGCATTTCTAGCCTTTTAATTACCTCTGGATTTGGTTCCTCAACAAGGGAATGCTATGCTTATCGCTTAAGACTCGATGTTTAGTGACCATGTGAAGCGATCTGAATGGTGTTTCCTTGTATGTACAACTTGTTTTCAAGTTTGTTTTCAAAGTTTTCAGATTAGAAAAATCTCTCAAGAGTTTTGATTCCTTTGCATTAAATTCTTGCTTAAGCATTTTCACATTTTCTTGAAGTTCTTGTTTTGCTTAGTTTGTTTTAGAAAGTTTTTCTTGCAAGGAATTTAATTCTTGTTTCAATACTTCTTCTCTAAACTTACTTTTCTAATTCTTGTACTCACTTGGTCATCCATTTCACGCTCACGAGTGGTCAACTCAAATTTAGCGTTGTTCATAAATAGCAACACGTTCTTTATAGGCATTTAGTTCGAAATTACGGAATCATCGAGGCACATGCGGTGTATTCATAAAAACATAGTCATTGTTGATTGCGGAAGATGCATCACTTGGTACAACTTCACTTTCACTTTGTTTCACATATTGATCATATGGGACAATATCGATATTACCCATATTTTCAATATTTGATTCAATAGTTTCGATTGATTGTACTTTGTCATGCATCTGTTGCACATCGACATCATCGTATAGTTTTAATACCTCGAGATGAGCTTGTCATGGGATGGGCCGCTAGTGGTGAAGAAGAGACCTTGGGAGAAACCATTGGAGAAATGCTAGCCATAAAAATTGTGTGTGCTGTGGGTCCATCATCCACATCAGTCGTATGCATCACAATCGGCGACTTGAAAGGCATTCGATGATTGTGACCTATCTCTGAATAAGTTGCTCATCCACATCGCATCATAGGTCTTGGCATTACCCTCATTAAAAGCAACAATTCCTCTTCATCTAAAGCAACACCATTGTCACGAGCTTGTGCAAGCGACATCTTATCTCTGAAATAATCGGCGTTCATGGGCGCTTTGGAGATGTGCGGTTTCTTGCAATGTGTCCTCACCACCATAGTTATAGCATTTGATCGGCTTAGCTTGACCTTGGTTACCATTCCTTCCTCGATTCGATTGCCCACATAACCTCTACCAGCACCACCTCTTCCCCGATCATCTTGTCTTTCTGAGCTGGTTGCACCACGATCCTTCCATCTTTAACGGTAGCTTGATTGTGTGGGTTAGATCTTTGTTACGAGGTTGTTGTTGGTTTGTGGGAGAGAATTCATGTTTTGGCTAATCGGAAGAGCTAGTTGATTAATGAAGTTTCCACGTGTGCATCGGCATCGACTTGTTTGAACATAGGATCGGGAATGAGTTTGTGATTACCATTACCCAAGGGTATGACTTGTGAAGCTTTGGTTGTGATTCCGATGTTTGAGTAGAAGGCGGTTGAATCATTAGGCGAGCTTGTCTCTCCGGGTTGGTTTTGAGCGATTGAGAATCAATTTTTCAAACATAGCATGTCTCTCATTACGAAGGAGGAAGGCATAGAGTTGCTCATAGTTTGTATTCTTCAATCCTTTAGTGAGCTTCACGGTGACAAACTTGTGCCATTCGGGATTCATGTTGTTCACAAATTTCGAGTTCGGTGAATGTTAGGCATAGTCATTCGATGTTCCTCATGTCATTCACTAGCTTATGAAATCTCACATAGTACTCATAGACACTCTCATCGGTTTCATCTTGAAGTGTTCAAATTAGTCATAGAGTTGGGATTCTCTGTCTTCCATAGTTAATTACGAACACGAGAGAAGCATCTTAACATTATCCCAAACCGCCTTTGCATCGGTGTTATGATTGATCGACTTGTAGATGTCTTTAGGAAGACCTTGAAGAACAATGTTTGAAGCCACGATATCGCATCGAATCTCTTTTATCCTTATCATCAAGCTCATCATACATTTTAGGTCATCCATTCCGTAGCAGAGTACCATCTTCATTAGTATCAAGTATGTCTCTAGTCGTCTCAACTCTATATGGTCCTTCATCAATGGATTTGAGAATGTTGACACCATTTTCCTTTCAAGGCAATACAATCGATTCGTTGAGCCCAAGAATCGTAGTCGATTCTGTCAAGCATGGGTGGGCGAGTATCACGAGCCAGTGCTTGAACATCCTCGACAGCGATGGAGATGATAGTAGGAGCGTTGGTAGACATGTTAACAGTTATACGGGATTTTATAACTCTATGATTAAACCGGAAATAGATTCTTTCACGGGTTTTACTAAATCAAGAAAAACGTAAAGAAGATAATGCCTAAGTCGCTAGAAGATAATGCACTAAGTCGCTAGAAGATAATGCACTAAGTCGCTAACACTTAATTATTACACCACTAAGTCGCTAGAGTCCCAGTCGCTAGACAAATGCAAGTCGCTAAGTAGTAACTCGCTAAGACTCAAGTCGCTAGCAAAATTTTGGCGACAATTAAGCTACTCAAGTCGCTAAAGATACAAGTCGCTAAAGAGCAACTCGCTCTGACCAAGTCGCTACCACCAAGTCGCTACTCGTGGTGGAGGTCCACTACTTGTCTTGTAACTCGCTAGATCTAACTCGCTGGGTCTAAAACTTAACTCGCTACAAATTTGTAAAGCAAGTCGCTACGAAGAAAATAATCCGTGAGCTAAGTCGCTATCAAGAAAAACCATATAAACATCACTTTTCAATCCAAAACAACCCAACCAAGATGATTCAAGCTTACCAAATGAAAACCTAAACACTTGTGATGATTCTAAACATAAAAGTACTAACAAAATCCAAACTTTAACACAAGAAATCAACCAAATGATGCAAAAACCACTAAACTTTTCAAACTCAAAACCACCTAAAACCACTAGAAATCCAAAGATGTGCAAGATATGATCCAACCATGGCTCTTGATACCAATTGTTAGTTATAACTTTTCACATACACATCAAACCATAACACAAAGTAGCATATAGATGGAATTCTAGAGAGAAAGTTAGAGGTTTAGGGAACTTAGTGAGAGAAAGTGAAAGATATTATTATGAGCTCCAACTCTCTACCTTGGGAGGTAGAGAGTATTTATAGTCTTACATAAATCGCCACACATCGGGTCGGATCGGATGTTACAACTAAATACTACTTAACTTAAAGAACTGGAGTTTCTAACGATTACATATACTTGAGGTGACCGACTCTTTAATATATAGATTTTCTAATTCCTAACATCCTCCAACCTGTCTAACTTTCATATCTATTAGTGATCTCTTTTGTACTACTATTCAACTTCAACGAAAAGTCTTGTTTGTTTAACTAGTGTTGATCCATACTTCATTGTTGTATCTTAATCTTGTGAGTGTGAGTGGTTATTTTTAGTCCTCAAAATACATTGTGTGTGGGAGTAGTTGTACCCTTGAAAGAACCGACATCTTTAATAGTGTACTCCGCGGTGAAAGGAGCTTGTTGACTAGTGAAGTTAAACTCTTGAGTGTGAATTGGAGTAGGGCCCTTGTAGGCGAACCACTATAAGCAACTTGTTGTGGTTTGATCATTTCTTTCCTTATTTACTTATTACATATTGCTTGCATATTTCATTAACATACTTAAGATCAATATCAATTGATCTTTCAATAAGTTCAAAACAAAGTTTTTAATCGAGAAACTATTCAACCCCTTCTAGTTTTCTACAATTGGTACGAGCCTCGTTGCTCAAGAATTTCTAAAATAACTTGTATTTTATAAACTTGAAGCGATCCATGGATTACGAAAACTTTAAAGAAGGGCAATCTATGCAAAGACCACCACTCTTTGAAACCAATGGATTTATCTATTGGAAAAACCGTTTTGAAACATATGTAAAATCAAAAGATATAGATCTTTGGTTTATTATTGTTAAAGGAGATTTTAGTTCTACAACAAAGGATATTTCCGTTGATGAACAAAAGAAATTAGTTGCTAAAAATAATGAAGCTAAAATGATGCTTTATAATGCTTTACCTAGAAAAGAATATGAAAGAATTTTATGTGTGAAACCGCCAAAGATATTTGGGAATCTTTAATTGTTACACATCAAGGTAATTCACAAGTCAAGGATAACAAAATTGATCTTCTTGTTCAACAATATGAACAATTTGTTATCCACGAAGATGAAACCATTGATTGTGGCTTTTCTCGTTTAACACTATCATTACATCACTTAAAGCACTTGATGAATCTTTTCGTAGTAAGAACTTTGTCGGAAATTTCTTAGAGCACTCCATCCCAAATGGAGAGCTAAAGTGACCGCTATTGAAGAATCAAAAGATCTCTCAATAATGTCACTAGGCGAGCTAATTGGCAACCTCAAAGTTCACGAAATGGTAATGGAGAAAGATTCGGAGATCATCAAAGGAAGAAAGGAGAAGATCAAATCCGTTGCTCTTAAAGCAAAGGCGGAATCAGCGATGATGGTGAATCTTGTTCCGATAGTGAAGATGAAGAGTATGCCATGGCGTTAGAGATTTCAAGAAGTTCTTTAGAAGAAGAGGAAAGTTTGTAAGACAACCTCGAGAAGAAAAGAAGCCATTCGAAAAGATCGGGATGATAAGAAGAATAAAGGTGAAAGAAAGTGTTTTAGATGCGGTGATGCAAGTCATCTCATAGGAGAATGTCCCAAGCCACCTAAAAGCAAAACTCAAAGAGCTTTTGTAAGTGGTGCTTGGAGTGATAGTGAAGACGATGAAGAATCAAGCAAGGAAGAGATCGCTCTAATGGCACATGAGTCAAATGAGGTACTTTCCGACTCTTCTTATTCTTCTATAGATGATGACACATTGCAAAACAATATAATCAATTGTGTGAGCTAAGTCTAAAATCATAACTAAAAATAAATTTCTAAAACCAAAAAGGAGTTTTTGGAAAATGAGGTATATGAGTTAAAAGAAAAAGCAAAACGACTTGAAAAAGGAAAAGCAAATGACGATGATTGTAAATCATGTCAAAAGTTTAATCTTGAAATAGAAAAACTAAAGCTCACACAAGAAATCTTAATAGAAAATAATTCTAAGTTTAAAAGGTTTAACAAAAACATCGCTCTTGCCGATGAAATAGTTAAAATCCATAAAACACCAGGAGACATGAATGGGCTAGGTTTTAATGAAGTATTAATTCCGAAGAGTCAAAACAAAAGGGCCGAAAAGGACGAACATTCATCAAAATTGCTGCGATGCAAAGACGGACGAGATGGAACCAAAATAAGGGTTCCGTCCGTTGTGCAAAATGGTATGCTGGGTACTTCAATGAGAACAAAATGTTACGCAATACGGACCGTCTTGAATTTGTTAAAGTAACAAAGAAAACCAATGATAATGTTAAACTAAAACCAGCCATTATATCGAGAGTAGGACTTGTTAAAATTAATTTAGATCAAAAACTACTCAACAACGATATAAAACTTCTTTTGCCAAACGCCCTTTCCTAAGAGCATCCACAACGTTCAACCTAACTACCAACACAACGGTTGGAATCAAAACTTTCCTAGACCATATCAAACTCCAGTTACATGCCATGGAACCCTTACCCATCATTTCCATACATGAATCAAATAAATGGTATGTTTAACCCAAACGGACCCATGAGATATTGGGGACCAAATGTTTGAGTTATTTGCTTCTTAGGTATGCTTGAAAGTTGGATTGGAACACGATGAATGGATAAAAGATAGTGGATGCTCACGACACATGACGGGCAACAAAGTCTCTTCTCATCATACCAAGAGTATGGCGGAGGTAATGTCACTTTCGGTAGCAATCTCAAAAGCAAAATCATTGGCAAAGTACGATTGCTCATAACTCTCTAACTATTGAAAATGTTGCTCATGTGGATAGGTTAGGATTTAATCTACTTAGTATTAGCCAACTATGTGATAAAAAGTATAAAGTACTATTTGATGAAAATGGTAGTAAAATACTAAAAGATGGTATCACCATAGCTAAAGGAGTTAGGAAAAATAACATATCGTCATGAAAATAGATAAAACATATAATGACAAACTTTTCTTAACAACATTAGCGATAGCTCATCTCTTTGGCATAGGCGCTTAGGTCACGCAAATATGAGACTTATACAAAACCTATCTTCAAAAGAGTTGGTTAGGAATTTACCAAAACTAAAATATGACCAACACTTTTGCGGCGCTTGCAAAATTGGTAAACAAACACATAGTAGTCACAAATCTAAAAATATGGTGTCCACATCTAAGTGTCTAGAATTATTACATATGGACTTGTTTGGACCATCCGCTATAAGAAGCTATGGAGGCAACTTATACACTTTGGTCATAGTAGATGATTACTCAAGGTTTACTTGGACGTTATTTTGAAAACCAAAATGAAGCTTTTGATAAATTTGAAATACATAGCAAGAAAATTCAAAATCTTCTAGGTGTCAAAATTGTGTCGATCCGAACGGATCATGGTCGTGAATTTGACAACGAAACTCAATTTGGAAACTTTTGTGATACAAATGGTATAACACATAACTTTTCCGCTCCACGAACACCTCAATCAAATGGAGTAGTAGAGCGTAAAAATAGAACAATTCAAGAAATGAGTAGAACAATGCTTAATGAACAAAACATTCCTCAAAAGTTTTGGTGTAACGCCGTTGACACTTCTACATATATTTTAAATAGAGTCCTAATCGTCCTTTCCTAAACAAAACACCATATGAACTTTATAAAGGTAAAAGCCAACATTAGGATATTTTAAAGTCTTTGGTTGTAAATGTTTTATTCTTAATACTAAGGATTATCTCACCAAGTTTGACCCAAAGTCTTATGAAGGTGTATTTCTTGGTTACTCTCAAACTAGTAAAGCTTACATTGTCCTTAATAAAGAAACAATGATAGTCGGGAATCGTTGAACATAACATTTGACGAAAGTCCACCTCCCTCTAAGACATCACCGTTGGTAGATGATGACTTAGTTGAAAGTCAAATAATAGAAAGTCAAATTAATAATAACAAGGAAGATGAACCATCAAATAAGGAGATTGTCAACATCAAAGAATCTAAAAGTCATCCATTAGAAAAGGTCATAGGACAACTTAATCAAAGAACCTTAAGGTCACAAGCTCAAAATCAAAGTAATCATTTTTGTTTTGTATCCACCATTGAACCAAAAACCATAAATGAAGCAATAAAAGATGAATCATGGGTAATGGCCATGCAAGAAGAATTAAACCAATTCGTTAGAAATGATGTTTGGAAACTAGTTCCAAAACCCAAAATCAAACTATAATTGGAACAAAATGGGTCTTCGAAACAAAATGGACGAAAATGGTATAGTATCTAGAAACAAAGATAGGCTTGTTGCACAAGGTTTTAATCAACAAGAAGGAATCGACTATGATGAAACTTATGCACGGTAGCTAGACTTGAATCCATTAGAATATTACTTGCTTATGCATGTGCTTATGACTTTAAATTATTTCAAATGGATGTTAAAAGTGCTTTTCTTAATGGGTTTATTAACGAAGAAGTGTATGTTGCTCAACCTCCGGTTTTACCGACTTTGAGAAACCACATCATGTCTTCAAACTCAAGAAAGCATTATATGGTCTTAAACAAGCACCTAAAGCTTGGTACGACCGTCTTAAGACTTTTCTTATTGATAACAAATATACCATGGGATTAGTAGATAATACTCTTTTTACTAAGAAAAAGGAATCGCAAATTATTATTGTTCAAATATATGTTGATGACATTATATTCGGATCAACTTGTCAAGAACTATGTAATGATTTCTCTAAAATCATGCATGACGAGTTTTAAATGAGTATGATGGGTGAGTTAAACTTCTTTCTAGGACTTCAAATTAAACAACTAGAAGATGGTATTTTCTTTAACCAATCTAAATATATAAAAGACATGCTTAAGAAATTTGGTCTTGAAGATTCCAAACCAGCTAAAACACCCATGTCCTCGGACACTAAACTCACCAAGGACGAAGAAGGTGAATTCGTAGATAACACTAAATATAGAGGAATGATTGGTAGCCTACTCTACCTTATGGCTAGTAGACCCGACATTATGTTTAGTGTTTGTCTATGTGCTCGCTTTCAAGAAACCCAAAGGCATCACACTTAGAAGCATTAAAAAGGATTTTTAGATACATTAAGGGAACAACGTGTTTAGGATTATGGTATCCCAAAGGAACGGGTATAGAAACCATAGTGTATGCCGACTCGGATCATGCCGGTGATTATGTCGATAGAAAAAGTACAAGTGGTATTTGCACTTTTGTTGGACATTGTCTCACCTTATGGTTTGCAAAAGCAAACGGCTTTAGCCATCTCTACTCTTGAAGCGAATCGTCTCGGTAGGAAAAGCATGTCAACAAGCTCTTTGGATGAAGCAAGCTCTCGTGAGACTACGAATTCATCTCAACGACATTGTGATACTGCGACAACAAAGGAGCCATCGAGCTCAACAAGAATCCCGTTCAACATGCTCGTACAAAACACATTGAAATTCGTCATCACTTTCTTCGCGACAATGTTCAAAAAGGTAACATTTCAATCGAGAAAGTATCCTCCGAAGACAACATTGCCGACATCTTAACTAAACCTCTTAAACGAGAACCTTTTAATCTTCTTAGACTTGGTTTAGGGTTAATGGAACCAAACATGTAGGATAAACATAGCCTAAAACATTAGAATAGTCAAACTAAAACAATTTTTCCTTGTATCTGCTACTGTAGCCACGGCACCAAACGACAACACGGACGGAACCAAATATTTGGTGCCTTCTGGTCCGTGGTGTCTACAGAAGCAAAACTACTATATACATAACATCCTCTTCCTCACAACCCACTTTGTTAGGAATTGGAAAATTTCTTAGTGAAGAGTCGGTCACCCCAAATGTTATCTAGCATAAGTTAGCTCGTAGATTTGTCGTTAGTCACGTTATTTATTGTTTTATTAGTTAGTCAGTAGCGTAATATAGTTTAGTGCAACACCGTGGAGGAAGGACGGTCTTTACCCACTGTATCCACGATCCACAGCCGATAGGAGGTCGGTATTTGTAACTATAAATACCCCTTCCATCCATGGAAGGGGTGGTGCTTCTCATAATCTAATATTCAACATTTGTGTAAACCTCTAGCAAGAACACCCTCTCTCTCTCTACTTTCTCTCTCTAAAATGGAAAACATGTATTTTGATCTCCCAAGACCACCCGAATCATCAAACACATAAAAATAATGATCCTACAATTGGTACCAGAGCCAAGGTTATGTTGTTTATGGTGATTCTTGTGGTTTAACACACGATTTTTATGCAGTTTGTTATGAATTCGTGTATATGGTTTTTATGCTTGTTGGTATGGTCATTTTTATCGTGGTCTAATCCAGTTTTATTTGATGTTCATCTCTTGGTTTGTGATATGTGGTATAACTGTTTCTTAACTCATTTTGTATGTGGTCAAACTATGATTTCGAAGTGGTGATTTGGTCAAAAAGTTACATTTTTTGTGTCAAAGTCCAATGGTCATTACAAATATTGCATCTGTTTGTGTGTCTAAAGTCCAGTTATCTGCTATTGTCCAAACAGTAAGGGGTCAAAACTGTTTTTCTGGGTTTATCATGAAGATGGTCGGAAATACTGTCGGAAAACTCGCCGGAAAAACTAAAACATCTTACTAGCGACTTGTACAAGTTCTAGTTAGCGAGTTGGCTGTTTATGTTGTCCAGGTTCATTGTACCTCATTTTTAGCGACTTATGTAGCGAGTTGTGTAATAGTGACCTAGCGACTTGTTACTGAACAAGTCGTAGCGACTTAGTGCTAGCGACTAAGTGCTAGCGACTAAGTGCTAGCGACTTAGTGCTAGCGACTTAGTGCTAGCGACTTAGTGCTAGCGACTTAGTGCTAGCGACTTAGTGCTAGCGACTTAGTGCTAGCGACTTAGTGCTAGCGACTTAGTGCTAGCGACTTAGTGCTAGCGACTTAGTGCTAGCGACTAAGTGCTAGCGACTTGACTCTTAACTAGCGACTTGGTACAGAAAGGATGAAGAAGAGTTTAACCACAAGACCAACACCATTTACCAAAATACGACCACATCATTTCAATGTCTGCAACAAGACTCGACCACAAAACCATATACCAAAACTTCTACTCGACCTCAGTTAACCCAACTACAAATCCGAAACCACCTTAATCCTAAACTAGACACATCTAACCCTTACCATCACTCATATTTCTCTCGCATCATCAAAGACTCAAAGACTCAAATGAAATGTTTACAAATGACCTCAGATTACTCTCTTGCGGGTTACCATAATATAAACAGACCTCGAGGGTCATATAAAGCAAAGAGAAATTCATCATTGATCTCAAACCTTGAAAAATAAAACAAATCCAAACAAGATCTCAGATTGTGCTCAACATCTTCTAAATCTTTTACAAGATTTTGTTTGAACAACACCATCATCGATCCATATTTCTATGAATATGTCCGAATTTAATTGAATTAATTCAAAAATCATTTGGGGTTTCAATTATCTTTCATGATTCGTGTATTATGAATGACAAGTCAAAGGCGCTAAGACAAAAAGTTAATACAAACACGATCTCAGCTTTGCTCTTTTTTGTGTGAGGTTTCTTCAAACACATAGATCTCAAAGGATCTATACACAAACGAGCTTGTGCCTCATCGATCTATTTAGGAGTTTCATTCCTTTGAAATATCCGAATGTAAAAGGAAGTTAATAACAATTATGTTACCACTTTCCTTTTGATTCGTGATTGTCAAAGTAAAATAAGGAAAGTGAGATTCGGTTATGAGTCAAATAAAAGATCAAAACCAATCAGTTTTAACCATTTCTTTGTTTCGATTGAAGTCAAAACAAGGACAATAACAACATAAACAATCGAACACAAACCTACCCGAGACCCATTTGATAGGATCTTGATGTCGTATCTTGAGACTCTTCATGGGATATGTACTTCAGGTGTGAAAGACCAATTGATATAGATGGGTTCTTGATTATAGTTGTGTTTATACACGATTGGTGTTTGGTGAATGCGTTAAATGTTTGATTGATTTGAGATGATAAGATTTAAGATTGGTGTGATGCTTTTGGATCTGAGATAATATGGTTTGAGAGTTTTATTTTGGTGACTGCTTTGTGAGAAGATGAGAAGGAGGCGTCATATTAGAGTAGTGTTATTAGGGTTTGTGAGTTAAGTAAGATATGTGAAGTTTTCTTTTATACTCCCCGTGACATTAGGGTAAGAAGCAATGTATCATGATTTATTCATATTTTCCGAGTGGATCTAATCTCTATTGGGCCACGTAAGTTGGGTTTGAGATTGTGTAATCACAATATTTAATGGACCTTGTGAGCATGAATGGCTTATTTGAGATTATGAACTCACAAATTTGAGATAATGTATTCACAAATTTTATTACTAAGCGGGTATGAGTTACTTGAGTGATTGGAGGGGATAAATGATTTCTTAATGGTCCATGTGACTAATGGCATTAATTTTGGAACGAGTTATGTGGTAACTTTTGAGCCTCGGTTTTAATTGTTTGAATCGGATATCTGTAGACTCGTGATACTCTACATGTGCTAATTTTAAAATGGGCTTAAGCTGGATCCAAGGATTATTATGGTTAACATTCATGAGATGTGTGAATGAGATCTAATGATGAGAGTTGATGTGTGATGGGGTTTGGTAATTTGGTTTATGCACTTTAACAAAGTATATTATGTCACGGCTTGAATCGTTATTAGAACAATGTTGACTATGGGGTTGTTTGGGCGATATTTCTTATTTGGATTTGAAGTGAGGTCATCCGGGCGCGTTTACTGATTTCGTCTTCTTTCTTTCTACCCTTCCGCGAAGATGACTTGTTTGGGCATTTATAGAAGGTGATAAAGACTTGACTATTTAATTACGGCTGTGGTTCTTTCTTGCTTAACCCACAACGTAACTATCACTTCGGTGTCTCACTCTGTTGAGAATGTCAAGAGGTCTTGTACATTGGGTACACCGTTTCTTCTTCACAAGAATTAGTACAAGTTTAAGTAACAAATCTGGGGAGTTTTACTTCATGATCAAGTTTGGCATATCGGGTTTAATTCTCCATGTGGTCACTACAATAGCCGACATAATGCATGAATGTTGTGTTTACCAAAGTGTTGATTGGATGGTTGTTGATGTTGGATAATGGACCGTTGATGAACCGCTGCATGTTCTCCTAAAACAGATATTCACCAAAACCAAAGTTGTCATAACATATTCAAGCTGACATTGTTTACGGTTTTGTCTTGATTTTGTAAAATCCCGCGAAAGAACCTATTTCTCGGTTTAAATCATAGACTTGTAAAATCCCGTAACAATGAAAACATCCTGATAATAGTAAGGTGTATTTCCGGATCTATCTTACGGTTTATTCTTGGTTTTGTAAAATCCCGAAAGAAACTATTTTCGGTTTAAACCATAGAGTTGTAAAATCCGTATTGATGGATCCATCACGGAGAAAAGGAAAGTGTATTTGGGATCTTTTAAATCTTGGTGCTACGGTTTATGTTTGAAGAAGGGATAAAGATTGTACTTCATGAATTGGATGTGTGTTTGGATTTTTGTCATGGCAGTTTGGTTATTACATGGTTTTACGGGGTTATGTACATTTAACCATGGTCGGGATGAAACCATTATCAAAGTTCATTTAAATGTCAAAGAAGGCTAGATTTGAGCAGTTCAGAAGATGTGACATCGGCGTTAACTCAATATTATTTATTTGAGGTTGAAGTGAAACATCACGGGCAAGTGTACTTAGTATCTGAAGGTATCGGGGATGGTTGGATGAAGATTCTTCATGATCCTTGTTCAAGCTTATTATTTAAAACGAAGACTTGGAAATCTAGTTATTGTTGAGTGACTTTTACCTTTTCTTTTACCGCTTGGGGGAATTGGGCTCTTATCATCTCAAAATAACTATCACTTTAAGGAGTTACGTTGTAGTGCTCGATGTCACATTCAATTGTGGATTTTCAAGAGGTGATGTCGTCTTATACTTGATGGTTGGTTGGTTGAAGAGTATAGAGTACTTAGAGATTCAATGGAGGATGAAGTCTCGACACGCTCTTTGTTACATATGTGCAAGTATAAGTCACGAGTTCGGGATAGTTCACTACAGGTCAAATTCATCATATTGGGTTTTCTCCATCACCGTCACGACAAAGAGCCTCTTGAATGATAATGGGTTGATTACATGTTTTGCTAAGAGAGTTGAAAAGAGAGATTATGACGTATGAACACAACAGTTCATGCCTCGTACTCAAAGAAAAGAAATGTATGCGTTTGGTGCGCATTATCTTGAAAGAAGAGAAATCTTCTTATGACGTCTGCTCACATCGATTCGGCCCTCGTACTCCAAAGAAAAGAAAAGTGTACGTGTCGGTGCGCTTTATCTTCGAAGAAGAGAAATCTTCTCTATTATGACCATTCTCATCAACATGCTTCATACTTTTCCATGCGCTTGGGTCTTCAAGTGAACCGGCTACCATGATTGTTTTCTTATTCCATGTAACACCCCATTTCGTGATACGCAATGAATTCAAACGGGTGTTACTTCATGGCACAACAATCATAACAATAGAAAACGAACTCTAATGGAGTCGTTTTAAAGATTTATCATTCGATTTATATAAATATCGAGTTTACAAAATGAGGTTCCAAATGGTTCCAAGTTTACAAAATACATTAAATGGGTTTTCGAATAATAATAAAATTTATAGCCTTCTTGATATCCTTGCTCTTCCGTGCCGACTTCCGACATTATGGACTGAAATACATGCTTAAAGCTGTCAACACAAAGGTTGAGTGAAATTCATAGAGTTTAGGAAATCGATTGAACACATAAGGTTTGTGTGGGTTACGTTGTTATACACCCATAATGTTTGTAGTGTGAGTTATAAATTCACACCAATGGTTTGACAACCAAAAGAGTTATTATTGCACTAAGCTCATGATACCGAAAACGTTAACGAGATGATATATAATAGTAACCGTTGCCCTAATAGGTAATTTGCCAATTAACCTATAGATCTTCAAATATAGTGCGTTTGTTTGCCTACCGGTCAACACAAACGGGATTAAATCAATCCCAATAGGCCTATCCACAATATTCGCGTTCACTTGCAAGTGATTAATGGTTCATGATAGTAGGGACTTAGGATTTGGCAATAGTGTTACTTAGTGCAAATAATACATTCGAGATAAGCATACGGTTTGAAAGCAATGTGTTGATTTAAAATAAAGCATGTATCTCCCCAAGGGTTTGTAAAACAATTAAGTAATAGAAAGTGGGGCTAGGAACTCACGGTGTCGGTAAAAGTTTAGAGTAATTATAAAAGTAAATGAAAATAGTTGAGCATGTATCTCCCCCAAAGAGTTTGTAAAACAAGTATTAAAAGAGTAGGGGCTATGACTCACCTTAGAGTAAATGATATCAAATGTATAATGAGGATGATGGATGTGCCGTGTGAACTTCTACGAGCAACCTAAAATAGAATGTTGCGACTTAGGTTTGGAATAATGTTTAGGAAACATAAACCATCCTATATATGTCATCATGATGTAGTATTTGTATGTTTGTTTATAGAAATGGTTTTAGTTTGTATATCTCGTACTACCGTTCGGGCCATCATAATTCGGAGGTCATGCGATGGCGTTAGAGGAGCTAGGACACTTTAAATCGTAAATCCAAAGAACTCGTCGAAACGTTTTCCTCAAATGAACCCCTCACATGAAGTTCCCTAGTGTTGTAGTGCTCAATCGTAAAACATGTATTTTGATTACTTGATTATATTATATATTAAGAGTTTATAAATTCAATAAATAAACTAACAAGTTTATAAGTATTTAAATAAGTTTGAGTCTTATAAAGACTTACCTTAATATAGAATCTTTGAGTATTATGGAAAAATAAAATATTAGCAGACTTGACGTAGAATTTGCAATCTTGAAAATCCACGGCTATTAGAAGATTATAACAACGCCTTCTTGAAAGCTCAAAGTATAATAGAAGATTATAACAACGTCTTTTGGAGACTTGAAGTTATTTGAAGATTATAACGACTCTTTCTTGAAAACTTCCAAGAACGAAGATCAAACGCTAGTTTTCTTCAAGAACACATGAATGTTCTTACAAGATCTATAAGAAATGCCTTTAGGTTTAGGACTTTAGATGTTAAGAAGGGGTGGTGCAAGAGAAATGAAGTGATTTAGCTTGGTATTTATAGGCTAGAGATTTAGGTTAACTATATATTGGGTTAAAACTAACCATGGTTAAATCACACATGTAAATGATCTAAAGGTAGCATGCTTAGGATTTTGACACCAAGGTGATGACTCCTCCCAAATTTCGTTCATGATAAGGTAGGATGACTTATGTGGTTAGTTTTGGTATTATCTTGATTACGGAGTGAGTTTTGGTTCAGTTAAGCGCTAACCGAAGCCATAAAGCGTAAAACCGGTATCGTAAAATACTGAAACTTATAGGAATGATTAAACTCATCATTATACTCCATTTAAAAATATAAAATAGGTGATAAGTCTCATTGGGTGCAAAATTGGTTAAAGCCGAAATACGGGTTAAAAGCGCGTAATTCGCAGCTTTATCGAAAAGAACGAAATTTCGTGGAAACGACCGTGAATTTATTTAGAGTAGACTAAAATTAGTCTAAAATTGATATGAGATGTCAAAATGTGGTTTTCGTCGCGGGATAACTTTACGCTTATTCGTGAAGTTTAAAAGTTCTGCGATTTAAGCAAAAATGTAGAACGTACAAGGTTAATTCCTTTATGGTCAAAGGAGGAGGAAATATGTTTGACTTTTCCAAAATGTAAAAGTATCAAAAACATATTAGAAACACAGTCAAGAGAATCGTTAAGTCGGATGTAAGTAGAATTGTTTAAAACGTAAGTTTAGTTTTGTTCTGTTGGGCTTATTTGGTAATATTAAAATAATAATTCTTAAAATTCTCAAATTAATCATGAATGATCTAAAATTTATCGATGTGAGAAAAATTGTCGGGGTTGATTTTCGTTAAGTGCGTGATGTTTAAGCGGTGGACCGTCTAAAGCGAAACTTTAAAGCGATGTTTACTTAATAACTTTTGCGAAAATGATCTAACGATGGTCGAACTCTCGTGTCATTACTAAAATAACTTATCTTACGAGAATGTGAAATAAAATTTTACGAGATGAATAGTGAATTTGAATAGTAAAAGTGAATAGTAAATTCTAGAAAATAAAAAGTAACCTAAAAATGCGGGTGGTTACGGTCTCACCCCTTAATGGAATTCCGTCCGAATTCGGTGTGTGTATCCGATGTTGAAGTGTCTAGGAAAATGTGGATGTATGTGCGAATTTTTAGTTCTCAAGTTTCGGTCATAGAATGTGTTATATACCATGTGGCTTAAGTTGTAATCTAAAGGGTTTTGTTAAAATCTTATAGAGTCTAATATACCTAAAGTTTGGATTTTCCGATTCTCAAAATGAATCATATCTTATTGTATCGAGGCTATCAATAAAACCTTAATTTCTAACATGGAGTTTTGGTGATAGTGTGCGGCATGGAGCCTAATTTATATTTGTATGGTTTCCTTAGTTGTTTCGTGGGTGATCTCTGAACACCTTAGTCCAGCAAATGGTTGGCTGACACTTTCATCTATATAGTGCCTCAAGTGGAATAGTTTTGTTGTTTGTTAGGGTAATGTTGTTAATAAAAGGTGTAAGATATTGTTGATGTGAAACGGTTTGTAATGATGTGATAACTGTCATTGTAGGGAAAGTTTTGCTAGTGGCAAGTGGTTATCCAAACCATTTCCAAAGTTGATCCTGTCTTAGGTGGTTTCGGGATGAAGGCTATATTGTATAGTGTTTATGTCTACTAGTGTTTGAAGGAAACGAGATACTGTGAAGTTTTACGTACTGAATTTCAATGAGGTTTAGATAATGATGTTGATGATTAGAAGAGTGTAGCATATGTTTACCATTATTCTTAGGTAGAGATATCAAGTTTAGTTTAAAATCAAAAGTGAATGACGGAATGATATCCTTGAAACCTAATCAGGCTAGTACTTCTAAGAAAAGACGAGAAGAATTGATGACTATCCCAAGATAGTAGTTCGGATTATCTCATGTAAGAAAATTTCAAAAATGAAATTTGGTAGTATAAATAAGATGTTAAGATTTTGCTGAGTGGTAAGACACTATCGTGTCTCTAGATCTTTTTAATGAATTCTAGTGGTTTATCGAGTTTAAGTAGGAAATCAACCTGAATATAACACTTGTATAACTAATCTCAGTGTTTGAAAAATTTAAGTCGAACATAGTTAGTCAGACTATGTTCCACTATCCCTAGGCTAAATATAGGTGACTAGACTATATTTAGCCGAGGTTCGATAAAATTTTCATATACCTAAATTAGGTATACTTGTGATATGTCCATAGTTTTTGAGAAATATCCACAAAGCAAAGGCGATATCAAACCATTCAGTTGCAAGTCCTGGCCATAAAAGACTTGTAACCTATGTTTTCACATTCCTTTGCATAGAAGATAGTATGGGTAGATACATGTGGAAAGGAAATCTTGTGTAATCCTAAAATAGTCCATACTTGGCTAACATTACAGACCTTTAACAATGAAGGTTTCAGAAGAGAATTTTGATGAATGTAGAGAAAGTTGCTGAACTTCAGCTTTTGCAGATGATGAGTCACTTTGTCCTTTAGAAATCCTATTTCTTGTATTTCCATTTGGGAAATTGATAGACTGTGACGGGTTTCATGTAAAACGATATCATATAATGTTTATAAGATAATTTTTAGAGACTTTGTATAACTTACCATGTTTGTGAAGGAATTTAAACCATTGTGTAACTCACAAGGTTTGAGAAATGATGGAGAGATCATTGTGTAACTCACAATGTCTTGAGAAAAGATGGAGAGACCATTGTGTAACTCACAATGTCTTGAGAAATAAATGAGAACACTGTAGGATTTACGATGTCCGAGAATGTAATAGAGACTCATGTCTCACGGTGTCTTGAAATATGAATGAGACCATTGTATCTCACAATGTCTAGGAAGTAGGAAAGACCATTGTAATCAGTTACAATGTCTTGGATAAAGTTTCGTAATCCTAAAATGCACAAGTAGATACATGATTGGGAAAATATGATTGTGCCGCAATGCTTTAGAATAGGCATACGCAGATATCGTTTAGCTAAAATGATTGAAAATATGTTGAGTGTATATATCAATATACTAGTATGTTTGTATAGCTTAAAATGCCTAAAAGTCACATAATTGTCTGGAGGATGGAAGGCACGGAGAACGGAAGGCTATAAAATGTTTTTGTTTGTAAAAGTAGTTATAGTTTAAGTCTCAATTAGACCCGTTTCTCTATAAGCGTGGCTCGATACCAATCAGAACACCCCAATTTCGTGATACGCAGAATTCAAACCGGGTGTTACTTCATGGCACAACAATCATAACAATAGAAAACGAACTCTAATGGAGTCGTTTTAAAAGATTTATCATTCGATTTATATAAATATCGAGTTTACAAAATGAGGTTCCAAATGGTTCCAAGTTTACAAAATACATTAAATGGGTTTTCGAATAATAATAAAATTTATAGCCTTCTTGATTATCCTTGCTCTTCCGTGCCGACTTCCGACATTATGGACTGAAATACATGCTTAAAACTGTCAACACAAAGGTTGAGTGAAATTCATAGAGTTTAGGAAATCAGTTGAACACATAAGGTTTGTGTGGGTTACGTTGTTATACACCCATAATGTTTGTAGTGTGAGTTATAAATTCACACCAATGGTTTGACAACCAAAAGAGTTATTATTGCACTAAGCTCATGATACCGAAAACGTTAACAGATGATATATAATAGTAACCGTTGCCCTAATAGGTAATTTGCCAATTAACCTATAGATCTTCAAATATAGTGCGTTTGTTTGCCTACCGGTCAACACAAACGGGATTCGTCAATCCCAATAGGCCTATCCACAATATTCGCGTTCACTTGCAAGTGATTAATGGTTCATGATAGTAGGGACTTAGGATTTGGCAATAGTGTTACTTAGTGCAAATAATACATTCGAGATAAGCATACGGTTTGAAAGCAATGTGTTCGATTTAAAATAAAGCATGTATCTCCCCAAGGGTTTGTAAAACAATTAAGTAATAGAAAGTGGGGCTAGGAACTCACGTGTCGAGAAAAGTTTAGAGTAATTATAAAAGTAAATGAAAATAGTTGAGCATGTATCTCCCCCAAAGAGTTTGTAAAACAAGTATTAAAAGAGTAGGAGGCTATGACTCACCTTAGAGTAAATGATATCAAATGTATAATGAGGATGATGGATGTGCCGTGTGAACTTCTACGAGCAACCTAAAATAGAATGTTGCGACTTAGGTTTGGAATAATGTTTAGGAAACATAAACCATCCTATATATGTCATCATGATGTAGTATTTGTATGTTTGTTTATAGAAATGGTTTTAGTTTGTATATCTCGTACTACCGTTCGGGCCATCATAATTCGAGAGGTCATGCGAACGCGTTAGGAGCTAGGACACTTTAAATCGTAAATCCAACAACTCGTCGAACGTTTTCCTCAAATGAACCCCTCACATGAAGTTCCCTAGTGTTGTAGTGCTCAATCGTAAAACATGTATTTTGATTACTTGATTATATTATATATTAAGAGTTTATAAATTCAATAAATAAACTAACAAGTTTATAAGTATTTAAATAAGTTTGAGTCTTATAAAGACTTACCTTAATATAGAATCTTGGAGTATTATGGAAAAATAAAATATTAACGGACTTGACGTAGAATTTGCAATCTTGAAAACCCACGGCTATTAGAAGATTATAACAACGCCTTCTTGAAAGCTCAAAGTATAATAGAAGATTATAACAACGTCTTTTGGAGACTTGAAGTTATTTGAAGATTATAACGACTCTTTCTTGAAAACTTCCAAGAACGAAGATCAAACGCTAGTTTTCTTCAAGAACACATGAATGTTCTTACAAGATCTATAAGAAATGCCTTTAGGTTTAGGACTTTAGATGTTAAGAAGGGGTGGTGCAAGAGAAATGAAGTGATTTAGCTTGGTATTTATAGGCTAGAGATTTAGGTTAACTATATATTGGGTTAAAACTAACCATGGTTAAATTACACATGTAAATGATCTAAAGGTAGCATGCTTAGGATTTTGACACCAAGGTGATGACTCCTCCCAAATTTCGTTCATGATAAGGTAGGATGACTTATGTGGTTAGTTTTGGTATTATCTTGATTACGGAGTGAGTTTTGGTTCAGTTAAACGCTAACCGAAGCCATAAAGCGTAAAACCGGTATCGTAAAAATCTGAAACTTATAGGAATGATTAAACTCATCATTATACTCCATTTAAAATATAAAATAGGTGATAAGTCTCATTGGGTGCAAAAGCCGGTTAAAGTGGAAATACGGGTTAAAAACGCGTAATTGCAGCTTTATCGAAAAGAACGAAATTTCGGGAAGCGACCGTGAATTTATTTAGAGTAGACTAAAATTAGTCTAAAATTGATATGAGATGTCAAAATGTGGTTTTCGTCAGACGCGGATAACTTTACGATTATTCGTGAAGTTTAAAAGTTACGCGATTTAAGCAAAAATGTAGAACGTTCAAGGTTAATTCCTTTATGGTCAAAGGAGGAGGAAATATGTTTGACTTTTCCAAAATGTAAAAGTATCAAAACATATTAGAAACACAGTCTGAGAATCGTTAAGTCCGGATGTAAGTAGAATTGTTTAAAACGTAAGTTTAGTTTTGTTCTGTACCGGGCTTATTTGGTAATATTAAAAATAATAATTCTTAAAATTCTCAAATTAATCATGAATGATCTAAAATTTATCGATGTGAGAAAAATTGTCGGGGTTGATTTTCGTTAAGTGCGTGATGTTTAAGCGGTGGACCGTCTAAAGCGAAACTTTAAAGCGATGTTTACTTAATAACTTTTGCGAAAATGATCTAACGATGGTCGAACTCTCAGGTCATTACTAAAATAACTTATCTTACGAGAATGTGAAATAAAATTTTACGAGATGAATAGTGAATTTGAATAGTAAAAGTGAATAGTAAATTCTCGAAAATAAAAAGTAACCTAAAAATGCGGGTGGTTACATTCCACTTGCTCAACTATAATGAAGATGGAGACATCATGTGCTAATGTTGCAGGGGAGAAGTGTGAATAAACTACATTTGGATGATTTTCACTTGTTTAATCAAGAATGGCATCTCCGTATGCAATTCTTGAGGGAAAAGAAGTATGATATCTTGCATGGTTGATTGTAATATGAGAATATATGGTCATACGGCTCTAACTCATGTAAGAACCGAGCTTCTTCTTATCGGGTCATCTTTACATGGAGTTTCTTCTTAAGAGCCGTTGGTTGACATCTTCACTCAGTTGATGAGTTTATCGACAAAGTGCTTCCGGTTAATGCTTCACGTACACATCAACATGATGATTCGAACAATCTCTGTTCTTGTTTGATGTGATTGGTAGTTTGGTGTTATCATCTCGTGTGTTCGTTGCGGCCTTTGATTCTTTGATTTCCATGATGAACATCTTTACATTCTTGTCGATTGGGAGAGATTTTAGTTAAGGGGATTTGCAAGATGTAAAGTTAATTGGGATGCTTTTGGTGTGAGTTGAAGATGTTAACTATCTATTCCCCAACTGGACAATCTTGAAGAAGGTCGAGTCTGATCGGTTCTACATATTACGCTACATGTTAGAAGACTAAAGACGAGTTGCATTTAACGATCTAAAGACTTCTTCTTAATTCATGGCATTTATCAAGCAGTTGACGGTTTAGGGAGAGCACTAATTGGGAGAGAGTGATATGTCGAATTTATTCCCAATTAGACTTGCTCATATTCTTGACAAGTTGATTCTCACAAAGACTTCTAAGGTTCTTCTCAATGATTTCTTGTATTTGGGCTTTCAAAGTGTTGTGATTCAAGTATCAAAACCAAAAGGAGGAAGGAGACACGTATCTAAACGCGAGCAAACTTGATGAACTTAATACTTCTAAGTAATTGAAGATATCCCGGAAGACAAATGTTATTACAGCAGAGAAACTCAAGGTTTGACTCATGGCGAGTAAACTTGATGAACTTAATTCTTCTAAGTGATTGAAGATATCCCGGAAAGCATGTGTCATGACCGCAGAGAAACTCAAGGTTTACTCATCAAGGTGTTTAGTGTTCTTATTCCAACTACGTGGGGAAGAGATGTAAGAGTTAGTTTCGATGATATAAGAGGTACATCGGTGTGTGATGATCTCGATGTTATCGCAATCATCGGGGAGAGAAATTGTGTACATTAGGGGCGCCACTTTGTCTCACTTGAGGGCTTAATCGCTGATTCGTAGATATAATCACTTATTCGGAGTTGACATCCGCAGAGATTGTCACCCGCAGATAATCGATGATTCGCCCGCTTCTTCAATGTTATCGGTTGTTCTCTCTTTGGGAATGTGTGTACTTGGTCCTTGAGCTTCATACACGATCATCGGGGAAGAAAGCCATTGTTTACCACAAACATTGGGAGGTGTTTTCCTTCCGGCATGATGTGTATTCGGAGAGTTCTTGGATATTGGTGTACTTTGGGTTCTTGAGCTTCATACACATTCATCGTGACGAAAGATGTGAACATTGGGGAGTTGTTCTTCATTACCCTCATGATGTGTATTCGGAGAGTTCTTGAGCATTATACAAAGAGACCGACCGCATCAATTCAACTACTAGGGGAATTATTCTCTTGACACCTTTTGGAATGGATTGCGTCGACTTCAATGGTTATGAAATTTGAGAAGATTATTTATGAGTGGGATGATACGTTCTTTGTTCTTCTTGTTGATGATATAACCCGAATGGAGATCCTCGATTTTCGTTCTTAAATGGGCAATGGATTTATGATAATGGTGTGCTTCCTTGTGCACCGGCTTAAGCAAGCTTGAAATAGAGCTTGAATCTGCTCATCTTAAGGATTTTCGGTTTGGGGGGAAGCTGCCAGAGTCTCACTTTCAGATGGTTCAATTTCTCACAATTCAGGAGCATCGAAAGCTTTGGTGGTGAATGCTTAAAAGATGATGACTCCTATCTTCTACAACGAGGTTGCTCGATATTCTTATCTTGGTACTCGTATCATCATCCTCTTAACTATATCATCTATTCTATCCTTGTAAATATTATTCTGAAAAACCAAATACAAAAATATAAAAACCAGCAAAACAAAATACAAAAATAGAAAATCAACAAAAAGAAAATAGAAAAATATAAAACCTTCAAAAACACATAAAAATCAGAAAATTTCAAAAATACCAAAAATATGTTTTCACATGACATGTCTTTTGGTATCGATAACATCTACGGTCTTAGAAATGTCATTCAATAATGGCACGGGACCATAGATGAAGTTCGAGCAGGAGGTGTAAACATTCTTTTCTAAACATGTCTCTAAATATGGCTTACAGTTATTTCTGACTGTAACCCGCGCTAAAACTATGGCTTGCAGTTACTTCAGACTGTAACCCGTGCTTAAACAATGGCTTGCTATTATTTCTGATAGCAACCCGTTTTTCAAAGAAGGAAAGTGCTACGCTTACACGATTTTCAAATATTTCGTGCACTTATCCTAAAACAAAAAGAGGAAAGTATGTCGAATGATCACATTCCGACACAAATGTTTTTCTATTAATTCTTGAGAAAAATATTTGTTGTTTTCAAAATGGTGGTAAATTGAGTTGCATGTATATCAATCGGTTTGAAGTTTTGTGAAAATTGAAAACTCAATCAATGACTTGGTAGCTTTTAATCTTTTCGGAAAATAAGTCATTGATTGAGGGGAGAATGTTTTCAAATCTATATCATCTAACGAGCTTTCTTAATTATCCTCGTACTTAATTAAAATGATATTTGCACGTGTCGAAGGACTAGGAATTTAGGATATGATTGTTAGGTTTAGATGATTAGAGTTTGATTAACACATAAACCCCATGCCATATATGAATTGATTGATATGTTGGATTGACTTTTATTAGTCGATTCTTGTTTGGGTGATGTCGACCACCATATATCTGTATGTATGTTCACTAACGTATGCGGTATATTGGTATAAGAATGTTCCCGATCCGGATCCCACTATTGATGATGATTGGATGCGAAAGGAAAGGGTAACTATATCTTGGGTTGACATATGAAGAAACGGAGCTTAACTGGACTTCTATGGAGAGTTGGCATATATGCAACGTAAGAGGTCTCATTGCATCGCAGATGGTTTTCTTCTAAGTGATTGAAGAAACGGAGCTTAATTGGACCTCGGTTGGCATTCTAAATGCAACATAAGAAGAAGTCTCACTGCATTTGCGACGGCTTTTCTTCCAACCCTACAAAGAACAACAATGGAAGCTTCTCAACCACTAACGTATCTTTGTGCGGGATACCATTTTAAACAATTTTGAATTAATTGAATTAAATTGTTTTGAAAATGGAAAATGTTGTTTTGAAAATATATTGGACTAATTTTGAAAATCACCGGACTTCATGTTATCAAAACCTAAGTCACTCAATTATTGACTTACATCATGGATTGAGGGAGAGTGATTTAAAATAAAATATTTTCAAGCGATGTTTCTTCACAAAAGTTTCGTCTTGTACGATAATAAGTGGTGATCTAAAGATTTAATGTTATGTCATGGTATGATTTTTCTTTAGAATCAAGGTCTTTCAAAATGAAATTTTTTCTGTTCTTGTTTGATTGTGAAATTGTTTTGTTTTACTTAAAAGATCTCTTAAAAACTATCATACCTGACTCTAACAATCTTTAATGTCTTAAAATGGTCTTTATCTATCATCTTTCAAAATTGAATCTTGCCACGTCTTTCCCCAAATTTTTCTAAATGATTTAAATCAGTTGGGATCACAAATCTCAAATGGTTTGATATTTCTGATCGGGGTAGAGATCGTGGTTTAAATCTCAAATCTGTTTAAATGGAATTGGTTTTAGTCCTTTAAAGGCACTCCTGCCTCCATGTGCCAAACGATTTCATAACACAATGCACATGTTGAGGAGGAGGATTTATCCAAAAACATGACGAGTATTTAAACCAGGCCACATATTCTCACATGTTTTCTAAACCTTATTAAATCACTTGGGATCCAAAATCTCAAAGGGTTTGATATTTTGATCGGGGAGAATTTGTGATTTAATAATGAAATTTGATAAAAGGTGATCGTTTTGATTTGATTGTGCACGCTGCTCTCTCATATGTGCTAAACGCTTTCGAATCTTGAAGCACATATTGAGGGGGAGCATAACTATCGAGGTACAAAAGTTTTTAAAGAGATTTTTAAAGTACCTTGATTGAGTTTTCAAATGGTTTTATTAATGGATTTTGTGATCGTGTATGTGCTTCAAAAGAACTCTTTCCTCTATGTGATAAAATTGATTTTAAATATCCTATGCACATATTGAGGGGGAGAATTTTACCAAGAAAATCAAATGGCTTTTTCGTATGAAAATTGTGATCAAAGAAAATATTTCAAAGTCCTCTTGCCTCCTTGTGCTAAACAATTTCTAAATCATACGCACATGTTGAGGGGGAGGTTTTCTAAATGATCAAAACTATTAAGGTACAAAATGCTTTGATCTCGTATCACAAGTACCTTGATTGTTTTTTCCAAATGATTTTTCAATTGGTTTCATGAAGGAAAGAACAATACCAAAAGACCGACCAATTTACTTTATGCATGGAGTTATAAGGATGGTTAGGTTAGGTATTCGTTCCCACGATCCGCCGTAACCGGAGGGATCTACCGAGGACAATCCACTAGATAGTGTAGAGTCCTTAGGTATATTGAAAAAGGAGAAAAGTGAGGAATGGGAAGAGTGCGGTGAGGCCGAGCTAGTCTTGGAATAAACCCAACAAGGTTCTAGTTATGAAGTCTCGGTAAGCAATGAAGGGTTGAAGAATGAAAAAGAAATGAATGATAAAAGGGTGAAAAGAAATAGCCCTCCATCAATTCAACCTTAGGGCGAAACCGGGTTCAATTCATATGCTACCGGTGGTTACTAAGGTAACACCGGTATTGAAGACAAGACATCATAGACCCGTGATGCACCGCACTAAACTTCCCAAACCACTCAAGTTCCTCTTAAAAGGGCTTGTTTCATTCTCACGGGAACCGACATAATCTATCGACTTTCTCTTAGAGATGGTTGATATTGAAGTAGAGACCCTCTCCCTAGTCTCCAGACACAGAACCAAATGTGCACTATTGAGTCTAGAGCCAAGAGATCATCCACAATATCTCGTTAGGACACTAAATTCTTGAAGACTTACTTTTCACATAATGTGGTAAGTAAGTATATATTAAGAGTCCCACGCATTATCCTTGTGGTATTGCGTAACATCCGAGTGATATGTAAAATATTCACAATGAAGATGGAAATCCTTCTAGAGCCAACATCTAAAAAGCTCTTGGTGGGTGACATGTGAAATCTTGCAAAAGATCAAGCTTGTGACAACTGGATAGAAACGATGGGAGATTCATTCTTGAATCGACCTTGGTCCAGAATGGAATTGACGAATACTTTTGGAAAAACCGTTCACAGCAAATCTTCTTTTCTCTAGCACGTCGAATGTGTACTTATGTTTTCAAAATTCAAAAGTATTCTTGATTGAAAAATACTTTTAGAAAAACCGCTTCGATGTCGAATCTCTTCTTTTCGCTAGCACGTCGAATGTGTACTCATTCTCTAATACAAAAGTATTTTGATTGAAAATTGATCTTTCTCATAAAACCTTCGTCGTATTGCAAAACTCTTTCTTCAAGCAATACGCGATTGTTTTCAAATCATTTTCATCAATCGGTGAATCTCAATTATTGGTTCACTCACTCCGTGTTGTCTTCTTTGAGGCGTTCCGGTTTGAGAACAGCTAGAACACGCGAAACCACATCGAGGAGATTCTTAGAATCCTACCGATCACAGCGATATTTATCTTGATCAACGGGAACCGTGGGCGTGTACCTCAATTCGGTAAAGTGATCAAAGACACTTTCGTGTGTTTTATTGCTAACTGTTGTTTGCGGTACACTTGGACGGTTGCGGTGATCGTAATTGAGGAGTCAATCCAAAGCCGCATGCTCACGGCATCCACACTTAATTTGAAGAAATCATGACCGGTGCATATCTACATAACCGGCTCGATATTTCATACTATGCTTATGCTTCACTTGCAAATATCATGAACCGATGAAGGCTTCCGCTACTCGATGGAAAGATGTCATGATTCAAAAGTGTGAGCATGTCGGTCCAAATGTCACAACTTCACATGAAGGCAACACTACTATGGATGATCTAGAGATTTTACGTGGTGATGATCTCAAAGAAAGCTCAAGATCATCAAGATGTGGATCGGTTCAAAGACCTCCACCGAAAGTACAGATCAATGCGGACTTTGAAGTTGCACTACAAAAGCACAAAGATTGCGGAAATGAAGAATTCAAGTCTACGAGCTCAAGAACAATGTCAAGAATAGAATGCTAGGATTCAAATGTAAAACATGGGGTGACCTCCTTGGGGAGATTGTTAGGAATTGGAAAATTTCTTAGTGAAGAGTCGGTCACCCCAAATGTTATCTAGCATAAGTTAGCTCGTAGATTTGTCGTTAGTCACGTTATTTATTGTTTTATTAGTTAGTCGATGGCGTAATATAGTTTAGTGCAACACCGTGGAGGAAGGACGGGTCTTTACCCACCGTATCCCCGATCCACAGCCGATAGGAGGTCGAGTATTTGTAACTATAAATACCCCTTCCATCCATGGAAGGGGTGGTGCTTCTCATAATCTAATATTCAACATTTGTGTAAACCTCTAGCAAGAACACCCTCTCTCTCTCTACTTTCTCTCTCTAAAATGGAAAACATGTATTTTGATCTCCCAAGACCACCCGAATCATCAAACACATAAAAATAATGATCCTACACACTTTACCAAAACGTGTATAATTTAACCAAGCTCATTATTGTCATCTTCCCACTCACTAATCACTGAAGATAACATCATTGTAAGTATCCTAACTACATTTCATCTCTTAATTCTGAGTCTAGGATTCTTATTTATGCACAAAACTATCACAACTCATTACATGGGGTTTTATGTATGCTTTTATACCAAATATGAATTCAATTGGCAAATTGCATAATTAGTCATTCAAATTAGGTACTACATTATCATATTGCATAAACAAATCATGTTTCCCACTAATTGATAGATAATAAATATAAGGCCTTATTCAAACAACCAAACACCCCATGTCAAAAGTTTTGAAAAGCTTCTCACTTGTAGGAAAACATTTTTCATTGCTAATACAAATAGAAACGTTAGAATTTTCATCACTTGCATGCTCTTGAATACTAAAGGTATTGCATAACTAATATGCACTCCGAGTATATTCAAATGTAGCCACATTGAATTAGGAGCATTTGGGTTATCTCATGGTATTTGCCAAACACCCACTAAAACCATTTTGTGCATAAAATGAGTCGAGATAACCGCATAACTCCAAATTGTTTTCATATAGGCACACACTAGAATAAAAACGTTAAAATTTATTTTCAATTTTTTAACATATTAATTCTTGTCCTTAGGAATAACCATGGTAGCCGCAAGATTCTATGATCACAAAGACACCCTTAACTACATTCCCAAACACCACAAAACCAAAGGACTTACCAAGGAACAAGTAGAAATATTTAAGAGTCTAGAATCAAGGTATTTCCATGAGGGTAGAACCATTCACTCATCCTTCCTTAAAAATACCAATCTTCGTGAAGAACTAGCCGCCATTCAATTCGATTGTCTTCTTGACATCGATGAACCAATTTGTCCTAGGTTTGTGTTAGAATTCAATGCTAGTGTGACCGGCTTTAGTGATGAAGACGATGATGAATTCTGTCTTAGGTTTAGAATCAACCAAAATGACTACACCATCACCTTAAGCAACTTTGCTCAAGTGTTAGGAATTCCTAACCGAGGAACTTGTGTCTACACAGATAAGTGGTCACTCATGGCTCTTGATACAATCAATGACCGCTCTCTTCCCTACATAACCCGTTTGGCCAATAAGGATGTCATCCGTGAACACCTTTTAACCCAAAAGTGATACAACCCGAGTTACCGAAGGGAAAAGAGGTAAACCGAGATCCATATGGAATGGAGCTAAATGAACTTAAGCCCGAATTTAAGAAATGGGAGGAACTACTTAGAGCCAACGTCATTAGCACCATATGGAATAGGGATCACATAAACGCTTGTCTTTGCCACATGCTCTACAACTTGTCACCCGACAACCATTCAACTTAGCCTACTACATAGCTAGGAGAATGATTGATATTCCAACTCAAGGATCCGTTGCTCTTCCATACGGGATGCTTCTCACCCGTCTCTATAGAAACTTCGCTCCAATTCCACCAACCCCAAAAGGGATGCACCTTCACTATGAACTCATCCTCACATCTTTGTACCTTTGAGTGATGCTCGAGTTGCTAAGACTAAAGGCAAGAGAGCTAAACCTCCAACTCCTTCATCATCATCATCAAATAGCTCAGGGATGGTCTTCCAAGCTCTCATCTTCCACCTCATGAGTATTACGCATCTCTTCCCGAGATTGAGAATGAATCAGCAGAATTCAAGCAAACTAAGGGAATGTTCAAGTGCCTTGGTAGGATGATGAACAAGATTTACAAGAAATTGGACAAATAAGGGTACTTTAAGGAGTGTTTGGAACAACGCATTATCGTTAATGTTTGATACTATTTAGTTTCTTTTATTATGTAGGATGATAATATAACTTGAAACAATGGTGTATGCTAACAATCTCATGCAGGGGGATAGCACAAGTATGCTATCAAATTTTACCCATTTTCACTATATTGTGAAAATCAATAAGCCTTGCTCAAAATCTATGCTCCACTATGTTTACATATGTGTTATTTACTTTTCCTAACTAGAAATGTTTAGTATAACAGCTTTTGAGAAAAATTTGGGTTTGAAATTTCCCGACACCTAAAACGAACTCGTCCATATTTCAAGACTCCACGGATCGACGGCACCATAATTTTGGTACCGTCCTTTATGTAGTTTTGGTACCGCCATACATGCAGACAGGCGGACCGACGGCACCCTTTTAGGGTACCGTCGGTGTATGATTTTGGTGCCGTGGATCCTCCGTAATTTTCAAATTTCGACTCTTTCGTGATTCCAAATTATCTTCCATCACTTATAAATCAATCTTAACTAGTTTATCTTGTTATTAGAACTAGTATTATTTACTAAGGTATATAAGAAATCCATTTCCACCAAAATTCAAAAATTTGAAAAATCCACACAAGGAGCCCTTTGGCATAAAGGAAGGAACCAAATTTTGGTACCTTCAAACCGTGGGTAATCAATATTAGGAAATTCCACTCACTAGAACACATTTATTGCATATCTTTTCTTCTTCACTCCATCTTCTTTGTATGGATTGACTTGGGTAATATGACTAGCATTCAACCCACTTCCAAATCATTAGGAACCTCATCTCTTCAATGGTTCAACATCAAATCAAACCATTTCTCAACAATTTCTTACCTCTATAAATTGAAAGGCTTTACCATGATCATCCTCACACCTTCTTCATTCTCACTACTATCTAGCAAATCACAACCCAAGTTAAAAATGACTAAATCATCACCAAAACCTTGCAAGAAAACCGCTAGAATTAGCGTAAGGCCTTGTTGTTTTGTTCATCTTAGCTCATCATCCGAATCTTCACCACTCACAATCTCATCTCCCATTAGAGATGATACAAATCTTACCCTAGCTACAACCACTTCATCACACATTGTGATCACCACTCCACCACCAACAAAAACACCTACTTCACCTCCACCGGCACCCATCCAAACATCCAAAACACCTTCACCACCTTCACCAAGGTCTCCCACTCTCACTCCAAACATTCCCAACACCACCAACACATCCACCATTCCACCACCACAACCGCCCCAAACATTCTACCCTCCAAGGCATGGTTGCTCAACTTGTGAGCAAACGGGCCAAACCGTGGAACGGACCCGGGTTATGGTCCATGACTTCCACGAAGAAATGAGGTTCATCCTCAACCACATTCTTGAGCGTCTCAACGCTCTTTCCCATTCACCATCACTTTAGGATGGTTTTAGAATAGTCTTTCTTTTATTTGCTTTCTTAGGATAATTTTTATTTCTTGTACTAAAAACACATCATTGTGTTCTCTTTTCATGATCTTTATTCATGAAAAATTTTAACTAATGAATGTTGTTTATCATATTGTTGGTGTCATTACATAGTGCTTGGAAATGCTTGTGAATCATCACTATTACTAACATTTTTTTTGTAGCTTTATTTTCACAATCCATGTATCTTCCCATACCCAATTTAGGGGAGCTTTGAACAAGGGAGATAATAGCACGGCTCATTACATTCCAAGATAGCCTCTTCTTTTGTTGAGACAAAAGGGGAGAAAATATAGAACTTTGAAATTATTCATATTTGACTTTTCCGAAAAGTCAAGCGCATACATTTGACTTTCTAAAAGTCAAACAGAACTCTCATTGATAATACTTGACTTTTCTTAAAAAGTCAAATCGCATACTTTGACTTTCCGAAAAGTCAACATCATGCATCAACTAGTGAATTCTTTGACTTTCATAAAAAGTCAAATTTCATACACTTGCATTATCATTTCCTTTTCAAGTTCTAAAACTAATATTTTTATAACTCTTGTACAAACTTTGTTTCTTTTATAAAATAAAATTTATATTTTGTCCTCAACAAAAGGGGACATTGTTAATACAAATATCGTCATTAAACATTATTTATATTTTTGATCTTTGCCTAAGTTTTGTTAACGACAAAAGTAAATTTAATTTATAAAAGCTTAAAGCTTGTCAAGTTTATTTGATATTAAAACAAGTTTTCTCAAACAATATATTCATCATTCAAGCATTTACATTTATGATTAGTAACATCTTGATATGACTCTAATCATTATGTATGATAGTAGTTTGTAGAATGTGTTAGGTTCTTAAAACCAAACACTACTTAAGCATTTGCATATTTCTATAAATAGTAATACAACATTTGACATCATGTATTACATCATGGAAATCATTGGAAGATTCCATTAGATATTTTGTGAAGATTTGTACTCTTCATATCTTGCACAATCTCACTTAGATAGAGTTGACTTTAGGCAAGATTTGATATCTTGGTCGTCGGACCGCGGTACCAAAATGGTACACGGCGGAACCCTTTAAGGGTCCGCGTCCGTGGACGCTCTGTCCAATTTGGCTATAAATAGCAATGCCAAGCCAAGTAGTTTCTTACCCTTTCTAACATACTCTCATACATATCTTCTCTCTAACCTTTCTAACTCGGTTTCATATCATATTAGTGATCTCTTTGTAGCAAAGAAGATCAAGTCATATTCAAGCTTCAACGAGAAGTTGAAAGTCTTGTTTGTTTAGTGTTGTATGATCTAGTGTTGATCCATACTTCATTGTTGTATCAAACCATCATAATCTTGTGAGTGTGAGTGGTTAGTATTTTAGTCCTCAAAATACATTGTGTGTGGGAGTAGTTGTACCCTTGGAAAGAACTCGACATCTAGCTTAGTGTCGGAAATAGTGTGCGAAGTGTATAGGTTTTCTCCGCGGTGAAAGGAGCTTGTTGACTAGTGAAGTTAAACTCTCGAGTGTGAGACTCGGGGAGTGGAGTAGGGCAAGGAAAAAGAGTCCTTGTAGGCGAACCACTATAAACAACTTGTTGTGGTTTGATCATTTCTTTCCTTATTTACTTATTACATATTGCTTGCATATTTCATTAACATACTTAAGATCAATATCAATTGATCTTTCAATAAGTTTCAAAACAAATTTTTAATCAAGAAACTATTCAACCCCTTCTAGTTTTCTATAATTGGTACCGAGCCTCGTTGCTCAAGAATTTATAAAATAACTTGTATTTTATAAACTTGAAACGATCCATGGATTCTGAAAACTTTAAAGAAGGGCAATCTATGCAAAGACCACCACTCTTTGAAACCAATGGATTTATCTATTGGAAAAAACGTTTTGAAACATATGTAAAATCAAAAGATATAGATCTTTGGTTTATTATTGTTAAAGGAGATTTTAGTTCTACAACAAAGGATATTTCCGTTGATGAACAAAAGAAATTAGTTGATAAAAATAATGAAGCTAAAATGATGCTTTATAATGCTTTACCTAGAAAAGAATATGAAAGAATTTTTATGTGTGAAACCGCCAAAGATATTTGGGAATCTTTAATTGTTACACATCAAGGTAATTCACAAGTCAAGGATAACAAAATTGATCTTCTTGTTCAACAATATGAACAATTTGTTATCCCCAAGATGAAACCATTGATTGTGGCTTTGCTCGTTTAACACTATCATTACATCACTTAAAGCACTTGATGAATCTTTTCGTAGTAAGAACTTTGTCGAAATTTCTTAGAGCACTCCATCCCAAATGGAGAGCTAAAGTGACCGCTATTGAAGAATCAAAGATCTCTCAATAATGTCACTAGACGAGCTAATTGGCAACCTCAAAGTTCACGAAATGGTAATGGAGAAAGATTCGGAGATCATCAAAGGAAGAAAGGAGAAGATCAAATCCGTTGCTCTTAAAGCAAAGGCGGAATCAGCGATGATGGTGAATCTTGTTCCGATAGTGAAGATGAAGAGTATGCCATGGCGTTAGAGATTTCAAGAAGTTCTTTAGAAGAAGAGGAAAGTTTGTAAGACAACCTCGAGAAGAAAAGAAGCCATTCGAAAAGATCGGGATGATAAGAAGAATAAAGGTGAAAGAAAGTGTTTTAGATGTGGTGATGCAAGTCATCTCATAGGAGAATGTCCCAAGCCACCTAAAAGCAAAACTCAAAGAGCTTTTGTAAGTGGTGCTTGGAGTGATAGTGAAGACGATGAAGAATCAAGCAAGGAAGAGATCGCTCTAATGGCACATGAGTCAAATGAGGTACTTTCCGACTCTTCTTATTCTTCTATAGATGATGACACATTGCAAAAACAATATAATCAATTGTGTGAGCTAAGTCTAAAAATCATAACTAAAAATAAATTTCTAAAACCAAAAGGAGTTTTGGAAAATGAGGTATATGAGTTAAAAGAAAAGCAAAACGACTTGAAAAGGAAAAGCAAATGACGATGATTGTAAATCATGTCAAAAGCTTAATCTTGAAATAGAAAACTAAAGCTCACACAAGAAATCTTAATAGAAAATAATTCTAAGTTTAAAAGGTTTAACAAAAACATCGCTCTTGCCGATGAAATAGTTAAAATCCATAAAACACCGGGAGACATGAATGGGCTAGGTTTTAATGAAGTATTAATTCCAAAGAGTCAAAACAAAACGGCCGAAAAGGACGAACATTCATCAAAATTGTCTGCGATGATAAAGACGGACGAGACGGAACCAAAATAAGGGTTCCGTCCGTTGTAGCAAAATGGTACCATGGTACTTCAAACAGAATGTAATGTTCGCAATACGGACCGTCTTGAATTTGTTAAAGTAACAAAGAAAACCAATGATAATGTTAAACTAAAACCAACCATTATATCGGGAGTAGGACTTGTTAAAATGAATTTAGATCAAAACTACTCAACAACGATATAAAACTTCTTTTGCCAAACGCCTTTCCTAAGAGCATCCACAACGTTCAACCTAACTACCAACACAACGGTTGGAATCAAAACTTTCCTAGACCATATCAAACTCCAGATTACATGCCATGGAACCCTTACCCATCATTTCCATACATGAATCAAATAAATGGTATGTTTAACCCAAACGGACCCATGAGATATTGGGGACCAAATGTTTGAGTTATTTGCTTTTAGGTATGCTTGAAAGTTGGATTGGAACCCGATGAATGGATAAAAGATAGTGGATGCTCACGACACATGACGGGCAACAAAGTCTCTTCTCATCATACCAAGAGTATGACGGAGGTAATGTCACTTCGGTAGCAATCTCAAAAGCAAAATCATTGGCAAAGGTACGATTGCTCATAACTCTAACTATTGAAAATGTTGCTCATGTGGATAGGTTAGGATTTAATCTACTTAGTATTAGCCAACTATGTGATAAAAAGTATAAAGTACTATTTGATGAAAATGGTAGTAAAATACTAAAAGATGGTATCACCATAGCTAAAGGAGTTAGGAAAAATAACATATACGTCATGAAAATAGATAAAACATATAATGACAAACTTTGCTTAACAACATTAGACGATAGCTCATCTCTTTGGCATAGACGCTTAGGTCACGCTAATATGAGACTTATACAAAACCTATCTTCAAAAGAGTTGGTTAGGAATTTAACAAACCTAAAATATGACCAACACTTTTGCGACGCTTGCAAAATTGGTAAACAAACACATAGTAGTCACAAATCTAAAAATATGGTGTCCACATCTAAGTGTCTAGAATTATTACATATGGACTTGTTTGGACCATCCGCTATAAGAAGCTATGGAGGCAACTTATACACTTTGGTCATAGTAGATGATTACTCAAGGTTTACTTGGACGTTATTTTGAAAACCAAAATGAAGCTTTTGATAAATTTGAAATACTTAGCAAGAAAATTCAAAATCTTCTAGGTGTCAAAATTGTGTCGATCCGAACGGATCATGGTCGTGAATTTGACAACGAAACTCAATTTGGAAACTTTTGTGGTACAAATGGTATAACACATAACTTTTCCGCTCCACGAACACCTCAATCAAATGGAGTAGTAGAACGTAAAATAGAACAATTCAAGAAATGAGTAGAACAATGCTTAATGAACAAAACATTCCTCAAAAGTTTTGGTGTAACGCTTGACACTTCTACATATATTTTAAATAGAGTCCTAATCGTCCTTTCCTAAACAAAACACCATATGAACTTTATAAAGGTAAAAAGCCAACATTAGGATATTTTAAAGTCTTTGGTTGTAAATGTTTTATTCTTAATACTAAGGATTATCTCACCAAGTTTGACCCAAAGTCTTATGAAGGTGTATTTCTTGGTTACTCTCAAACTAGTAAAGCTTACATTGTCCTTAATAAAGAAACAATGATAGTCGAGGAATCGTTGAACATAACATTTGACGAAAGTCCACCTCCCTCTAAGACATCACCGTTGGTAGATGATGACTTAGTTGAAAGTCAAATAATAGAAAGTCAAATTAATAATAACAAGGAAGATGAACCATCAAATAAGGAGATTGTCAACATCAAAGAATCTAAAAGTCATCCATTAGAAAGGTCATAGGAAAACTTAATCAAAGAACCTTAAGGTCACAAGCTCAAAATCAAAGTAATCATTTTTGTTTTGTATCCACCATTGAACCAAAACCATAAATGAAGCAATAAAAGATGAATCATGGGTAATGGCCATGCAAGAAGAATTAAACCAATTCGTTAGAAATGATGTTTGGAAACTAGTTCCAAAACCCAAAGATCAAACTATAATTGGAACAAAATGGGTCTTTCGAAACAAAATGGACGAAAATGGTATAGTATCTAGAAACAAAGATAGGCTTGTTGCACAAGGTTATAATCAACAAGAAGGAATCGACTATGATGAAACTTATGCACCGGTAGCTAGACTTGAATCCATTAGAATATTACTTGCTTATGCATGTGCTTATGACTTTAAATTATTTCAAATGGATGTTAAAAGTGCTTTTCTTAATGGGTTTATTAACGAAGAAGTGTATGTTGCTCAACCTCCCGGTTTTACCGACTTTGAGAAACCACATCATGTCTTCAAACTCAAGAAAGCATTATATGGTCTTAAACAAGCACCTAAAGCTTGGTACGACCGTCTTAAGACTTTTCTTATTGATAACAAATATACCATGGGATTAGTAGATAATACTCTTTTTACTAAGAAAAAGGAATCGCAAATTATTATTGTTCAAATATATGTTGATGACATTATATTCGGATCAACTTGTCAAGAACTATGTAATGATTTCTCTAAAATCATGCATGACGAGTTTGAAATGAGTATGATGGGTGAGTTAAACTTCTTTCTAGGACTTCAAATTAAACAACTAGAAGATGGTATTTTCTTTAACCAATCTAAATATATAAAAGACATGCTTAAGAAATTTGGTCTTGAAGATTCCAAACCAACTAAAACACCCATGTCCTCGGACACTAAACTCACCAAGGACGAAGAAGGTGAATCCGTAGATAACACTAAATATAGAGGAATGATTGGTAGCCTACTCTACCTTACGGCTAGTAGACCCGACATTATGTTTAGTGTTTGTCTATGTGCTCGCTTTCAAGAAAACCCAAAGGCATCACACTTAGAAGCATTAAAAGGATTTTAGATACATTAAGGAACAACGTGTTTAGGATTATGGTATCCCAAAGGAACGGGTATAGAAACCATAGTGTATGCCGACTTGGATCATGCCGGTGATTATGTCGATAGAAAAAGTACAAGTGGTATTTGCACTTTTGTTGGACATTGTCTCACCTCATGGTTTGCAAAGAAGAAAACGGCTTTAGCCATCTCTACTCATCAAGCCGAATCGTCTCACCGGAAAAGCATGTCAACAAGCTCTTTGGATGAAGCAAGCTCTCGTGACTACGGAATTCATCTCAACGACATTGTGATACTTTGCGACAACAAAGGAGCCATCGATCTCAAGAAGAATCCCGTTCAACATGCTCGTACAAAACACATTGAAATTAGTCATCACTTTCTTCGCGACAATGTTCAAAAAGGTAACATTTCAATCGAGAAAGTATCCTCCGAAGACAACATTGCCGACATCTTAACTAAACCTCTTAAACGAGAACCTTTTAATCTTCTTAGACTTGGTTTAGGGTTAATGGAACCAAACATGTAGGATAAACATAGCCTAAAACATTAGAATAGTCAAACTAAAACAATTTTTCCTTGTATCTCTCATCGTAGCCACGACACCAACGACAACACGGACGGAACCAAATATTTGGTGCCGTCGTCCGTGGTGTCTCTGTACAAAACTACTATATACATAACATCCTCTTCCTCACAACCCACTTTACCAAAACGTGTATAACTTAAACCAAGCTCATTATTGTCATCTTCCCACTCACTAATCATCAAGATAACATCATTGTAAGTATCCTAACTACATTTCATCTCTTAATTCTGAGTCTAGGATTCTTATTTATGCACAAAACTATCACAAATCATTACATGGGGTTTTATGTATGCTTTTATACTAAATATGAATTCAATTGGCAAATTGCATAACTAGTCATTCAAATTAGGTACTACATTATCATATTGCATAAACAAATCATGTTTCCCACTAATTGATAGATAATAAATATAAGGCCTTATTCAAACAACCAAACACCCCATGTCAAAAGTTTTGAAAAGCTTCTCACTTGTAGGAAAACATTTTCATTGCTAATACAAATAGAAACGTTGGAATTTTCATCACTTGCATGCTCTTGAATACTAAAGGTATTGCATAACTAATATGCACTCCGGGTATATTCAAATGTAGCCACATTGAATTAGGAGCATTTGGGTTATCTCATGGTATTTGCCAAACACCCCACTAAAACCATTTTGTGCATAAAATGAGTCGAGATAACCGCAACTCCAAATTGTTTTCATATAGGCACACACTAGAATCAAAAACGTTAAAATTTATTTTCATTTTTAACATATTAATTCTTGTCTTTAGGAATAACCATGGTAGCCGCAAGATTCTATTATCACAAAGACACCCTTAACTACATTCCCAAACACCACAAAACCAAAGGACTTACCAAGGAACAAGTAGAAATATTTAAGAGTCTAGAATCAAGGTATTTCCATGAGGGTAGAACCATTCACTCATCCTTCCTTGAAAATACCAATCTTCGTGAAGAACTAGCCGCCATTCAATTCGATTGTCTTCTTGACATCGATGAACCAATTTGTCCTAGGTTTGTGTTAGAATTCTATGCTAGTGTGACCGGCTTTAGTGATGAAGACGATGATGAATTTCGCCTTAGGTTTAGAATCAACCAAATGACTACACCATCACCTTAAGCAACTTTGCTCAAGTGTTAGGAATTCCCAACCGAGGAACTTGTGTCTACACGGATAAGTGGTCACTCATGGCTCTTGATACAATCAATGACCGCTCTCTCCCTACATAACCCATTTGGCCAATAAGGATGTCATCCGTGAACACCTTTTAACCCAAAAGTGATACAACCCGAGTTACCCGAAGGGAAAAGAGGTAAACCGAGATCCATATGGAATGCAGCTAAATGAACTTAAGCCCGAATTTAAGAAATGGGGGAACTACTTAGAGCCAACGTCATTAGCACCATATGGGAATAGGGATCACATAAACGCTTGTCTTTGCCACATGCTCTACAACTTGTCCACCCGACAACCATTCAACTTAGCCTACTACATAGCTAGGAGAATGATTGATATTCCAACTCAAGGATACGTTGCTCTTCCATACGGGATGCTTCTCACCCGTCTCTATAGAAACTTCGCTCCAATTCCACCAACCCCAAAAGGGATGCACCTTCACTATGAACTCATCCCTCACATCTTTGTACCTTTGAGTGATGCTCGAGTTTCTAAGACTAAAGGCAAGAGAGCTAAACCTCCAACTCCTTCATCATCATCATCATCAAATAGCTCCGAGGATGGTCTTCCAAGCTCTCATCTTCCACCTCATGAGTATTACGCATCTCTTCCCGAGATTGAGAATGAATCAGCAGAATTCAAGCAAACTAAGGGAATGTTCAAGTGCCTTGGTAGGATGATGAACAAGATTTACAAGAAATTGGACAAATAAGGGTACTTTAAGGAGTGTTTGGAACAATGCATTATCGTTAATGTTTGATACTATTTAGTTGCTTTTATTATGTAGGATGATAATATAACTTGAAACAATGGTGTATGCTAACAATCTCATGCGGGGATAGCACAAGTATGCTATCAATTTTACCCATTTTCACTATATTGTGAAAATCAATAAGCCTTGCTCAAAATCTATGCTCCACTATGTTTACATATGTGTTATTTACTTTTCTTAACTAGAAATGTTTAGTATAACAGCTTTTGAGAAAAATTTCGTGTTTCGGAAATTTCCCGACACCTAAAACGAACTCGTCCATATTTCAAGACTCGACGGATCGACGGCACCATAATTTTGGTACCGTCCTTTATGTAGTTTGGTACCGCCATACACATGCAGGCGGACGGCACGGCACCCTTTTAGGGTACCGTCCGTGTATGATTTTGGTGCCGTGGATCCTCCGTAATTTTCTCAATTTCGACTCTTCGTGATTCCAAATTATCTTCCATCACTTATAAATCAATCTTAACTAGTTTATACTGTTATTAGAACTAGTATTATTTACTAAGGTATATAAGAAATCCATTTCCACCAAAATTCAAAAATTTGAAAAATCCACACAAGGAGCCCTTTGGCATAAAGGAAGGAACCAAATTTTGGTACCTTCAAACCGTGGTAATCCGAATATTAGGAAATTCCACTCACTAGAACACATTTATTGCATATCTTTTCTTCTTCACTCCATCTTCTTTGTATGGATTGACTTGGGTGATATGACTAGCATTCAACCCACTTCCAAATCATTAGGAACCTCATCTCTTCAATGGTTCAACATCAAATCAAACCATTTCTCAAAAATTTCTTACCTCTATAAATTGAAAGGCTTTACCATGATCATCCTCACACCTTCTTCATTCTCACTACTATCTAGCAAATCACAACCCAAGTTAAAAATGACTAAATCATCACCAAAACCTTGCAAGAAAACCGCTAGAATTAGCGTAAGGCCTTGTTGTTTTGTTCATCTTAGCTCATCATCCGAATCTTCACCACTCACAATCTCATCTCCCATTAGAGATGATACAAATCTTACCCTAGCTACAACCACTTCATCACACATTGTGATCACCACTCCACCACCAACAAAAACACCTACTTCACCTCCACCCAAGACCCATCCAAACATCCAAAACACCTTCACCACCTTCACCAAGGTCTCCCACTCTCACTCCAAACATTCCCAACACCACCAACACATCCACCATTCCACCACCACAACCGCCCCAAACGTTCTACCCTCCAAGGCATGGTTGCTCAACTTGTGAGCAAACGGGCCAAACCGTGGAACGGACCCGGGTTATGGTCCATGACTTCCACGAAGAAATGAGGTTCATCCTCAACCACATTCTTGAGCGTCTCAACGCTCTTTCCCATCCACCATCACTTTAGGATGGTTTTAGAATAGTCTTTCTTTTATTTGCTTTCTTAGGATAATTTTTATTTCTTGTACTAAAAACACATCATTTTGTTCTCTTTTCATGATCTTTATTCATGAAAATTTTTAACTAATGAATGTTGTTTATCATATTGTTGGTGTCATTACATAGTGCTTGGAAATGCTTGTGAATGATCATTATTACTAACATTTTTTTGTAGCTTTATTTTCACAATCCATGTATCTTCCCATTAAAGCACCCAATTTAGGGGAGCTTTGAACAAGGGGAGATAATAGCACGGCTCATTACATTCAGATAGCCTCTTCTTTTGTTGAGACAAAAGGGGAGAAAATATAGAACTTTGAAATTATTCATATTTGACTTTTCCGAAAAGTCAACCGCATACATTTGACTTTCTAAAAGTCAAACAGAACTCTCATTGATAATACTTGACTTTTCTTAAAAAGTCAAACGCATACTTTGACTTTCTCGAAAAGTCAACATCATGCATCAACTAGTGAATTCTTTGACTTTCATAAAAGTCAAATTTCATACACTTGCATTATCATTTCCTTTTCAAGTTCTAAACCTAATATTTTATAACTCTTGTACAAACTTTGTTTCTTTTATAAAATAAAATTTATATTTTGTCCTCAACAAAAAGGGGGAGATTGTTAATACAAATATCGTCATTAAACGTTATTTATATTTTTGATCTTTGCCTAAGTTTTGTTAACGACAAAAGTAAATTTAATTTATAAAAGCTTAAAGCTTGTCAAGTTTATTTGATATTAAAACAAGCTTTCTCAAACAATATATTCATCATTCAAGCATTTACATTTATGATTAGTAACATCTTGATATGACTCTAATCATTATGTATGATAGTAGTTTGTAGAATGTGTTAGGTTCTTAAAACCAAACACTACTTAAGCATTTGCATATTTCTATAAATAGTAATACAACATTTGACATCATGTATTACATCATGGAAATCATTGGAAGATTCCATTAGATATTTTGTGAAGATTTGTACTCTTCATATCTTGCACAATCTTACTTAGATAGAGTTGACTTTAGGCAAGATTTGATATCTTGGTCGTCGGACCGCGGTACCAAAATGGTACACGGCGGAACCCTTTAAAGGGTCCGCCGTCCGTGACGCCATCGTCCAATTTGGCTATAAATAGCAATGCCAAGCCAAGTAGTTTCTTACCCTTTCTAACATACTCTCATACATATCTTCTCTAACCTTTCTAACTCGGTTTCATATCATATTAGTGATCTCTTTGTAGCAAAGAAGATCAAGTCATATTCAAGCTTCAACGAGAAGTTGGAAGTCTTGTTTGTTTAGTGTTGTATGATCTAGTGTTGATCCATACTTCATTGTTGTATCAAACCATCATAATCTTGTGAGTGTGAGTGGTTAGTATTTTAGTCCTCAAAATACATTGTGTGTGGGAGTAATTGTACCCTTGGAAAGAACTCGACATCTAGCTTAGTGTCGGAAATAGTGTAAGCGAAGTGTAAAGGTTTTCTCCGCCGGTGAAAGGAGCTTGTTGACTAGTGAAGTTAAACTCTCGAGTGTGAGACTCGGGGAGTGGAGTAGGCAAGGAAAAAGAGTCCTTGTAGGCGAACCACTATAAACAACTTGTTGTGGTTTGATCATTTCTTTCCTTATTTACTTATTACATATTGCTTGCATATTTCATTAACATACTTAAGATCAATATCAATTGATCTTTCAATAAGTTTCAAAACAAAGTTTTTAATCAGTAAACTATTCAACCCCCCTTCTAGTTTTCTACAGGTTTCATGCTTGCTTTTTTCTTCTATAAGTAGTTTGTAGCACAGACTATCTGTGTTTTCCTTTTTGAGCTTATTAACTTAGCTTAACTAGGACTTCTTATCACCCATTTATACACATTAGCTGCACATCAGTCACTACTTTGTCCTAAGTAGCTCTAGCTTTTGATTTTTAATTCTCTCATACTAAGTCCTTTTAAGCTGAAATTTTGGATTCTATCACTTTGGTTGGTGGTTGTTTACTAGATAATTTTGGTTTTTTTTTGTGATTTTTATAAGCTAGCTTAATTAGAGCTCAAAGTACCCCCTGTAGGGCCGTTTGGCATTTTGAATTTTAAACCTAATCTTGTGCTTTTAGCTTTTAGCTTGTGCTTTTAAGGTTGATATCAGTTGCAGTAGCTTATTCTCAGATAGTTTAGGTTAGTTTTAGCTTCTGTTAAGCTTTTAGGTAGCTTTTAGCTTATTTCATATAGCTTTTCCATAGCAGTTCTAGCCCAAATCGATCTTCCTGTGATCCTGAGTTGTTTCTGTTAATTTTCCCTAGTTCTCAGTATTATTTTATAATTTTCTGAAAGTTTTCATATTTTTCCATGGTCTCTTGCTATTTTTCTGCATTTTTATTCATTTTCTAGCATTTTTAAATAGCATTTTATTCAAATAAATTAAAAAAAGCTCATAAAAATACAATTTCAATTTTATTAAGTTTAGAATATTAAAAAAGTCATAAAAAGTATTTTTCCAGAATTTTCTTAGATTAAATAGTATTTTCTAGCAATTTATTTGGTGTTAAATAGTTTTAAATTCATAATAAATAGAGAAAAAGCCAAAAAAATGTGATTTCAGTTCTGAAAATTATTTTTAGTTATTTTTGATTTTTTAAAAATAGTTTTGTAATTTTCTTGCATGTTTTCCTAATTTTTAGTATTTTAATTCTATTTTAAATATTCAAAAATAGTTTTTAATTCAAAATAAATCACGAAAAATCATAAAAATTAGTTTTAAATTTCAAATAATTTTAAAATAACATTCTTAGCTGTAGAAAAATAGTGGTTCATTATTGGGTTTAAATAGTTTAGTTTGCATTTTAATTCGCGTTTTATTAATTACGTTTTTCGCGTTGTTAGTTTTAAATTGCATAATTAGTCGTATTTACTTATTTGCATCATAGATTCTGTAGTTTTAATTGCTTTCCCTTACTATTGCTTTCCTTGTAGTTTAGAAATCACTTAAATTCCCTTTTTACCCATTCGAATCCCGAATCACGCGACGTGAGTTGTTAAACTCCATTCATCCCTCGTTGGGAAACGACCCGGGGAAAATACATACCTGTGTATTTCTTCGGAAAATATCTTGTACGAAAAACGAACAAATCAAAATGGCGCCGCTGCCGGGGAGGGCATGTAGTGAGTTTTCTATTCCGTCTCGATTCGCGTGTTTTTGTAGATCCTTCCCCGAGAAGTTATCGTCTTGTTTTTGCAAATATTTCTTTTATAAAAACCCAAATATATTTTCCTTTTCAAATTTTGTTTTCCTTTTATGTTTGCTTATAACAAAAACCTAAAAATAATCTTCGATTTCCTCTAAATGTTTAATTCTTATCTCTTTACCCTCTAAATTGTTTAATTCTCCACAATGCTCGATTTTTCACCCTTTGATCCCCATGATCCTCGGACCATGGAGGATTTCTATCGACCATCACTTATCGGTCGAGGAGGACCGATCGTTCCGGGAACCAAGTTTAGATTGAAAAATCGTATGGTTCGTCTTCTTCGACAACATTGCCAATTTCATGGATATAACGACGAAGATGCTAATGAGCACTTGAACAAGTTTTTATCTATCACTCAATCCATGAAGCAGCGTGACGTTTCTCAAGATGATATCCGATTGAATCTCTTCCCCTTCTCTTTAACCCACGAAGCCGAATCTTGGTTTTATACCCTTAAAAAACATTCAATTCATACTTGGGAAGAGATGTTTCGCAAGTTTCTTTCAAAATACTTTCCATATTCGAAAACGATGCACCGAGGAAAGAAATTTTAATTTCAAAGAATTACCCAAGGAATCCGTATTTGAAGCTTGGGAAGGATTCAAATCGTTATTACAGAAATGTCCCGATCATCGAATTTTGCTCCTTGATCAAATCCTAACCTTTTATCATGGTATCACTACGATTGGTCGAGACAAAATCATGTTGGCAGCCGGTGGAAATCTCATGCGGAAGACACCTCAAGAAACTTACGATTTGATCGAGAATATGACGCAACATCATTATCAGTGGGATGCTGACGTTCCTTAAGATTCTACCACTATGTTGAATGATCATTATTCCGAGAAAAATTTCGTTATGAGTGCACAAATTGACGTCTTTGGCAAACAAGAAAGATATACCAGTCACCATTATCAACAAAGACCAAGTCATCCACCCGCCTTTTACTATTTCGACTCTGACGATCGTGATGACGATGAACCGTTTGAAGAAGAGAATTTAAAGATCGATGACGATTCTTCGAGTGGCAATCCCACTCCCATTTCCAATCCTATCATTTTCGACTCTTCCCCTTCACTCACGCCGGTTGAGAGAAGTGACGTCGTTTTGGAAGAAGTCGATGATCCAATTTCGTCAGAAATTGTTGAAACCAATTGTGAATCGCTCATTAACGAACCTTTGGATACCTTGTCAATGGGGGACAAGGAAGTCGAATGCACTCCTATTGAGAATATTGATGACCTTGTTCCAATCCCAAGGGTATCTGAGACACCTTTCGATTCGATTTCAGAAACTTTCAAAATGACCTTCACAAATCCTTTGTTTGAATTCGATTTAGAATATACTCTCAATTTTGACAATCAAATCTTTGATAAGGAAAGTGATGAGTCCGACACGGAGACCATAATGGAAAAGGTGCAAGTTCATAGTCTACAAAGTACCGCACAAATCCCACCTCCGTTTGTCTCGCTTAAAGAAATTAAAGAAGTAGAGCCGTCTAATGAAAATCCTCCGGAGCTCGAGCTCAAGGATTCGTCTCTTGATTTACTTCTCAAGGAGTTCGCCGATGAACTTGCTCGCATCGATCCTTTTTCACCGGGAAGTGAGGACGATGACTTTGATTTTGAAGCCGATTTAAGAAAGATTGAAAGTTTGTTGAATGAAGATTTGTTAAATGAGCCGCTACGAAAGATAAATGATGATTATCTCGAGGAGTTCTCCGGTGAACTCTCCCATTTCATATCTCCTCCAGAATATGATCGTGTCTATTTTGATCTTGAGGAAGATTTTAGTTTGGGAGAAGAGCAACTCTCTCAAAAGAGTTTCGTTAATGATGACATCACCCCGCCTCTTCCTCCCGATATTTTTGTTGAAAATTACCCTTTGAGCTTAAATAATCAAATTCAGATTAAAGATTATATAAAATTGGCTTTTGAAGATGAAGAATGGATCCTTATTGTTATACAAATCTTTATTCCATTTCTTTCATATAATGTGATTTCTCCTCTTCTTCACTCTTGCGGGAGTAAGGATACCATCTTTGACCTCGGTATCACCGCTTTTCCTTTTTAAGAACCGTGGGTATCTCATCAGAGTAGAACTTTCTCATGTTTCAATGTTTATCCAAACCTCTTGAACGAAAGTCCGATGGAGATTATCTCTTCCACTTGCTTCCCCAAGGACAAATGAATTCGGGGACGAGTCAGGCTAGCGACTCGGTGATCAAAAACAGTAGCGCTTCGTGGGAGGCACCCCATGCTTATCTCTATCTTCTTTCTATTTTCTAATAAGTGACGAGAAGGGGTTAGCCTCTTGAATTTCTCGTGTTTGGTTGTTTGTGATGTTTTGTCTAGGATTCTCCCGATATGAAGACTCTCGTGCTCGAAGTTGGTCTTTTCTCCACTCGAGTTTCATGATCGATGCTGATGGAAATCCGATATCCGAAATATTATTGACTAACGTTTATCTTTTAGCATACTTAATAAACGGCTTTTAGATTTTCGTGATACCCTTACCTTTAAACATTGAGGACAATGTTTCGTTTTAGTCTGGCGTGGGTAATCTTCGATTTGATTTGACGAAACTTGCTTATTTTTTGTCGTATACTCTCGCAACCCCGTTTTTCCTTAGAAAATGAAAAAATTTGTGCAAAAATGAGAAAATTTAAAATTTTTCGTAAGCTTTTGTTACTTTTATGATCGAAAAGCTCTTGCTAGTCTCTTAGAAGTTTCTTTAAATATGCGTTTTTCTTGAAATAGCCTTTGCTAATTGCTTAGACAAGAGGCTATAAAATGCGATTCTAGCTCACAAGGCCAAGAATTTGCAAGTCTCCCTAAGTGATTTTAAATATACGAAGATTAAACAAGAATTTGCGAGTTTCTTATAAGTGATTTTAAAAATGCGAGACTTGAGATTATTGACGAAGCATTAGCAAAGTTAATATATGTTTTGACACCTTGTTGACTTTCCGCTGGTGAGAGTAGGAATAGAATTCTGACTTGACCGGGTGTGTTGAGCCCTAGCTTGTTCCCTTAACCATAGATAACCTAAAAATTATCGGCTAAGCATCCGCGGATCTCATTATTTGGGATTTTAAATTTGCGGAGATCGAGGAATGATAGAGTTACTTATGAGTTTAGATGCTAAGCGTGGAGTAGTTTGTTCTCTTTAGAGCCCATCGAAGGTACTTATGGCTTTTTGTTCCCACAAGATTGTTTCACCCCATATATGTGAATAAATAATTAGAGATGTTGAATTTTTGGCGATAGTTAGTTCTTTATCATCTTAAAAGAATCTTTGTTTTAAAAATTGGGTACACATAAAGGACTCGTAATAAATAAGTAATAAGTGATAAAAAGTTATGAGTCATGGTTCGAGATCGGACCTTGGATCTCTAGCCGTGATTGGGTGAGGTCTTGGTCTAACCCATCGGGATCCTCATTTCATGAAGCCTAGAGTCTTGGAATTACCCGTGAAGCTCCGTGGTTCATAGCTCATATAAGTAAAAGTATAAGTGTAAAAAAAAAAAAAAAAAAAAAAAAAAAAAAAAAAACAAAAAAACAAATGATGATGAAAAAAAAATAATAAATAAAAAAAAATGAAAAAGTCAAAAATATAAGTGAATAAAAATTCCTTGATGTGGACCTCATTTTTGAGACAATGGTTCTTGAGATAAGATGGATAACTAATTAGCGACTTAGCTTTATATCTTTATCGGATTAATTCTTATCGAAACGAGAAATTTGAAGAAATTCATTTCTCACAAAAATAAAATAATTAGAGGAAAATAGGAAAATGGGAGCAAAAGGTAATTACACAAGTAACTTCCATGGGTAGTGTTAGCATCTAGAGTCATATTTAACAATGATTTTGATTTTACGCTTAGTTTGGGGACTTGTGAAAAATCAGGGACGATGTATTCTATCCGTATGGTCACTTCACGCTGTGTTGTGTTTCCTACTCCGTGATCCTAACGTGTCGTTTGAAAAATGTTGGAGTTATTGATCGACATGAAAGCTCAACAAACCGTCACTCATAATCAGAATGTGCTTAATCGTGAAAGCTCAACAAACCGTCACTCATAATCAGAATGTGCTTAATCGTAATATTTATATGTGAATAAAAAAGGTAAACGGGGCGTTTTTAGAATTAAGGGTCCTTAATCTCTTGTGAGGAATCTTTGCTACTTCTTCATAGGTTTAGTAGAAAGAGATTGACATCCTTGGTTTTAGAAGCGTGAGTTGATTGCATTGCGTGGGGACACGACAATGGTCTCGTCTGGGGTATTTTGATATGTGCAAAAACACATATCCTTTCTTTATCAAATATGACCCAAAATAACCAAGAAAGAGCCGTTAATGCTTAATATTTGCGTGTTTCTTGAGTTTTTGTATATGCAGGTACGAATATGACAAAACAGACAAAAAGAAGCCAAAACCGAAGAAAACCGAGCACGAGAGAAAGAAGAGTGCAAAAGCCGATGCCGGGATGCTATTTCATGGATTTTGATGCTTAAAAGTGCAAATACGGAGTTCGGGACGTGATTTGAGAGTTTATCACAATTTACCCTTCATTTTATCATTTTACCCTAATAACCCCTCAACTTTCCCCAATACACACAATTCACCCCTCATAAATCCCACTTTGCCATTTGTACCTAAACCATTTCACAAAATTCACCATGGGTCCTTTTTATTTGCAATTTTTACATAAAAGGTCCTTGTGTAAATTTGGATTACAAAATAACCAAAACCATAACAAATACATTATCCAAATCCAATAACAAAATCCCTTTACCCCATTGGTCCAGCCCAACACGTACACCATAAAACCCACCTAAGTCAAATAAATCTAAAAAAACCAGTATACCACTGACGCGCCTAAATCAGAAAATAACCACCATGGTTATTGTATTACCATCCCTCCTCTTTTACCCTGATCAAAGCAAGATTAACCCAATCATTGGAACTTCTAGAAGAGCCTGACACCCTCTCTGGCACGTGCTCAGATGCCACGCTGGCAGTCCGTGGGAAGTGAGATGATATCACATGATCCAACGATCCAAAATGGTGCTTAAGATTGAAGCAGCTTTCAATGGTCAAGATTAGAAGTCCTAGAAGGTTCTGAGATGAAGACCCAAGCTCTTCATCAGCTATAAAAACACCCTTCACTCACAAGCTAAAATCGTCCAATTTTTCACAGCTTTTAGAGAAATTGTTACCAATTTAAATTTCCTGTTTTAGTTTAATTGTCTTCATTTAATTTTAGTGTAATCTCAATATTGTAATCTCATTTTTAATACAAGTTATTTTCTTCATTTAAATCTCAATTAAGCTTCCATTTGAATCTCTGTTTAAAACTGTTTTGCAAGCTTTAGTTCTATTCTGTTAAGCTTGTGTAAGCCTATGTGAGCTTATGTAAGCTTATTTCTGTATTCAATTGTTCTCAATCCCATTTTCTTCAAAAAGTCAAGTTTAGTCAATGAAAGTCAAACATTCAAGTCAAATCAGTTTTAGAAAAATTTCTGTTTTCAAATTGTTATAAAGTTGATTTAGAGTCTGTTTGATCATTTTGAATTAGTACAAGTTAGCTTCATCTTAGTTTTTAGAATTAAATTGTCATTTGCTAGTTTAAAGGAGTGTTTGGTTTTGCTTTGATTTTAAAGTTTAAAAGTTTTTGATAAGTTAGATTTGAGTCATTTAGTTTTAGATACTTGTTTTAAAGCCATTCCAGTCATAGTTTCAGTTTCTATAAGTCATTGTTGCGATTTAAGCTTTTGAACCAAATCTGTTTTCAATCTCATTTCTGTCCAAAGTGATTTTCCTCAGTTTTTCATAAGCAATTAGAGTCGCTTTTAGTTGTTATAAAAATTTTTAAAAATTAAAAATAATAATTTCAACAGCTTGTTTCATTTTTACCAAAAGGGAAAAATTCACAAAATCTCTAGCTTAGGTTTTTAGTAGCTTGAATTGGGTGGTTTGGAGCTTATTTTCCCCTGCACATCAGTTTCAATTTGACAGATAAGTGTTTCTTTAGCTATTTTACTGCTTATCATCTAAGGTTTCATGCTTGCTTTTTGCTTCTATAAGTAGTTTGTAGCACAGACTATCTGTTTTTGCCTTTTTGAGCTTATTAACTTAGCTTAACTAGGACTTCTTATCACCCATTTATACACATTAGCTACACATCAGTCACTACTTTGTCCTAAGTAGCTCTAGCTTTTGATTTTTAATTCTCTCATACTAAGTCCTTTTAAGCTGCGTGGTGGTTGTTTACTAGATAATTTTAGTTTATTTTTGTGATTTTTATAAGCTAGCTTAATTAGAGCTCAAAGTACCCCATGTAGGGCCGTTTGGCATTTTGAATTTTAAACCTGATCTTGTGCTTTTAGCTTTTAGCTTGTGCTTTTAAGGTTGATATCGCGATTCAGAGCTTATTCTCGATAGTTTAGGTTAGTTTTAGCTTCATTGCTTTTAGGTAGCTTTTAGCTTATTTCATATAGCTTTTCCATAGCGTTCTAGCCCAAATCGATCTTCCTGTGATCCTGAGTTGTTTCTGTTAATTTTCCCTAGTTCTCAGTATTATTTTATAATTTTCTGGAAGTTTTCATATTTTTCCAATGGTCTCTTGCTATTTTTCTGCATTTTTATTCATTTTCTAGCATTTTTAAATAGCATTTTATTCAAATAAATTAGAAAAAGCTCATAAAAATACAATTTCAATTTAATTAAGTTTAGAATATTCAAAAAGTCATAAAAAGTATTTTTCCATAATTTTCTTAGATTAAATAGTATTTTCTAGCAATTTATTTGGTGTTAAATAGTTTTAAATTCATAATAAATAGAGAAAAAGCCAAAAAATGTGATTTCAGTTCTGAAAATTCTTTTTAGTTATTTTTTATTTTTAAAAAATAGTTTTGTAATTATCTTGCATGTTTTCCTAATTTTTAGTATTTTAATTCTATTTTAAATATTCAAAAATAGTTTTTAATTCAAAATAAATCACGAAAAATCATAAAAATTAGTTTTAAATTTCAAATAATTTTAAAATAACATTCTTAGCTGTAGAAAAATAGTGGTTCATTATTGGGTTTAAATAGTTTAGTTTGTATTTTAATTTTCGTTTTATTAATTACGTTTTTCGCGTTGTTAGTTTTAAATTGCATAATTAGTCGTATTTACTTATTTGCATCATAGATTCTGTAGTTTTAATTGCTTTCCCTTACTATTGCTTGCCTTGTAGTTTAGAAATCACTTAAATTCCCTTTTTACCCATTCGAATCCCGAATCACGCGACGTGAGTTGTTAAACTCCATTCATCCCTCGTTGGGAAACGACCCGGGGAAAATACATACCTGTGTATTTTTTCGGAAAATATCTTGTACGAAATACGAACAAATCAACTATCTTAAGGTTATTGCCTACGAAATCCGCTAGACGATTCATAAACTAATTTTAAGGTTATCTTTGGATGTTTAGACTACGAAAGTCCGCTAAGTGATTCATAAACTAAGGTTCACAAAGATTACTCAAGCATTTAAACACAACGATAGCCTAATTGCACTCCTAAGCCAATTATAATTAAGACAAGAGACAACCAATCAATAATGAATAACTAGATTTCATAGATCTAAGCAAACACACAAGAAATTTAGCCGAACATGTTAAACAAGCAAGCATACACACATTCAATGGAAGACATAATGAAATCAATGGAATAAAACACTTATCTTGATGAGTAAAATAGGGTTTGGGACCCTAAAATACTGTCCAAATCGGACTACAAACGTTTAGGGTTTTTACTCCACAAGTCTAACTCCTTAAAATTCTGAAAATTCGATTTCTATATATAATTTTACACTTACGACGGCGTCACCTTATAGGTGGGACGCCGTCAGATCGCCGTCGTTAGGGTAGCTACCAATAAACTATGCATGCATACACTAGAAACAATTAATAACGCAAAATCATCAATAATAAACAGAATCAAAACTAGGCCAATACCTAATTTCCACATCTCCATAATACCCTAGTGGAATGACAAATATAATTACCATATAAAATAATAAATAAACAAAAACATAACATCAAATAATTAATTGACAAATAATAAATTAATAATCAATTAAATAGAACACAATAAGAATTAATTCGCCAACAATTATATTTAGAACCAAGATTATAATAAACAATAATGAAACCGAAATAATATTATGAGTCAGAAAATAATTACATATCGTGCCAAGGATAAAGCTATCGATCCCCTAGTTGAATACCGGGGCAAAACCCTGAAGGGTTTTGCCCAAATACCTTCGACTGTAGCAGCCTCCTTTTTCTTTCTTTTTGCTTCTGCCGTACAGTGATGTTAGATTGGGCGGCAAGGCCTCAGTGAATGGTTGGGTCACTCGTGACTCTTGTGAAGTGGGTATAAACTCACGTGTGAGGCTCACAATTCAAGAGAACGAAAGGTGAGTTACTCACCTTATTGTTTTTCACGCCCACCTTAGAGTTTAATAATTATTTATTTGGTTTGTGAGTGTGTGTGGGGTATTTAGTGGGGTATATTTTTATAAAGTGAGTATTTTAATGAAAGGTGATGGTAAGGTGACCTTGTCCACAAAAAGGTGAGTGGGAGTGAGTGGAAGTAAGAGGAGAAAGAAAGCTGATGTGGAGATGAGGTGTAAGGTGAGTGGCTCACCACCTTGCCATCCAACCTTATACCCCAATTGATATCTTTTTCTGTACCATACATGCACTATTTATATTAAGAGAAAAGTACAAAAATAAGCCAAAATCTTTTTTGAAATCCCTTTTGTGGTCAAGTTTTAACCCAATGTCCAAAATGGTCATGCGCAACCACTCGACTCCGCAACTCCATCCAAAATTCGCCACGTGTCCAAATGAAAGTACACTTTTTGTACTCTTTTTTAATTATTTGTACTTTTTGTACTTTCATTTGGACACGTGGCGAATTTTGGGTAGAGCTGCGGAGTCGAGTGATTGCTCATGACCATTTTGGACATTGAGTTAAAAAGTGACCACAAAAGAGACTTCAAAAAGATTTTGGCTTATTTTTGTACTTTTCTATTATATTAATATAATTAGGGCATCAACCAACTTGGGCCCGGGCTTTTAATAATTACGGCGTAACTAAATTAATTAGTTACGCCGTAATTAATTACTTGAGCGCAAAGTTTTGAAGGCTACGGCGTAATTATAATTTAATTACGCCGTAATTAATTAGATGCGGCTATTTTATATGAAGTTCAAAAGAGAAAAAGACCAAGCTACAAAGAGTTACGGCGTAACTTATTAATTTATTTACTCCGTAATTATTAAAAGCCCGGGCCCAAGTTGCTTGATGCCCTAATTATATTAATATAAATAGTGCATGTACGGTACAGAAAAAGATATCAATTGGGGTATAACATCACTGTACGGCAGAAGCAAAAAGAAAGAAAAAGGAGGCTGCTACAGTCGAAGGTTTTTGCCCCGGTACTCAACTAGGGGATCGATAGCTTTATCCTTGGCACGATATGTAATTATTTTCTGACTTTTAATATTATTTTAGTTTCATTATTGTTTATTATAATCTTGATTCTAAATATAATTGTTAGCGAATTAATTCTTATTGTGTTCCATTTAATTGATTATTAATTTATTATTTGTCAATTAATTATTTGATGTTATGTCTTTTTATTGTTTTATATGGTAGTTATATTTGTCATTCCACTAGGGTATTATGGAGATGTGAGAATTAGGTCTTGGCCTAGTTTTGATTCTTTAATGCTTTTACGTTATTAATTGTTTCTAGTGTATGCATGCATAGTTTATTGGTAGCTACCATTGTTTCGGTAGTTTTGAATGGCGGTAGAGGCTAGTTACTTAGGAGATATGACCAACTGACCCTAAGTGAGTAGACTAAGACGGGAAGGGTAAGATATGACCAACTGACGACCCTTTCTACTTGTTCGATTTGACCAACTGATCACATACCGTTTGGATGAACTTAAGAATTAGGGGGTGAGTGTCTAAGTTCCTAACGGCCGGGCACTCACTATTATAAATCTAGCATGTAGCGGAACTTAATGACTTGGCTTAGGGGACCAGGAACAACAGGACTTATGAGGGGACACCTAACTTCTCCTGTGGTGGCATCTTTGCTGATAGGTTAGGGCGAATTGACCAAATGTTGTCCTCTCGAGTTTAACCCCACTTGAAACAAGAATCTAGTGACTTTTAGAACCCATGTATTGCGATAGTAAACGACTGGCTCTTAATGACTGTTATTAGATTGCCGAATGATCCCGGGTGACCTGTTCATCTTGGTGAGGATTCTAAGAACCATAGGGTAGGCGAATTGACCAAAGGAGTCTATCGACTTATTCACTTGTGGATGAACTCGGTTTAAGAATTGCATCACTATCGTTCCCATTAGCTTGTTTACCAGAGAACCAGCCTAATTGATCACGTGACACTTTAAATATTATCAACCCTTACATTAAAACTTATTTATTTGACTAAGTTAATTAATTAGACAGTTAGGAATCAATCGTTCTTGGGACGACCTAAGTCTTACCATTCCCTCACTACATGCGACCGGGTACACTGCACGTTAGTGCATTAGGTAGGCCATAGGTAGACGAGTTACTATAAATGTAAAACCTTGTCAGTAAAACCTGCATCACATATAAATCTTATTCTTAATCAGTTTAAAAGTAGCATTAAAATTGTTAGGACTGATAATGGAACTGAATTTGTGAATAATAAAATGAGTAATTTGTTTGACAACCTTGGTATTGAGCATCAAAATTCATGTGCTTACACTCTTTAGCAAAATAGGATTGTTGGGTTCAGTAAATACCCAAACCCCTTAATTCTAGGATTTGAATAGAAAATATCCTAAGTATTTAGATCCTTAAACACTAACAAGTCACTGAGCGCATAGACACTCAGTGAGCTATCTTCAGGACACTCAGTAAGAGATGACGAAGAAGTCTCTCCACCCAGTAAGGCGGAACTTAAGGGGTGAAGAGTGAGTCAAAAAAAAGATAGTGGATTCAGTGAGTGATGACAATAACTCACTGAATCCCACAACCTCACCAACTATTATCATCAAGACAAGATCAAGAACAAGATCAAGGTCGAGAAGATCAAGAATGGGCGGACAAAATGGTTAAGCTTGAAGCAAATAAGACGGAGTGCTTATCCTCAAGAAGTCAACTTTCTCTGAAAGGTTCAGTGTTAGTGCTGACAAGCAGAAAGTTGCTTTGTCCTTTACAAATTGTAGCCTTGGTAAACAGAGACAAAATACATAAGTATTTTGTCTTCTGTAACCTGTCAGTTTGTCCTCTAGGATAAAGTTAAAAACCATACTTGTATAAATAGCATAAGAGTTGGAGTGAAAGATTTTAAGCTTGTGCAATAAATTGTAAAAAACACACACAAGCAATCTTTCACTCTTCCAAATAAGACTATGTACCTGAGATAGCTCAGTGGTACCTGAATAGTTGTGCTTAGACTTAGCCTAAGCTTCGTGAGGAGTAATACAATACTTGTCATTTCAATCGCAAGTACTATTCCGTAAGTACTTGGGTAATGTATTCTTTTTTATTCGTTTTAATAAAGAATATAAACGTTGAAAATTAATCAGTGTGTTTATCTTGTTAAAACTTATCTTTACTTGCATTACTTCAGTCTTGATTCACAATTAGTAGTTTTCTTTTGTTTAAGCTACTTGTGAAACAGGAACAACAAGTGGTATCAGAGCATGCTGATTATAAAACCCTTTTTAATCTGCTCAAAAACGTTTTTGAAATCAGGATCCAAATGGCTGAAAGTGATGTGCCCCAACTTGTCGATAAAAAGGGTGGAGCCTATGCTGTTGTTGCCCCTCGACTAGAAATTGGCAAATTTAACAAATGGAAAAAGCGAATGCTTTGCTATTTGACTGGGATGGAACCTTACTACATTAAGTGCATTAATGAAGGTCCATTTATCCCAAAGACTGTTGAAGGTTTACCTAAACCAAAAGGTCAGTAGACTTAGGACGAGAGGAGAGTGGTCAACCAGGACCAAAGGCTCAAAAGTATCATCATATCTTGTCATCCTGATAATGTTATGGAGTATGTCATTAGCTGTAGTACAGCTAAACAAACCTGGAATGACCTGGTCCATAGCTATGAAGGTCCCTCAGATACCAAGGAAAACAGGATTATGGACCTGAAACTTGAGTACAATACCTTCAGGGCTAAAGACTCAGAAACTCTCTCTCAAACTTACACCCGGTATAAAACCTTGTTATATGAATTATCTAATGATGGTGTCAAGTTGTCCAAACATGAAATCAATGTTGTTTTGTTAACAGCCTCCCTGAGAAATGGTTGAATTTCTCTCTGGGACTTTGGAATGCTAATCATATTCAGAATCTTGAACTTCTTGAAATCTATGGGAAATTTGTCTATGAGGAAAACCTCAACAATAGACGATACCCTGACTTGAAAATGTCTCAGGAAGTCAAAAAGTCCCTGAAAACCATTTCAACACCAATTTCTACTCCCTTTTATTCTAATAGTGTGGTTCAGGATTTTCAGGAAAATTCAGATGATGAGCCTGATGAGAGAACAAGCGAGGAGTACCTGAATGACTTGAACACTGAGTTTCAGAAAAGGGCACTCTTTGCTAACTCTAGAAGGTTTATAAGAAGAAACAAAAGTTTTTCCAATGCTAAAGCTAATGCGGACACTAAGTGTTTTAAGTGTCACAAAAAGGGTCATTTTGCTAAAGACTGTTTTTCAAAAACTATCTCTGAACCCTCTTACAAACCCTCAAGGTCAAATCAGTCCTTAGATTTTAGCAAATTTCAACCAAAAGTCTATCAGTCTCATCAAAATTTTCAAAACAAATCAGATCAAAACAAAGATGTTGATTTTGAAGCTAAGTATAGGAAAGCTAAGGCTAAACTCGCTATTCTTGAGGACACTCCCTCAGAAACAACACAAAATGTTAAATCTGTGCAAGGTGAAAACAAGGGCCTGGTAGCTGAAGTTTTCGACTAGGATGAAGAGCCAGTCTCCTCAGACGATGAAATGGTGCAAGTTAGTGCACTGATGGGTCTCTCAAAAGAGGACAAGCTAGCTGTTGGGAAGAATCATGCTAGGAATGGTGAATGGGTCAATATCACAATGAAGAAGGTAAACATCTTACTTTCTATGGATGATGATTCAAATTGGCAGTCTTTCATGAACTATATCAATGTAGACCTTAAGTTCGTAGAACAGCAAAGATTAAATCTTTTTTCAAAATACAAGAAGTTAAGTTTTGAATTAAACAAGTGTAGGGATGAACTGCTTCTTTTATAACAAGCCAAGCTTGAGGCTGTTACACTACAAATTCAAAACACTGAATTAGTTTAAGGAAATCAAACTTTTCAGGAAGAACTCAAAAAGGAAAAAATATATTATTGAAAGCTGGACTGCTAAGAATCCTAGAGTCTTTGATACTGTTCAAACCCCAAGTAGCAAAAAGAGAATCATAGGTGAAGATCATCTCCCTGATTCTCTCAATGAAGACCAAAGTCCAAAACCATTTGTGTCTGCTGGCATGCTCTTTAAAAAGGAGTTAACACCTAAGTCTAGTGATTGGGTTGAAAGGGTAAACCCTGAGAGTAAGCTTCCAAACTTCGATTCTGGAAGGATTCTTGAGCCTGAGAGTCAAGCTCTCAAGAGCATGCTTGACTCACGATGTACCGGTGTACCAACACATCACCGATTCGAGGTCAATCAAGAACCCTTCCACCTCTGAAACCTCTTCAGGGTGCTGCACCTAGCTCTGAGCTTACTCCCCTACAGTTCAACCCTCCTCCAAAAGAAAAGTCATGTCTAGGCAGAACTATTTTGAAAAAGCCAGCAAAACCAACCCAAAAAGATTCAGTTCCTACGGAGACTTCCACATCTTCAGTTTCTACTGAAGAAGGTCAAATCCAACAATTGACTGAACTTGTGAGGAAGTTGACTGAAAGATGAACTCTATTGAGAAAGCTCCTGATTCAATAATCAAGGAACCTAAGTCAGCCTCCTCTAGTTCATCAAGGTCAAAATCAAACACCAAGCCCAAACAGAAGTGTGATATGTGCCATTATATCAGCCATACTACTGATAATTGCTACAGAATCCTTTTTTGCATGATCTGCAAAAAGGATGATCACATAACTTCTGATCACTTACAGTATGTAAGATTATCTAATTAAGCAAGTCATACCAATATTGGTCATCAGTATGCTTCATCATCAAAGCAGGGCCAAAGACCTAAAGCAATACCTTTTCCTCCTTGCCCACATTGTGGCTTTAATGATCATCTTCCTGATGACTGTCTCATGAACTCATGCTATGATATATGTGGAAATCCAGCTCATGAGACATCTCAGCATGATAGAGTCATCCAAGCAAGGAGAAGTTCAAAACATCCCCGCATCACTGAGTCTTCCTCAGTCTGTAAATGCAAAACTTGTGGTAGCACACTACACTCAACCACTGACCATGAATCACTTGCTAAGTTTAAGAGACCATCAGACCCAAGCCCACTAGTAAGTAGGTCAGCAAGAGAAACTAATTCAGTTTACTATTTGTGCAGAGACATGTCAGGGAGCCTATTTGGCATCTAGATAGTGGATGTTCAAGGAGCATGACTGGTGTTAAAGAGTATCTGCACAAGTATGTAAAGGAACCAAGACCCAAGGTAGTATTTGGTGATAACTCATCATGTCTCATCAAGGTTATGGTTCAAGAACCGCAATGGTATAGTTTTCTAGAATAGCTTATGTCAATGGTCTGAAATACAATCTCATCAGTGTTAGTCAGTTATGTGATGCTAAGTACATAGTACAGTTTAATGATAAACAAGGTACTATTTTCAATGCCAACAAAAAAGTTGTTTTAATAGCTCCTAGGAGAGATGATGTATATGTTCTTGACATGTCGACTCTCTCTCAAAATGGGAAATGTCTCTTTGCCAAAGCCACTCAAACTGTCAACTGGCTGTGGCACAAGAGACTCTCTCACTTAAACTTCAAAAATATAAACAACTTTGCAAAACAAAACAAGGTCCTTGGTTCACCATCACTGGTTTTTGCAAAAGACAAACCAAAATTTCTCAAAACAAAACAAAATTTCTCCATCAAAAGCTGCCTTCACCTCCTGCATATGGATCTGTTTGGACCTGTCAGTCCAAGATCAATCTAGCATGAGAAGTATACATTGGTCATTGTTGATGAGTTCTCAAGATACACTTGGGTATACTTTCTTTCCAAAAAGAGTCAGGCAGCTGAAACCATAAAGCCATTCATCAGGAAAATTGAAAATCAGAATGACATTACAGTTAAACAAATTAGAACTGAAAATGGTACTGAGTTCATAAATCAAGAGCTTGAGAGTTTCTGTGAAAAAAAAATTTCCCAAAATTTCTCATCTCCTTATACCCCTGAACAAAATGGGGTAGCTGAAAGGAAAATAGAACTCTCATTGAGGCTGCAAGAACCATGTTAAATGGCTCAGCACTCTCAAAGAAATTCTGGACTGAAGCTGTGAAAATAGACTGTTACACTCAAAATAGGTCAATTATAGTCAAAAGACATAACAAAACCCCATATGAGATCTTCAAAGGAAGACTTCATGATATCAGCTACTTTCATGTGTTTGGGTGTCTTGTGTTTATTCACAATCATAAGGATCACTTAGGCAAATTTGATGCAAAGGCTGATGATGGATATTTCTTAGGTTACTCACTGATATCTAAAACCTTCAGGGTGTTTAACACCAAAAGACAACAAGTTGAGGAAACCTTTCATGTCACCTTTGATGAAAGTTCAGAAAGCATCAGGTTTACCAATACCTCAGTGGAGGAAATAGGAATCGATGACTCATCAATATACTCTCCTGATGAGTTCAACACTGAAATCAATTCCTCATATCAAGCTGATGCTGATATCTCATACTATGTCTTGCCTCACAACCTTCCTCAACCAAAAATTAGTGAATTCATTGATGCTCCATCAGTCCCTACTGGGATAGGCAATACTGAACCAAATATTCAGGAACCTGTTATTCATGAACCTCAGCCTGAACATCAAATTATCTCAACAGATGATCTAAATGATTTTGTGGCTCCAGAACCTGAACCCATTCCTGAGTCTCCAATGACTTCATCAAGCTCATATCCTAGACCACAAAGTAAGTGGTCAAGATCTCAAGAAATTGAGCTTGTGAACATCATTGGTGAACCTACTAAAGGCATGCTCACAAGAAGCATGACTGCTAAGCTAACAGCAGCTTCAGCCAATGAATGTCTATATGCTGATTTTTTATCAGAAATAGAACCCAAAAGTGTCACTAAAGCTCTAAAACATCCTAGATGGGTTCAATATATGCAAGAAGAACTTAAACAGTTTGTTACAAACAAGGTCATGACCTTGATCAAATGTCCTCAGGATGTCATTGTCATAGGAATGAAGTGGATTTTCAGAAACAAAACTGATAAAAATGGAACTGTCATTAAAAACAAAGCCAGACTTGTAGCCAAAGGTTACAGTCAACAAGAAGACATTAACTATGATGAGACATTTGCTCCTGTTTCAAGAATGGAAGCCATCAGGATCTTCCTTGCCTATACAACATACATGAACTTCAAGGTTTACCAAATGGATGTAAAAAGTGCATTCTGGAATGGTGAACTAAAGGAAGATGTGTATGTTCAGCAACCTCCTGGCTTTGAGAGTAGTGAATACCCTGACTATGTCTGCAAACTTGACAAAACCCTATATGAACTTAAACAAGCTCCTAAAGCATGGTATGAAACTCTTTCAACCTTCCTGACTCAAAACAAGTTTGTCAGAAGAAAGATAGACAATACACTGTTTATCTATAGGACAAAACAAGATGTGATACTAGTCCAAGTGTATGTTGATGACATCATCTTTGGCTCAACAAATAATACTCTTTGCAAATAGTTCGAAAAACTGATGACAAAGAAATTTGAAATGAGCATGATGGGTGAACTCACATACTTTCTTGGACTACAAATCAGGCAAACTGATAAAGGAATCACCATCAGTCAAGAGAAATATACCAGAAATCTTTTGAAGAAATAAGAGATCTCTGACTGTGCTTTAGTGAAAACTCATTTCAGGGGGCTTGTAGGATTACTGATGTATCTAACTGCTTCCAGACCAAACATACAATTCTCAGTATGTCTAATAGCAAGATATCAGTCCAATCCTAAAGAATCCTATCTCACTGCAGCCAAAAGAATCCTCAACTACCTGAAGGGAACTCCAAGCCTTGGACTTTACTATCCAAAATGTTTAGGGTTTGACCTCAAAGGGTATTCTAACTCTGATTATACTGGCTGCAACATGGACAGAAAAAGTACCTCGGGGTCCTGTCAATTTCTTGGAGGAAAGTTGGTTTGTTGGAGTGCTAAAAAGCAACAATCAATGGCTATGTCTTCAGCTAAAGCTGAATATGTGGTAGCTGCAAGGTTGTTAGGATTTAGAAAATCCAGTTGTTAAAGTGTCGGTCACCTCAAGTATATGTAATCGTTAGAAAGCTCGTAGTCGTAGTTATTTAATGGTAGTTAGTATTTAGTTAAGTAACACCGTGGAGGACGGACATGTCTTTACCCTCTGTATGCCTAATCCACAGCCCGTAGGTGGCGTGTTATGTAAGGTACTATAAATACCCTCTACCTCCCAAGGTAGAGAGTTGGAGCTCATAATAAGATTTTTCTTTCTCTCACTAAGTTCCCAAACCTCTTCACTTTCTCTCTCTAAAACCCTATAGTGTACGCCCCATATTAGTCATGGTTTGATGTGTTTGTGAAATCCAATATGTTACAAATGGTATCAAGAGCCATGGTTTGATCATCTCTCTTACATGTTCTTGGATTTCTAGTGGTTTTATATGGTTTTTGGGGTTGAAAAATTTTAGTGGTATTTGCATCATTTGGACCATTTCTAGTGTTAAAGTTTGAATTTTGATTGTACTTTTGTGTTTAGAATCATTATAAGTGCTTAGGTTTTGATTTGGAAGTTTTGAATCAGTGTGGTTGGGTTAGTTTTTGATTGAAAAGTGTTGCTTTTGAATATTTCTATCTTGCGACTTATGTCTCGGACTTGAGTTCTTCGTAGCGACTTGCCTCTACGTTCTTCAGCGACATGACTTTGTTGTGGGAAGCGACTTGTGACCTAGCGATTTGTCTTTTGAGACAAAGCGACAAATAGTACAAAGTAGTGGTCGTACTGTTTTGTCTAGCGATTTGTCCCTAACGACTTGTCCATCTAGTGACTTGTTATTCTAGCAACTTCTGTGTCTAGCGATTTGTCACTAGCGATTTGTCTTCCTAGCGACTTGTGTCACTAGCGACTTGTTCTTCTAGTGAGTTGTCACTCTAGCAACTTGTGAGCCTAGCGACTTGTCCATTGAAGCGACTTGTATACCTAGCGACTTGGTGCTAAGCGACTTGTCTTCAAGGTTTAAAGCAACTTGGTGTAGTATTTTTTCTGATTGTTACATTTAACGGTTTTCTCTTGATTTAGTAAAATCCCATGAAAGAATCTATTTCCCGGTTTAATCAAAGAGTTATAAAATCCCGTGAAATCTGTAATCATGTCTACCAACATGCCTACAATCATCTCTTCAGAGTCGAGGACGCCACACCGGATCGGATACTCGCCCACCCATGCTTGATAGAACCGACTATGACTCATGGGCTCAACGAATTAGGTCAGTATTGTTTGGGAAAGGAAAATGGGGTTAACATTCTCAAATCAATTGATGAAGGACCGTGTCGATTGAGACTACAAGAGACACACTTGAAACTGCTGCATGACGATACGGTGATCTTAGGTTTGGACGGACCAAAGACATATGATGAGCTCGATGATAAGGAGAAAAGACATACGATGTCGATATCGTGGCTTCAAACATTATACTTGTGGTCTTCCAAAAGACATCTACAACTTAATCAATCACAACACCAAGCCAAGGCGCTTTGGGACAATGTTAAGATGCTTCTCTCTGGTTTTGAATTGACCAAAAAAGACAGGGAATCTCAATTGTATGATGATTTTGAGAACTTCGAAATGAACCCTGGAGAAAGTGTCACTGAATACTATGTGAGGTTCCACAAACTTGTGAATGATATGAGGAATATCAAAATGACCATGCCAAATATTCAGCTCAATTCAAAGTTTGTGTACAACATGAATCCCGAATGGTAAAAATTTGTCACCTCAGTCAAGTTAACCAAAGGATTAAGGAACACCAACTATGAGCAATTGTATGATTTCCTACTTCAGAATGCGAAGCATGCTATGTTTGAACGAATGATTCTTGAAAAGTTCAAATCTAATCAGGGAGAGGCAAGCTCATCAAATGACTCTACAGCATTCTACACAAATGTAGGAATTACCACCAAAGCCTCTCAAGTCATACCAATGGGTAACGGTAACCACAAGCTCATTCCAGATCCAGCATATAAGCCTCCAGACTCAAACACAGTCATGGAACATTTAATCAATCAACTGGCTCTTATGGTTAAGCAAAATCTGAACCACACTCCACACACTAACAATGAGATCAGAACTGCATCCAATCTACACAATCATGCTATTGTCAGAGATGGTTAGATCATGGTGCAACCAATGCAAGGAAGACAGTATGAACAAGGAAAAGGTGGAGTAGGTGGGGGTATGTGGTTAATCAGAATTGTGGAAGGAATGCAAATAAAGGACAAGGAAATCCAATCAAGTGCTACAACTGTGGTGGTGAAGGACATATTGCAAGGAACTGCACATCTACAAAACACCCTCAAAATGCAGAGTATTTCAGGGATAAGATGCTGCTGGTGCAAGCTCAGGACAATTGAGCGGTTTTGAATGAAGAAGAGTTGCTGTTTCTTGCTAAGGGAAATGCCAAAACATATGATCTTGATGTGGATGAGCGACCAATTCAAGAATAGGTCACAATCATCAAAATGCCTTTCAATTTGCCGATCGTGATGCATTTGACTCGATGTCGATGATGAACCCATCGCCTGCACAATCTTCATGGCTAGCATTTCACCAATGGTCTCGTCCAAAGGTCTCATCACCACAACAGTGGTCCATCCAAAGATTCAATCATTTCGAGGTATTAAAACTATACGATGAAGTTGATGAGCAAAGATACATAACGGCACAATCACATGAAACTAATGAATCGATATAGATAATGTGGGTAATAGTAATATTGTCCCATATGATCAATATGTGATACAAAGTGAAAGTGAGATTGTACCAAGTGATGCATCTTCTGCAGTCAATGATGACTATGTCTTTGATGAATACACCGCATGTGCCTCGATGATTCTCATTATCTCGAATCGAATGCGATAAAGAACTAATTGCCATTTATGAACAACGTGGTAAGTCCGAGTTAACTACCCGTGAGCGAGAAATGGATAACCAAATGCGTCAGCTATTAGAAAAGTAATTTTAGAGAAGAAGTGTTAAAACAAGAGTTAAACTCCTTACAAGAAAAGCTTTCTAAAACTGTTAAGCAAAAGCAAGAACTCCAAGATAATGTTAAAGTGCTTAAACAAGATTTTAATGCTAAGGAATTAAAACTTTTGAATGACTTTTCCAATCTAAAAACTTTGAAAAACAAGCTTGAAAATAAGTTGTACGTACAAGGGAATACCATTCAGACTGCTCACATGATCACTAAGCACAAAGTATTAAGCGATAAGCATAGTATACCCCTAGTAGAGGAACCAAATCCAGATTATTGTAAAAAGGCTAAAGCTTTCCATACGATTGTATATGATGGTAATGATTAGAAGATGCCTCTAGGGAGAAAATGGATAAGAAGCTAAAAGATCCTGAGTGTAAAAAACAAAACATAACGATCAAACCCCATGATTACACAAAAGAAAATTGGATCTACCTGAACATGTTTAAGCCTCAAACTCAATTAACCCCAGAACAAGTTTTTTGGAAAAAAGACATGGATAAGCAAAAAGCAAATGTACTTATTGAAACAAACACTCCCCTTAGGAAAGTGCCTCCAGTTACTGTGTATCCTCCGAATACACCAATGCATTTAGTTCCTAGAACTATTCCCACTAAGAGCAAGACCTTAATCAGCCTGTATGTTGTTTATCAACTATTCGTTCATTTTGAGAAGACATGTAAGAAGAGAATCACACCTCCAGGGATAACTGAAGGGGAAAGGGGTTTTGAGCAAAATAAAGAATGCTATTTAACTGAGGTCATACCTTTCTTTAAGCAATTAAAAAGTCAATTTGAGAGTCTTCAAAAAGGGATAGACTCATATATTAAAGAAATGGAAAAGAAATTTGATGCAATGATAGTTGATGTCAATGATTATGAACGGGAACTCAAATATAATGAAATTGAAAGGAAGAACCTGCATATCTTAAATGAGAACTTAGTATTGAGTTGTGTGGCTCAAGATGTGTTTTATACTGTTACTAAGCATTCTATTACTGCCTATCAATTTCATGAATTATCTGTTGCTTTGAAAGTTTCCCATGATCGTGTTATTGAGCTTGAAAACAAAAACTCAAAACTAAATGAGAAAATTGACCAGGATGATCACGATAATTTGGTAAAACACTTTTCTAATCTAGAAGTTGAACATTTGGACTTGCAACTAAAATATCAACATCTCAAAGAAAATGTTAAAACCTCAAACATCAAGATATCCTCGGATGTTCCAGAGTTTGATGCAGTTTTTGAAATAAATTAGAGCTCACTATAACACGATCAGAAAGTTAAAAACCCAAATCTCACAATTAAAGGGTGAAAAGAACAATGTGACTGGCTCTCAAATGCCTCCTCCTTTACATTCTCAATTTTCTCAAAACTTTCATCTACAAAACATCATTAACGTATTACAACAAGAAAATTAGAGTTTTCTAGAAGGAAATGAAAAGGTCAAACGACACTTCAAAGAGTTGTACGATTCAATGAAAGTCACTCGTGACAAAAACAATGAAAAAATAACTACGTTACAAAAGGAAATTGAGAATCTGAAGAGTCAGGTAAAAGGAAAAATGCCACTTGTCTTTAATGAAAATGTTGCATCAAACGCATCTGCAGACTCTAAATACACTGTGACCGTTAAATACATTCCTCCTCATCTTAGAAATAACGAACTTGTGTTTCATAACTATTTCTGTCACCTTAAGGATAGTCTAGAATGCCTCCGTGAGATTTTAGAAGAGGATTGCATAAATAAGCCACTTGATAGTGAAATTAGGTATGCTTGCATATATGCCAAACGATCTCAGGAGCTGTTAGAATGTTTAAGAGCAACATGCCCTAAATCCTTATGTGAGAAAGATAAAGTTGTGATGCCTTGTTCTATGCCTAGTGCTAAGTATGCAACCCATTCTATGCCCAAGATAAGAAAATGAACTTTAATGTGCCTTCAAGTAGCTCGGATCCCAAAGACTTCTAAACCCGAAATGAAAAAGTAGAAAATGAACTAATGTTCCTATTCCCTCACAGAGTAAAAGTGACACCAAAGCGAAAGGTGTCAAAGCCTCAAGGCAACACAAAGAATGATAGGACCATGCAAGCTAGGAATGTTCAATGAAAGAGAGTAGATGATCACCTTAGGAAGAATGAAACTATGTTGAATAAAACGAATCGTGTTGATTCTAGTGTTAGCTCTAAGCGTCTTTGTAATTAATGCGAATTCGCTACTTTTGGCAAAACATGTAATGATGATTGCTTGGTTTCATTACTAATCATGTATGTGGTGTGAATGATTTGATTAATGTCATTAAATACCCGCTTAAAGTTGTTAATGCCAAAAATCAAGCTAAGAAGGCTAGAAAGCAAAGCCGGAAGAAGGTTAGAAAACATTAGAAACCCACAGGAAGAAAATTTAGTAATATAGATTATCAGTGGATACATACTGGCCGCAAATTTAATCTTAATGAGTTGTGCCCTAAATTATCTAAGTCAATGCCCATTAGGAAATGGATGCCCACTGGTAGAACTATACCTTTAAGAAGTGAACATACTTTGAATAGATCTACTGTTTCTACTAGCCCGGCATCTACCACTAATGATTTTATTGACTCGCTCGATGTGGATGTTCCAATCTCTTTGTCTAACCAAGTGGAAGCCATTATTGCATGGGGATCCCAATTATCCGCTTATCCATTCTTGTCTCGTGTTCAACCGCAGTCGCTCGAATCGCTTTGTGGTACCGGACTCAGTTTGCTCCAAGCATATGACCGAGATCGCCATGCTCATGAACTTCGTGAGTAAATTCATCGGACTCGTTAGATTAGGTAACAACCATTTTGGTGCAATTATGGGTTATGGAGATTACGTTGTCGGTGACAGTGTAATCTCCAGGGTATATTATGTTGAAGGTCTTGGTCATAACATGTTCTCTGTTGGTCAATTATGTGATTCCGATCTAGAGGTGGCTTTTAGAAAACATACTTGTTTCGTTAGAGAACTTGATGGTGTGGAACTGTTAAGAGGAACACGTGGTTCAAACCTATACACCATCTCTATCGAAGACATGATGAAGTCTTCTCCAATCTGCTTGTTGTCAAAGGCTTCGAAAACAAAGTCATGGTCGCTGCCTCAATCACTTGAACTTCGCACCATTAATGATCTTTCCGAAAAGGACCTTGTAAGAGGCTTACCCAGATTAAAGTATGAAAATATCATCTTTGTTCAACATGCCAATTGGGAAAAGCAGAAATATGCCCACAAACCCAAACCCGCAAACTCGCTTATGGAAGTTCTTCATACTCTTCATATGGATTGTGTGGACCAATGAGAGTACAAACGATAAATGGGAAGAAATATGTTTTAGTCGTTGTTGATGACTACTCGATTTACTTGGGTTAAGTTTTTGAGGACAAAGGATGAAACTCCGGATGTCATCATCAAACTTATCAAGCATTACGCAGTTCGACTTAACAAGACCGTTAGAATTATTCGAATGCACAATGACAAAGTCAATTTTATGAAAGCATTGGAATCACCATCAAAGAAGTGTTCCACGCGCCTCAATGTAATGGTGTAGTTGAAAGACGAAATCGGCCCCTTGTTGAAGCTGCAAGAACTATTCTAATTTATTCAAAGGTTCTAATGTTTCTTCGGGATGAAGCCATTGCCACTGCTTACTACACCCAAAATCGTTCCCTCATACACACCACTCATGGAAAAACTCCATACGAACTTGTCCATAAACAAAAACCTGATCTCTTCTACCTTCGTGTATTTGGTTCTTTGTGCTATCCAACGAATGACGGTCAAGATTTAGGAATCAAACAAGAAGGGTTACCGAATCTACCACAAAAGAACTCGAGATATCATGGAAACTATTCACATCACGTTTGATGAGCTGTCTGGGAAAATGGCTCCAGGACAATCAAGTTCTGGACCCGCATCACAACCTTCATTAAGTAGCCCCATTAGTTCTTCTCTTATACAAAATCCCTCACTAGCAACTCCATATGTACCCCCTTCGGAAGATGATCTGAAGAAATTGTTTGATCCAATGTTTGATGAACACTATGAGCCTATTGCTAATGATCGCCTAATCCATCAATGAGGTCGCCCCAACCCGCCAACGAGATAACTCTTCGCTTCTATGTCATTGAGTCAAGAAGCACCTCCGCAGATCACTCATCCTCATCATCAAATCCTCAATCATCAAGGGTACATCATGGAAATGTTTCTGGCACCTATGATGGAGATAATCCTTTTGCTACTCCCGAAGATGTTCCATTTGAGAACATATTTGCTCTTGAACCAACTTCAAAACCATCTTCATCAGGAGATCCAAACTCTGCTACTTCAGTTCCTCAACAACAACCACACGAACACCTTAGAAAATGGACACATGACCATCCATTGGACAACATCATTAGAAACCCTTCTCATCCAATATCCACTCGTAAACAACTTGCAACTAATGCCTTATGGTGCTTCTTCAACTCCGTACTATCCAAGGTCGAACCAAAAGATGTTAAAACTGCCATGAATGAAGACAACTGGTTCAATGCCATGCAAGAAGAAATTCATGAGTTCGATCGAGTAGATGTATGGGAATTATTACCTGCTCCTGACTGTGCTATGATCATTGCTCTAAAGTGGATCTTCAAAGTAAAACTTGATGAGCATGGTGATGTGTTACGAAACAAGGCTCGATTGGTTGCAAAAGGATACCGTCAAGAGGAGGGTATTGACTTTGAAGAATCATTTGCTCCAGCTTGCACGTATTGAGGCAATCGTAATCTTCCGGCTAATCCGCAAGTAAGAACATGGTAGTCATCGATGGATGTAAAGACGTCTTTTCTTAACGGAGATCTTAAGGAAGTTGTATACGCCGACCAACCCAAGGTTTTGTGAATCCGAGCATCCTACTCATGGTACGATACGCTATCAAGGTTTCTTCTCTTTAATGGATTCAAAGAAAGGAGCAGCTTGATCCGACATTGTTCACTAGAATGTCGCAAAACACTTAATTCACGCTCAAATCTATGTTGATGATATTATTTTTGCCTCAATCGACCCCAATGAATGTGACCATTTTCTAAGGAGATGGGCTCCAAATTTCAAATGTCAATGATGGGACAAATGTCATTTTCTTGGGATTACAATTTCACAAAGTCCCGAGGCATTTTTATCAATCAATCTAAATATGCTAATGAGATTTTAAAGAAATTTGGATTTAATTCTTGTGACCTGCTGACACTCCCATGGTGGAGCGTACTAAACCGGATGAGGACCACTCAGGGATCATGGTTGACCAAACTAAATATCGTAGTATGATTGGGTCCCTGATGTACCTCACCGCCAAGACCGTACATTATGTTCGTTGTATGCATGTGTGCTAGATACCGTGCTAAGCCTACCAAAAGCACCTTGAAGCGGTTAAACGGGTCTTCGGTATCTCAAGGAACCATCAACATGGGACTTTGGTACCAAGGACACCGTATGTCACTAACGACCTATGCGATGCTTGACCATGCAGATGTCAAGATACACGTCGAAGCACATCGAGGTGCTCGCTTTTGGGTGATAAGCTTGTGAGTGGTCTTTAAAGAAACAAATGAGTACTTCTATATCCTCTACAGAGGCAGAATACATAGCCATGTCATCTTGTTGTGCTCAAATCCTATGGATGAGATCCCAATTATCCGACTATGGCTTTGAATTCAACAAAATCCTCTCAGATTGTGATAACAAAAGTGCCATTGCTCTCTCATGCAACAACGTTCAACATTCAAGACCAAAGCATATCGACATTCGACATCATTTCATTAGGGAGCAAGTGGAGAATGGTGTGGTGGAACTTTATTTTGTGAGGACTGAATACCAGTTAGATGACATCTTCACCAAAGCTCTTCCTAAAGACTGTTTTGAGTTTATCCTTCCACGACTTGGTCTAAAGAATCTACAACCGGAAACACTCAAACGTCTTCAAGAGGAAGACGAGGAGTAAAAGTTGTTCTTCATCCATCTCTTGTAAATATTTATTCAAAAAGCAAAACACAAAATTATAAAACCCACAAAAGAAAATAGAAAAATATAAAATTTCAAAAAATCCATAAAAATTAGAAAATCTTTGAAAAAGCTAAAAATATTTTTCCCATCTTTTCTTTTATTCGATTTCATCTACGGTCTTTGTGTTGTCATTCAAAGAGTGACACGGGTCTTTAGATGAAGTTCGAACGTACATAATTTATTTTGAAAAAAAAATTGAGAGAAAGAAAAACAAAAGGTTTATAGTCATTTCATACTATACCCCGTTTTTAAAAGAAAGAACAGAGCCATGCCTTATCTTATTTTTCAAATATCATGCTCTGATTCTAAAAACAAATGTTTGTCACCAAAAAGACAAATGTTTCCTTCACAAATATTTTTCCTTCTACAAATTCTTCTGAAAAATATTTGTTATCTAATGAAAACTATATAGCTTTGAAAACTAACTCGGACACAATTTTTTTTAAAATCATCTGGACTTGACAGTTGTCAAAATCTCTATCTCTCAATCAACAACTAATGTCATTGATTGAGGGGGAGAATGATTTCAATTAATTCAAAAGGTTATTTGTCATACAATTCGTTCAGACCAAGGCTAATGTCATGTGTTCAAAAGATACTCAAGCATGTTTAATCGTTGAAGTTTAAAGTCTCAAATTTGATCCTTATCGGTTAAATGTTTTCATAAGTAAGTCGCAATTCTCCTCAAAAGCTATCAAAATCAATTTAAATCTATAGAGATGACAAATCTTAAATGACTTGAAAATTGTGATCGGGGGAGAATTTTTGATTTAAATTGGATTTAAACTGATAATTCGATAAATGGTTTTATAAGTGATTAGCAAGCTCTCCTCCCTACATGTGCCAAACGATTTCAAATTTTCCATGCACATGTTAAAGGGGAGCATCTATATCAAACCAAAAAGGATTGAAACGTGATTGCTTTGTCTCTAAGTGCAGGTTTTCCCTAATATGTGCAAAACACTTTCGAATCTCGATGCACATATTGAGGGGGAGCAACTTTTGGAAAACCACATTCTTTCACAAAAATATCTTTAACTAAGTATGAAAAATACTAATTTTGATCGGAAAAGTGATGTAGATATTTTTAGAAAATGTTAATCAAATAAGTGAATTTTTCCTCTAGCCTCCATGTGCCAAAACGATTTCAAGTATACGATGCACATGTTGAGGGAGAGCTTTTTCTAAAATATCAAAAACAATTCAGGTACAAAATGCTTTGATAATATATCACAAGTACCTGGATTGATTTTCAAATGGTTTTCAATTGGTTCCAATGGTAGATGAATAATACCAAAAAGACCTACCAAATTTACTTTATGTATGGTGATATATGGATGGTTAGGTTAGGTATTCGTTCCCACGATCCCGCCTGAGCTGGAGTGATCTACCCATGGACAATCCACTAGATAGTGTAGAGTCCTTAGGTATGATGAAAAAGGAGAAAAGTGAGAAATGGGAAGAGTGCGGACTGAGATAGAGCTAGAACTGGAATAAACCCAACAAGGTTCTAGTAATGAAGTCTCGGTAAGCACTGAAGGAAGAATGAAAAAGAAATGAATGTAAAAAGGGTGAAAAGAAATAGCCCTCCATTATTTCAACCTTAGGGTAGAAACCGGGTTCAATTCATATGCTACTGGCTGTTACCTAGGTAACACCGGTATTGAAGACAAGACGTTATGGACCCAGTGACGCACTACACTACATCTTCCCAGGCTACTCAAGTTCCTCTTAAAAGGACTTGTTTCATTCTCACGGGGAACCTACATTATTTATTAACTTTCTCTTAGAGATTGTTAATATTGAAGAAGGAGACCCTCTCCCTAGTCTCCGACATAGGAACCAAATGTGCACTATTGAGTCTAGAGCCACGAGATCATCTATAAATCTCATTAGGACGCAATCAATGAAGACTCATTGTTTCACACTATGTGGAAAGTGAGAATATATCTTATGAGTCCTACGCATTATCCTTGTGGTATTGCCAGAACATCTGAGTGATATGCCAGCATACTCACAATGAAGATGGAAAGCCTTCTAGAGCCAACATCAAACAAGCTCTTGGTAGGTGGCATGTGAGATCTATCCAATAGATCAACCATGTGACAACTGAACATAAACAATGGGGCGATTCAAAATTATGAATCAATCTCGTTCGTAATGGATTGACGGATACCTTTGAAAACCGGTCGTTGTGCTTAAAATTCTTTTCTAGCACATCGATCGTATTAATATTTCAAAATAAAAGGTGTTTATGATTGATAATTGGTTTTCCTTAAAACCTTCGTTGTATTGCAAAACACTTTATATTGAGCAAGACACGATTGTTTTTCAAATCTCTTTCATCAATCGGTGAATCCCAATTACCGGTTCACTCACTCCGTGTTATCTTCTTTGAGACGTTCCGGTTTGAGAACGGCTAGAGCAATTCGAAAACCCACAAAGAGATTCTTCGGATTATACCGATCACGACGAAGATTGTAATCGATCAACGGGAACCATGGGCCGTGTACCTCAATTCAATGAAAGTGATCAAAGACACTTTTTGTGCACTTTATTGCTAAAAGTTGTGTGCAGGTACACCCGACGTTTGCAACTGATCAGAATTGATAGGTCAATCCATTGCCACATGCTCACACAACACATTCATTTCTAAAGAAATCATTCATCAACAACTCTGATATTGTCACTCCATGCTTCTGCTACGCTGCTTCAAATATCATGAATCAACTAAAGCTTCCGTTACTCTGATGAGAAGAAATCATGATCCAGAATGTGAGCATGTCGGTCTAAAAGTCACAACATCACATAATGTCAACACTACAAAGGAAGAGTCAGAGATTTATGGAATATGATGATCTCAAAGCAGGCTCAAAACTCATCATCATGTGGATCAATTAAAGACCTCCACTTGGATTAATCATACATGCAAAACATGAAGAATCAAAGACTACGGGCTACAGAGCATAAACAAGAATCCAAGAACAATCTTAATGTAATATCTTTTTGTATTCTATGTAATTTGAGGTGACCTCCCTTAGGGGGAGATTGTTCGGATTTAGAAAATCGAGTTGTTAAAGTGTCGGTCACCTCAAGTGTATGTAATCGTAAGAAAGCTCGTAGTCGTAGCTATTTAATGGTAGTTAGTATTTAGTTAAGTAACACCGTGGAGGACGGACGGGTCTTTACCCACTGTATGCCTGATCCACAGCCCGTAGGTGGCGTTTTATGTAAGGTACAATAAATACCCTCTACCTCCCAAGGTATAGGGTTGGAGCTCATAATAAGATTTTTCTTTCTCTCACTAAGTTCCCAAACCTCTTTACTTTCTCTCTCTAAAACCCTATAGTGTACGCCCCATATTAGTCATGGTTTGATGTGTTTGTGAAATCCAATATGTTACAAAGGTGTTGTGCCAATGTGCTATGCATGAAAAGTCGACTTAGGGACAATGACATCCATTACAAAATGGTACCCATCTTCCGTGATAACACCAGTGCTATTGCAATCTCCAACAACCGTGTCCTTCCCCAAAGAACCAAACACATTGATATCAAATATCATTTTATCAGGGACCACATCATGAAAGGAGACATTAAACTCAACTTCATCCCTACTGAATATCAACTTATTGATATCTTCACCAAACCCTTGGATGAACCTACCTTCAGGAGACTGAAAGCTGTATTAGGAATGCTTGACATTGAAATTCAGCACCCTGACAATCAATCCTGATCTCAGCAAGTTCTCTCTGAAATGGTCGTTGATCCCTAAACAAAACCCAATAAAAATATTCTCACTGAATGAGTAAGACTCATTCAGGGACCCTGACAATAGCTATAGAGCATTGAATGAGTAACTAAATTCTCTAAGTATTTCAGTTACTTAGTATCCTAGGTTGGTAAACATACCAATTTAATATAGGAATATATGTCTCTATATCCTTTCGTCATCCAAGTCAAAGGTCCACCTCCACATTATCTCATCCCACTTGGCATTAAATGCCCCCTCTCACAACAAATATCCTTAAGATATTTTAATCACTGCAAATGCACTGCAACTGTTTCCTTGAAAACCAGGAAAATACTACGGGTAGTGGAGTGGTCGCATTAAATGAGGTAAATAAAACGTTTTCAATAAACAACTTTACAATTCCTCATATGTGCAAAAACTACCCTCTCACCACTCTATAAATACCCCTCTCAAAAACACAAAAACACACGCTGTCAAAATCCTTTCAAAACTCAGAAACAATTATGTGTTCTTATCACCAAAACCAGTTTTAAGAAAAACTCCTCTCTGCAAACACATACAAAATTTTTACCATAAACTTTTAAAAGAATCTAACTTCTTTGATTGTTCTTGTCAAAAGTTATCAAAAACCCTAAAATCTTTTAATGGAAATGGCAAGAACTCAAAGTCTTCAGTTTGCATCACAGTGGGTAGGAGGTCTTGAAAGTGTTGAGTTTAAAACAAATAATGTTATAGGAAATTTTGAATACCCACATGATGTCCCAGCCTATAAGGGAATCATGAAGTTTTTGTTAAACTGCCCACTGAAAAAGGCCTTTGTTTAGTCCCCTTCTATACTGTACCAAAACCCCCTCAGGGAGTTTTGGGCAACTGCAGTGGCCTATGACTCGACACCCTCAACTGATGAGATAGACCTTAGACCCCTTAGGGAGTTTCTCATCAACTTCTCAATTTTAAATGGGGAACAATCAGTCACTCTGGACTATAAAACTTATTGTACCTCTATAGGGCTTGACTATAATCCAGGAAAATATGTTGCTCACCCTAACCCAGCCACTATTAAATCTGAGTTAGGTAAAATTGTTTTGGATCCAAAATTTTGGGACAAAACCCCAGTCACCAAGAACTCCTTTCCCGTGGCTTGGAAGATCCTGTTCACTTTTGTGATTCAGGTTCTTGGCGGGAACCATTCATCCACTGAACAGACTAATTCTATTCAGTTGATGATGGCATACAGATTGATGAATGGGACTTATGTCGAAATTGGGAAGATCATTTCCAGTGATCTCGTAACCAAGCTACAGAGCAAAACTAGGGCGAAATATGTTTTGTACCCTAGGTTTGTCTCATGTGCTTTACAAGTGTTACTAGGTTGCAATTATCCTCAGAAATGTAAATATGGCGCTTTACCTGCCGCCCTGAGCCTCTTAAATTTTCAAAGGACCCATCCCTTGTCACTGAAATCTAATTGACGGCCCATATGGTTGCTATAAACAACCATAGGGACTCAGTGTCTCAAACCCTACTCTCAAAAAGAGAAAGGGGAATTCTCAGACTGGGACTAAAACCAAACCCAAGTCTCAGGGCCTTGAGGCTTCTGGAGCACAGCCTAAAAGGTACAAAAGGTCCCAAACTAATAAGACACCCAAGGCGACCAAGCAACAACCACCCTGGTTACAACGAAGGACACTAATCAATCACAGTCAGTGCCCTTGGTCCCAAAGCCTACTCCTCAAGATCCAGAGGGAAACACACAACCTGTTGGTAGGGGAGCGCCTTCCACTCAGCGTAATGAGGACATTCGCAAATCAAAGCTTTTGTCTAAGGGCACAACTACTGATCCCAAAGACTCAGGGGGAAACGAACAACCCACTGATAGGGATATCACTACCACTACTTCTAAGGATGGCACTGGGAAACACCTACCAGTGCTTGAAGGAGCACATAGGGACAAAGACTCGGAGGGAAAGGAACAACCCGCCGATACGGAACTCACTACCAATCCAGACTCCGGAGAAGACACTGGAAAAAATCCATCAGTGTATGAGGGGTTAATGGAGGACAAAGACTCAGGGGGACAAAAACCACCCGCTGATACGGAACCCATCACCCCCACTGGTCTTCTTACCGTTGCAGAGGTCAATAACATACTATTTTATGATGAAGAGCTTGCTGCTGACAATAAGAAAGAAATCTTTTCTGCTGGTGAAGAGATGGACGTTGATGTTCAATAACAAGAACAAGCACATCAGCCTGATCCAAAGAAGCCTGAGGAGTCCCCCTTTCAAGCTGATGATGACTCCTCTGCTTCTTCAGACTCTTCAACTTCTGACGAACTGAAGCAATATGACAACACTCTTCCACTCACTTAAAGGTAGCTTGTTATGTGGTTAAAAAGGGCTTCAAGGAGGCTATACTCTGGTGTTACTGATACTCTCTGGGATCAGCATGTTGAAGCAGCTGCAAGTTATGCTGATCTGAAAGCTGAAGTGGTTGCTAACCATGAGAACAACGATCAGCAGAGGGATTTCATCTATGACCATTTTGACAAGCTTGATTACAACCTTAAAAGTTTCTCCAAACCTTTCAGGATGCTCACACTATGCTGGATGAAATCAAAAAATCCGTCAAGGAAGACCCTGCACTCAACTCAAAGTGCTTGAGGCTATGGAGACCTACATGAAAAACTCCTCCAGTCTCATTGAACTCATCACAATGCTTAACATTGCAAATGTTCATGTTCTTACCTCCTCTATGTAGGCTATTCAGTCCATCTTAGGCTCACTAGATACAAGGGTTGCAGACTTGGCTAAATCTTCTTCTTTTATGGCCTGGAATCTCGGGCCTAGATTGTCAGCACTGGAAACATCTCAGGGCAATCTTGATGTAAAGGTCATAAATCTTCAACAAGATACATCAGAAATCAATTCCATGGTCTCGGAGATCTATCAATTCTTGAAGGGTCAAGCTGCTCCTTCTCCCTCAGTGACATAAACAACTATTGCTCTCACTGATGCTGCGGCAACAGTTGAGGGGGAGAGAGCTACTGAAGAGAATTCCTCTCACACTGAGGGGGAGCCAACTCAACATGTATAAAAAACACCCATCTCATCTATCCCACCACCAGGAACACCAATCACAACAACAATCTCAGTGACAACAGCAACAACAACGCCAATAGTCACAACTATACCCCCACTGGTATCAACGTCCTCATCATCAGTCCAAGACAAAGGCAAAGCCATCATGACCACACAAGAGCCTGAGCCTATCAGTATCGCTTATGAAATACAAAGGAAAAAGTACTTGTTCACTCCTGACCAACTGACTGCCTATCTTGAGAAGGAAGACAAAATCAAGAAACAAGCTGAGGAGGAGCAAATAAGCAAAGATGCCTTGGTTAAAGTGGTTCATGAGGAAGCTGAGAAGATAGGGATCGATCCAAAGACACTAGAAAAGGGACAAGCTGGTCTTAAGTTTAAAGAAGCTCAGGTTACTGAGATGACTGCTTTAAGAAAAATACTAGATGAAAAGAAAACAGAAGGCTGCTGCAATCAGACAAGCAAGGATCGATCACTACAATTGGACCATGACAAGCAAATGGGCCCCTAAGAAAATCTCTGATGTGAAAATCATCCCTAGATCCAAACTACTGGCAATGAATGTCTACAAGGGGATGACAAGAGAGATTTTGAAGTTCATGATCAGTTTAAATTCACTGAACTTGTGAACTTGTGAACTTGGCCCTATTATTGAAAAGAGGAAAAATGTAGTTGTCAAGATTTGATGAAGTCTATCAGCTTAAGGTATGAAAACTGAGGGATGCACCAGCTCAACTTGGAATACAATCAGCTCTCCTTGAAGCTCAAGGATCTCAATCTCAGTTATCACAAAGAAAAAGGAAGAGAGTTGAATCCGAGCCTGAAGCTAAGGTCCCTGGTTTTGATTGTAATAGAGAGCTGCCTACAGGGGTAAATTTTGTGAACTGCTTAGTTATTGAAGAGCCTGAAAGAGGACTCTTCTTCATTGATGTATATGGAAACCCAGCATTTCAAAGGTGGAGTGATATCGATCAGGCAGGTGTAGCTACAATGCTGAGTTACATAACAGTGGCCTCTCAAATCTAGTCTCCTGCAAACATCAGGTTCTGTGCTGACCTCAATGCCAAAGTAAGAGATCATCCTGACAAAGCAACTCTACTCTCCAAGAAGCCAAAGCTAGAAGCACTGGGAATCCACCTTGGATGACATCATTCAAACCTTTATCATTTCATCTTTTGTACTAGTGATAGAAACTTTGTAATCTTATGAATAAACGATGTATGTTTTGTTAAGAAAATTCAGTGTTCCTTGTTATGTTCATTAGTACATTCAGTGCAAGAAGATGCCATTTCCTCACTTACACTGATCAAACACTTAGGCTATTTGTATATCCAAATAGGGGGAGACTGTTAGGTTCAGTAAATACCCAAACCCCTTAATTCTAGGATATGAATAGAAAATATCCTAAGTATTAAGATCCTTAAACACTAACAAGTCACTGAGCGCATAGACACTCAGTGAGCTATCTTCAAGACACTCAGTAAGAGAAGAATAAAAAGTCTCTCCACTCAGTAAGGCGGAACTTAAGGGGTAAATACTGAGTCAAGAAGAAGATAGTGGATTCAGTGAGTGATGACAATAACTCACTAAATCCCAAAACTCCTCACCAACTATTATCATTGAAGACAAGACTGAAGAACAAGACTAAAGGCTGAGAAGACTGAAGAATGGGTGGGACAAAACGGTTAAGCTTGAAGCGAATAAGATGGAGTGCTTATCCTCAAGAAGTCAAATTTCCCTGAAAGGTTCAATGTCAGTGCTGACAAGCAGAAAGTTGTTTTGTCCTTTACCAAATATAGCCTTTGTAACCAGAGACAAAATACATCAGTATTTTATCTTCTGTAACCTGTCAGTTTGTCCTCTAGGATAGAGTTAAAAACCATACTTGTATAAATAGCATAAGAGTTGGAGTGAAAGATTTTAAACTTGTGCAATCAATTGTGAAAAACACATGCAAGCAATCTTTCACTCCTCCAAATATGACTATGTCCTTGAGATAGCTCAGTGGTACCTGAATAGTTGTGCTTAGACTTAGCTAAGCTTCGTGAGGAGTGATACAATACTTTTCATTTCAATCCCAAGTACTATTCCGCAAGGACTTGGGTAATGTATTCTTTTTTATTTATTTTAATAAAGAATATAAACGTTGAAAATTACTCAGTGTGTTTATCTTGTTAAAACTTATCTTTACTTGCATTACTTCAGTCATGATTCACAATTAGTAGTTTTCTTTATTTTAAGCTACTTGTGAAACGGGAACAACAAGGATTGCTGAGAAAAAGCACAAACATCTTTTGAATATTGCAAGGAGTTTATTGTTTCAAAGTGGTATTCCTCTAAATATGCGGACATAATGTATCTTAATTGTTGCCTATCTTATTAACAGGTTGCCATCTTCTGTTCTGAATGGTAAATCTCCTTTTGAGCTTATTTATGGTCAGAAACAAAAACTCTCATCCGAGAAGTTTTGGATGTATGTGTTTCTCATTTGTCCTTAACAATTCTGATAAGTTTTCTTCCAGATCTGAAAAATGTGCTCTTATTGGGTTTTCCACAACCAAAAAGGCTTACAAAGTTTACAATCTTGAGTCTAAAATGATTTTTTGCTCCAGGGATGTTAAGTTTTATGAAATTATTTTTCCTTTTAAACTTCAAAAAGACCAAAATCATTTTAATGAAACTTGTGAGTCTAATTTGAATAGTCTAAACTTAGATGAGAAAATTCTGATAATCTAACTTCTCAAAGTCCTAATGATGAAAAGAGATGTACATATACCCCCTATGATGATGGTAGTTGTAACACCCCGATTTTTATATGTTTCAAAAATAGAATTATATATTGCTATTAGCAAAGTAGAAAAGTCTTTATGTTAGCATTTTATAGAGATAAGGACTTAGAATGCAAGATAGTTGGAAAAAAGGACTAACAGTGCAAAAGACTTTACGATGGGTACTAACCTTTTCAAATTACAAAACTTACAAGATAAACTTAAATAGCTTTCCTTAGTGTGAAGAAAAATCAGAATTATCACAAATAAAACACATATGTGTATGTGTTGTACCATAGGTGGCATGCTAAGATCATAAAGGAATTAGAAAGATATTTTTCTCCAAGGTAAATGGTTAAACACAAGTTATGATTTCATGTTTATGCTAAATTAGGGATTTTAATTATTTATTGCATATTTAGAGATTACGTAAACCTAGTTTTATTTATGGTGAATCATGATGAAATTGAAGTTATAAGTATTATTGTTATGATATAAATATGTTAGGAATTATGTGCTCAAGTTATAGTTAATGATATAGAAAGATTCAAAGATTAATGATGCTAATTGTTGTTGATGATGAAGTATGTCTAGTTAAGGAGTGTTTGGAACAAGCTTATTAAATGCTTAATTAAGCAAGATAGGTTATGGGCCTGATGAAATATGATCTTAACATGTTAAATAAGCTGTAATATGATTTTGGTAATTAGTAGAATAGCTTATCATGAGTTTTGGTTGGTTTTGGTGATATTTAAATTTGGGACAGCAAGGTTTTTTAAAAAATACGCAGACTTAGAAGGGACAAGGAGAATAAATCGTTTGTCTGATTAAGATAAAATATGAGCGAAAGTTGTAGCCCTCTGAGTCTACTTTAATTTTTATTCTTTAAGTTTTTGATCGTTTGGAAGTTAAATTGGTGTAAAGTGCAAAATACAGCAGCAACCCAGGAAATTATGCACTTAAAGTGTTTTTGAAAAAGTATGTTTAATGTGGAAATAACACCTTAGATGATCATGTTTAAGTTTTTAGACCCGATACATGTTAGATGAATGTGTTAGCAAGTTCTAAAAGCATTATAATGGTTATTATGTGATTAGGTGCTCGTGGGAAGCTAGTGGATCACTAAACAAGACTTAAAGGTGAGTAATGGTTCATTAGCTTCATGTTAATAGATTAAACATGATGATGGAACTTGTGCATGGTTTTAGAGATAGCCAAAACAAACCATGAATAGTAGGCTCATAATAAGCATAATTTAACAAGTTTAGAGTGCCCAAAAACCGCACCAAAAGTCAAGTAGCGTACCTAAGAAATGCACGATGTAGAACTCCCATAGTAGCATCCTAAGTGGATGACACGTGCTTTTATAGTAGCATCCTAATTGGATGACCAAGCATCCTATGCGGATGACCCATGCTTGAAAAGCACTTATGTCCTAAGTGGACGACCCAAATCAGAAAAGCACGTATAATAAATTTAGAAACCGTTAGAAGAGTACTCGTTGGCTAGGGAAGTTCTCACTCATAGAAGGACGACTACGCATCGTCTAGTCAGAATACACGTGCTCAGGTATCATGTCATGATTAAGAATTCAGAATAAGTCTCTGATAAGGATTTAAAAGGTACACTTTTGAGGGGTCATTTAAGCCCTTAATCAATCACTTTTGTATCCGTTACTGCTTAATTTCTTTCCTTTTCACTTTCTAGGTCTCTTGAAGGCAAATTTCTAGAATGACACTTATTCGGACGAAAAGGCACGAATATATGAAGAAAATGGCCAAAGTCAAGAATCAAGACACTCAAGCTGTTGGAAGTGAAGGTGACGGCGTCACAACCAAATGGCGACGCCGTCACGACATGCTTTGTGACGACTCAGTAGCGAAATTGCTATTTTACACTTGACGGCATCAGGTAAAGAGTAAGGCGTCACAACTCAAACGGCCTAGATTCGGATCCCGACGGCGTCAGAAGATGAAGCCGACGGCGTCACAGCCATAAAGTGACGGCGTCACAAAGTTGACGTGGCCAAGACGAAAACCTAATGGCGACGATCTGACGGCGTCACAAATAAAGAGTGACGACGTCGCATGTTGTAACTCTATATATAGAATTCTAATTTTCAGATTTCGGAGGAGGTAGTTTTGTGGAGTAAAACCTAAACCGAACTTTGGCTGTCTTGGGCAGTATCTTAGGGTTCCATACCCTATTTTACAACAAGATAAGTGATTTACTTCATTAATTCAATTATGTCTTCATTAGTTTGTGTGTATGCTTGCATGTTTTCCATGTCCGACTAATTTATTTGTGTGTTTGCTTAGATCTATGAAACCTAGGTATTGAATATTGATTGGTTGTCTATTATCTTAATTGTGATTGACCTAGGATTGCCATAGGTCATTCGTTGTGTTTTTAATGCTTGAGTAATCTTTGTGAACATTAGTTTATAATCACCTAGAGTTATTGTAGGCTAAACATCCAAAGAGAACCTTAGAGTTAGTTTATGAATCCTATAGATTTCGTAGGCAATAACCTTAAGGTAAACTCAAAGAGTTAGGGAAAAACGCATACCCTACGACCTTAGAAGACACAACGCGTTAAGAATAAGGACGTGACAATGCAACCATCAATAGGAGATAACTAGGGAGTAGTAGCATCTAGGTAAACACATCTTTAAATCATCATATGAGCACACAACAATAGACATAGACTACCCTCACCTTAGCTTAGTTAATTAGATAATTAGATAAGTAGAGTAATCGGTAGAAATACCCCCCCCCCAAAATCCAATACCCCGAGATTCGTACCTTTCAATTTTCTAAAAAATATAAAAAGAATAAAAAATAATCTTCCTCAACCCCAACCTTAGCGTAGTAATTTCTCACTAGCATTCCTATTCCCCTATAGAACGATATTAATTCCCGAGGCTTACCCTAATACTACATTACAACGATTAGGTTCACTGCCTAGGGTGTTGAAAAACTTGCTCGACGAAAAGGAAGTTCCTTTGACTCCGAACGCGCGTTGTACGCGTATCAAGTTTTTGGCGCCGCTCCCGGGGAATAGAATAGCTAGTTAGGAGTCCACCTTGTTTTGGTTCCCTTGTTGATTCCTATCAAGTAAGCTTTTTTCTCACTTTTAGCTTCCTTGTAGTCTATCCCCCTTCTTCGTGACCTTTGTCGTAAAACCCATCACTCACCATGATTCACATCTTTCGTCGAAGTGTCTTCACACTACCCTCCCCCAATCCTCCTCCCAATCCCGAAATAGAAAACGCAATCCCACAAAACCCTTCACCCGTTCACTACTTAGGAAATCACCTAAGGCATATTGAAATAAATTGGCAACATCATAGTCCTTTCTATGACTCGGATTCCGATGAGGAGTTTGATTATGGTGAAGCACTTGATAACGGGGAGGTCATCGATGAAGTTAATTTTGAAATGGAAGAAGACTTCTCCCAATGTTTTGACCCTAGGTGTAGAATTGAGGCTAATGGCCCCTTTAACATGAAATTTCCTTGTAAGATAGGATTTGAAAGTTTTGATGCTAACTTGCACTCATTCTTACCTTTAAACTTAATCTCAAGAAATCTATATAACAAAACAAAGGTAGATGAATTAGCCTATCAAGGGGATAATGTTGTTGATGCGGTCACTTACTTGGATGTGTTTGTCGGAAGTTTTGCCTATGTGGTTGAATTCATGGTCCTTGAAGATTTTGGAGAATTCATTGTTGGAAGCCTTACTCAAGTTATATTTGGAACAAACTTTAAGAGAATGACTAGGTTGAATGAACGGATGATTGATGGTCTAATCACATTCTCCGATGGAGTTGAAGATTTTGTCTATCAAATGCCCCGCACACATCCTAGGTTTAAGCACAAATATATAGAGGCATACAATCGGATGGCTCACATTCCGATACTTAGTGAGAGAGATAAACAACAAGGACTTAGGCATACTTATTAAAAAAATGAGTGATACTATAAAAAATGCCTAGAGTTAGGAGATGATTACAAGAAGAGCGAGAAAACATTGGAATGGCTTAGGTATGGGCACGTAAGCGTGCACGAGACCACGTAGGGGCACGACTTTGAGTTTAGCTATAACACTCATAAATAAAGGAAAGCACTTCGTGGGAGGCAACCCATGCTTAATTGTTTGCTTGTTTATGTGTCGTATATCTTTTTATTGATTGTTTATTCTCATGTTTGAATTTGTAAAAATGCTTTATTTTGTCTTTAACGTCGTCTTAATTACATATAAAGGTATTTTACAAAAGGGATAAGTGTAGGGAGGATTACACACGTTTTCAAAAAGAATGTGAACATGAGAATTACGATTATTAAAAAGATATACATGTGTGTTTGTTAGAGTCAAATGCTTGTATCGAGTCATAATGGATGTTTTGCAGAAGTTTTCTAGATTCTAAAGATATAAATTTTCCGTAAATTTTTCCGTAAAATCGCAGACCGGTTTACGTCAGATAACTCGACAGCATCAAGAGGAGTAGACACAGCTTCTAGCTTTTTCTCATTTTCTGTGCTACTTTTAAATTTTTGGAATTTCTCAGGTCTTAGTTTTCCAGAAAATCTGTAAACATCCATTCCACAAGCATTATATCCTAGTTTAGTATAGTCATATATAGTGTTACTGCCGATTTTACACGAAGGTTTCGTCTGTTTTCTTCAAGTGTGCAGGTTTTATGTATCAAGAAGAAGATACGTAAGATTTGATGGAGCTTTTCACGCATACATTCTTCTTGGAGAAGAATTTAACCACAACTTCACACGGATCCTACCAAGCTAATCAGGGGAGTATTAGTTTCTTTCATTTTTAATTACCTTCCATTATCATAACTTTGATACTTTCGAGGAACATTGGGGACAATGTTCAGTTTAAGTGTAGGGAGGAAAAATAAAACGGAAACTTTGAAACTATGCTTATCCTTGACTATTTGCCTTGTCCAATATCATTTGTATAATAAACCATGAGAAATATCGGTTAGGGTAATTTTGGCACCAAATTTAAAATTTTTCATGACATGTAGGAGTGGGCCATTAGTTTTAATATAGCGTCTCATGGATAGGAAGTTATATGACTAGCACAAAACCCTTTACCACTTAAATTCCACCCAAAATGTGAGGATCGCCCTTAGATTTGTAGGAATTAAAGCATTCCACTTTAATGCTTCGAGAGTGTACCGGTAGTATAATAGATTCTAGAACTTGTTTTGTGATGCATTCCGAGATCGCTAGTGAGACTGCACTTGTGTAGTTAGGAATAACTAAATTATAAGAGGCATTAGGATAACCCTTGTTTGATACCCGTATTATAATTACTTCTTCCACATCGGTTGAGTAATTCCCCCACACCCTTGCGTTGTACTCATCTTTAGTACACGATAACCCTAGTTAACCCCTTAGAGCCTATCCTTTTCACGGTTCTCATGATGTTTCGGTTTTCCGAAATACCAATGAAGAGCATTGTTTACATGGCTTCACTACTTTCTGCATTTCTGGTCTAGAAGTGCTGGGATCTGAAGTTCTAGGAGGCACATCAAAGGTTGCTTGCTTGAATTTTGACATGGAACAAGGCATATCAAGGGTCACATGCTTGGCTTTAGGCATAGAACAAGGCACAACTATTCTATCTCGCCTATTGCTAGATTTCGGACTTGTGACAATTACATACTCTAAGAGTTCCTGAGATCGTTTGGCATCCATGCAGGCATAGGCTATAGTACTATCAAAAGGTTTTTCTAATCTTTCATCTTCAACAATCTCACGGAGACCCTTCAAACCGCCCTTAAGGTATGAGAGATATGCTTTATGTGCAAGTTCATTATTCCTAATGGGCGGGGAATATATAACATATCGATAGCATATTTATCACAAGCGTAAACCTTAGGAACAGTATTTGCAATTTGGGATTGGCAACTTTCCTTTCACCTCACGCTTGATTCTCAATATCGTTAAGTAAAGAAGTTATCTTTTCAATTTGTTTATCATGATTAACTTTAAATGAATCACATAACTCTTTGTTTTGATCATTAACCTTTGAAATTTCACTTTAAAACAATCATTTTCCTTTTGCAAGTTATCAATTATGTTTTGAAGTTGGAAATTCGAGAATCTAAAGGTGGAGGCATATGGGAACCAATACATCCTTCTTTTCACCTTTCGCCAGTGAAATTTGGGCTTTCAATCTTTTGATCGTGTTACAATGAGCTCGAATTTGTTCATCACGTTTGCTAATTTCAAAAGCGCAACAAACTCAGAGCATCGAGGATGTCTTGATATTTGAGGTTTTAACATTTTCTTTGAGATGTTGATGTTTTAATTGCAAAGCAAGATGTTCAACTTCTAATTTAGAATAATGTTTGACCAAGTTATCATGATCATCCTGTTCTATTTTCTCATGCAATTTTGAATTTGTTGTTTCAAGCTCAATGACACGATCATGGGAGACTTTCGAGCAATGATAATTCATGAAATTGAGAAGCATTAATGGAACAATTTGTAGCGATGAAAACACATCTTGAGCAATACATTCGAAATCGATTCTCATTCAAAGTATGCAAGTTCTTCCTTTCAATCTCACTATATTTTAATTCTCTCATAGTCACTAACCTCAACAATCATTGCATCAAATACCTTTTCCATTTCTTTAATATCGAATCGTCCCCTTTTAAGACTCTCAAATTGATCTTTTAGTTGTTTAAAGAAAGGCATGACCTCGCTTAAATAGCATTCTTTAGTTTGCTCAAACCCCTTTCCCTTCGCTTATACCGGTGGGTGTGATCCTTTTCTTACAAGTTTTCTCAAAATCAACAAATAGTTGAAAGATAACATATTCATCGATTAAGGTCTTGCTTTTAGTGGCAAGAGATCTAGGAACTAAGTGCATTGGTGTATTAGAGGATACACAGTTGATTTAGGCGCTTCCTACAAGGGATTCTTTTCAACAAGATTTTCACTTTTGCATTTCCATATCCTTTTCCGAACACTTGTTCGGGGGTTAATAGAGTCTGAGGCTTAAACTTGTTCAAGGAGATCCAATTTTCTTTAGTGTAATTATGGGGTTTGATCGTTATGTTATTCTTTTACACTCGTGATCTTCTAACTTCTTATTCATTTTCTCCCTAGTGACTTCATCGATTTCTTATCTTCCTCGGTGCACTCAACGCAACTAGGTTTCGCCTGAGGCTTAAGGATTTCATTACCATCATAAAGCACCTTATGAGCATTTCTAGCCTTTTAATTACCTCTGGATTTGGTTCCTCAACAAGGGAATGCTATGCTTATCGCTTAAGACTCGATGCTTAGTGATCATGTGAGCGGTTTGAATGGTATTCCTTGTACGCACAACTTATTTTCAAGCTTGTTTTCAAAGTTTTTAGATTGGAAAAATCATTCAAAAGTTTTGATTCCTTAGCCTTGAATTCTTGCTTAAGCATTTTAACATTTTCTTGAAGTTCGTGTTTTTGCTTAGCGCTTTGGAAAGCTTTTCTTGTAAGGAGTTTAACTCTTGTTTTAATACTTCTTCTCTAAAATTACTTTTCTAATAATTGTACGCATTTGGATATCCATCTCCTGCTCACGAGTGGTAAGTTCAAACTTAGCACGTTGTTCGTATATGGCAACTTGATCCTTATAGGTATTGAGTTCAGTGGTCAAGGAATCATCAGGCACAAATGCAGTGTACTCATGCAATTCATAATCATCATTTTGAGAAGAAGATGCATACCTAGGTACTGCAGAAACTTTCATGCAAGTTTCCTCTGCATTAACGTGCACAGGTTGTGGCCGGTGCATCTCCATTTTGAGTACATCCGAAGCTTCCATGTAGCGTTCCTTTGCATTAGCTTGCACGGGTTGTGACTGGTGCACCTCTCTCTCTTGTGAACATGAGCATGAAGATTCTATTTTATCATTGTCCGACTCATCATTATTTGTTTTCTCTAACATTCTGCATTCAACAACACCCGATTCTTCCACAGATACATTACCCAACTTATCACAACAATCTCTCAACCGCACTCGACACTCATTCACTTTTTTCATTCTTTTGTGCGGTTTCTCAATGTACTTTTCACATTATCCATGAGTTGGATAAATGTCTTAATGAATTCACAATTTCCATTCCAAGATGTTTTTGAAGGAAATTCGGTCAAGTGTTGATCGAAATCACTGAATATTCCCACCGATGAATGGCTTAAATTGTTTGTAGATTACTTGAAGAGTCTGACTGAACCATCCTTTTGAACTTCTTCATTGGTAAGTTGCGACTTTAAATGCTCTAAGTTCAACAAAGAAGCTTCTTGTCAATGTAGGTAAGTCTCATGGAAAAGAGCACTACATGTTCGATCCCCGACTATGGATAACAACCGTATGAGGTGCGGATGAAGTAGTTGATAGGGCTCAATCTCGCATTCCATTTGCATGGCATTCGTAGCATGTGCAATTCATTCTCATTGTACTCGTAACATGAAGATCTCACATCCTCGTTGTTTAATTCAAACATCTTTAATCGTCGATGTAGCATCCATTATCATTATTATCCACAAGATCATACAATTTAAGCACTTCAAATCACTAGGTCGGTGAGAGTAAGACATGATGTGGTATAATGCACGGATTTTACAAGTCTATGATTTAAACCGAGAAATAGAATCTTTCTCGGATTTTACTAAAATCAAGACCAAACCGTTAAGCAATGACCAATAGAATGTGTTAAGAAGATCGATGGATCGACACAATGATAGACAATTGTGTGTTAGGTCTTATGATTGTTTGTGGGATAAGCGAGAGATGTTGTTTGGTTGTGATTTGGGTTGGTTGTTGCACGATTTTATGGAGAAATTTAGGTCTAAAACTTAAAAGCTCAATAACTTCCTTTCGGAGAGGATTTGGGCCTGTTCGGTCGTTTTGATGGTATTTCATTTGAACGCAGTTCTGGATCAAAAGTTATGGCCGTTTGAAGTTTTGACGTAAAAGTCAACTTTGGTCAAACCTCTTCTACGAAAAATCAACCAAGTCGCTAAACCCTTGAACCAAGTCGCTAAGTACCAAGTCGCTAAGTACTAATTCGCTAAAGCTCCAAGTCGCTATATAACAACTCGCTACAATCCAAGTCGCTAACAAAATTTTGGCGACAATTGCTACACAAGTCGCTAGAGATACAAGTCGCTAAAGAGCAACTCGCTCTGCACCAAGTCGCTACCACTGTCGCTACTCGTAGTGGAGAGTCCACTACTTGTACTTTAACTCGCTAGATCTAACTCGCTATGATTTAAAACTGTAACTCGCTACAATTTTGTGAAGCAAGTCGCTATGAAGAAAAATAAACCGTGAGCTAAGTCGCTAGCTTGAAAAACCATATAAACATCACTTTTCAATCCAAAAACAACCCAACCAAGATGATTCAAGCTATCCAAATGAAAACCTAAACACTTGTGATGATTCTAAACATGAAAGTACTAACAAAATTCAAACTTTAACACAAGAAATCAACCAAATGATGCAAAAACCACTAAACTTTTTTAAACTCAAAACCACCTAAAACCACTAGAAATCCAAAGATGTGCAAGATATGATCTAACCATGGCTCTTGATACCAATTATAAGATATAACTTTTCACATACACATCAAACCATAACACAAAGTAGCATATAGATGGAATTCTAGAGAGAGAAAGTTAGAGGTTTAGGGAACTTAGTGAGAGAAAGTGAAAGATATTATTATGAGCTCCAACTCTCTACCTTGGAAGGTAGAGAGTATTTATAGTCTTACATAAATCGCCACACAACGGGTTGTGGATCAGGCATAAAGTGGTAAAGACCCGTCCGTCCTCCACGGTGTTACTAAACTAAATACTACTTAACTTAAAATAACTACGACTACGAGCTTTCTAATGATTACATATACTTGAGGTGACCGACTCTTTAACACCTGGAATTTCTAATTCCTAACATTCTCCCAGCCTTACTCTCAAACTTCTTGATGTTCACTGAGAGCATGGCCAGTTGCCACTTCAAGTTCATCTCTTCCATATCAAGTGGATCCACCTGTTCAAAATCCTCAAAGCTAGTTCTTTGCGATTTTCATAATCGACAACAAAAGAGTGAAGTACATCTTCCAATACACCACCGGATTTAGGTTGAGAATTTGATGTAGTGGTGATGTAGGATGATGATGCTGAGGAAATTGGGCTTGGAGCATAGGTCATCTTATTTGAGGAGGTGCTAACAAAAGTCGAGTGAGTGGGGTGGATGAGCGAAAGGGACTTCTGACATTAGGCTCAAGAGTTTTAAGTCTCTTGTAGAGATCATCAAAAGTGATCAAATCTAGCCCACCTTTTGCTTTGAGTGTAATGCTTACTTGCAACCAAGATGGAGGTAAAGATAGTAAGAACTTTGAATTGCAATCCTCATTGTCTGGCCTGGCCTTCGTCTGATTCAATTGACTCAAAATCCTATGGAACCTGTCATATCCCTTGTGGATACCTTCTTCCTCAAAGATTTGGAATTCTTGAAACTGTTGTTTCAGCAGTGATTTCTGTTAGGAATTAGAAAATTCCATGTTGAAGTATCGGTCACCCCAACTCTAGTCTAGCATATGTTAGCTCGTAGACATTACGTTATTTATTAGTTAGTTAGTTAGTTAGAGCAACACCGTTGAGGAAGGACGGGTCTTTACCCACTGTATGCCTGATCCACAGTCCGAAGGAGGACGTTTTTTTGTGTAACTATATATACCCTCTACCTTCCAAGGTAGAGGGTTGGACCTTCAATCTAATATTCTTTCTTTTGTTACTTTCTCTCTATAAAGGCTCCCACACTACTTTCTCTCTAAACTCTCTTGCCTAATTCGAACCATACTTTGATTTGTTATGTGTTTATGAAATCCAATATCGACAATTGGTATCAAGAGCCATGGTTTGATCATTCATCTTTCATGTTCTTTGTTTTGGTGGATTTCATAAGGTTTTGGGGTATTAAGGGTTTAGGAGAGTTTGATTCATTTAGACAAATTCTAGTGTTAAAGTTTGAATTTTTCTTGTACTTTTGTGTTTAGGATCATCATATGTGTTTAGGTTTTGAATTGGAAGGCTTAAATCATTGTGGTTTGGTTGTTTTTGATTGATAAAGTGGTTATATTTGAAGATTGTACAAAGCGAGTTGAGTCTCGAATTCACATTTCTTCAAAGCGAGTTGCTTTGTTATTGGATATGAGTTGGTACATGCGACTTGGCTGTTTAGCGAGTTGATTTTTATGCGGTTTGAGTTCTAAGCGAGTTGCCTATGCGACTTGTCCACATTCATCGTATCTAAAGAGAGTTGCCTAAGAGAGTTGCCACATATGCGAGTTGTCTACTTGCTTATTGAAGCGAGTTGTGTTATGCGAGTTGCCACCTATGCGAGTTGTCTACTTGCTTATTAAAGCGAGTTGTGTTATGCGAGTTGCCACATATGCGAGTTGTCTACTTGCTTATTGAAGCGAGTTGTGTTATGCGAGTTGCCACATATGCGAGTTGTCTACTTGCTTATTAAAGCGAGTTGTGTTATGCGAGTTGCCACATATGCGAGTTTTCTACTTGCTAATTGAAGCGAGTTGTCTTATGCGAGTTATCTGTTAAGCAGCTTGTCAAGGACTGTGATTTGTCAATTCCTGCGATTTGTCTCTAAACCTAACATACAAAACCCTTGTTTTCAAACCCTAATTTTCTGAAAAATCACAAACTCAACCACGACACCAATTGATCTTCACTTCATTATCATCTCCTAGTTTCCTTACTACATCCTATTTCTCATTATCTCACGGTTTTGTCTTGATTCTTGTAAAATCCCGCGAAAGATTCTATTTCTCGGTTTAAATCATAGACTTGTAAAATCCCGTGTATACTTCAACATCATGTCTTGCTCTCTTGACCCAAAGGATTTCGAAGTACTCAAACCGTATGATCTTTGTTGACAACCATGAGAATATTAGTTATCTTGAGCGGTTAAAGATGATGGAATCAATCAATGAGGATGTGAGATCTTCTTGTTTAGAATCTAAAGAGGCAATGCACCACCAAGGTTACGAATGCTCTTGCAAAGTGTAAGGAAAGTTGCATTAAACCTTATCGACAACTTCATTCACACCTCATGTTACTTAGAATTGATGACAAATACACAATAGGAATTGAGCGATCATGTATTACACTCTTTCGTCAAGAATTATCATCGATGACCGCACATTGTTCTTGAACTTGGAACAATTAGAACAACAACTTAATAGGAAAAAGGTTCAAGAAGCCGGTTCTAAAGTCGCACTTTAGGTGATCAACAAACAACTTCACCATTCATCAAAGGAATACACTTGATTATGATTATCGATGGTGAAATGTGCTTTAAGAATCACACTGGGATGGAAGCTAATGTGTTCAGAGAGACATTAATCCAACTCATGGATAATGTGGAGAAGTATATTGAGGAAGTTATTCAGAATAATGAAAAAGTGGATGAGTGGCAGGTACAGTTGAGAGACAGTTGTAATGAGCTGGGTAATCTATCAATTGAAAGATCGGATGTTGCTGAATGCAGAATAACAAAGACAACAAATAATGATGCAACAAATTGTTCAGTAACTCATGTCAGACAAGATGTGGATACAGTAATCAGAAAGGTTAATGAATGTTTGGTGAATGAATGTCAAGTGCAATCAATAAATTGTTGTGTTGAGACCAGTAAGGCATCGGGTGATGGATCGATTGACACCGAATCTGAGGCTTAGAGGCGATAAGCTTGAAACGGCCGGTTTTTCGGTGACTCTTGTTACACATGATGTGGATGCGGATATCGGACGTAAATTGAGCATGTGTCATGTGATGAGGTACTCTTATCGCTCAACATAGTGCATCCGCTAATGTACCTAAACATCTTGATCTTAATCTTTGAACATGATTCGATAAATGTTCCTTGGTTGAGGTGAGTCTCAAAACAAATGATATGGTTGATAAAAAGGCTTTTGATGAACTTTCAAATAAATTCTCAAAACTTGAAAAACATTGCATTTCACTTGAAATTGAGACACGAGTAAAGAAGAAAGTTTTCAACTTAACAAACCATGTAAAATCCGAACTTCACGAATTCCGTGAACTTTTGAAATTAACACTTTGAAAGCTCACTTCAAAACAAAGAGTCAACTATCAATAATTTGAAGAAACATATTTCATTATGCATGTGAAAAGTAATTTGGTTACAAGTAATTACGATGTTAATGCTATTTATGATATTCAAATGAGAAATAATGAATTAGCAATTTGTGTGGCCAAATTACTAAAGGAAAATGAGTCTTTGAGAAAGCATCACATAGAACTAAGTGACTCACAAAGAAGCTAGAACTAAGTCAATGGAACAAACAAATTCTTTGATAGCAAAATTGATGAACTCAAAGCTCAACTTGGAAAGGAGTTTCGCTATTGTTGCCTTAAAAATGAGCTTAGGAAAACTATAGGAAAAAGTGTGAACACTAAGTTTACAAAACCATCAACCTTGGGGAAACCAGCTCATCCCATTAGAAACCGGTCCGTTGTTAGGCAACCCATGCGTTTATATCCGAAAGACCAAAATTCTCAAAACACGGTTTGCCTCCCAAGTTGATGAGAAACAAGTTTTGTCAAAACCAGTCCACTTCACCTAAGTTACCTAAGAATAAGGCCTCTAGCTCAGTTAACCTCAACAAGTAGCCACTTCTACTCCCAAAGACCTCTAGGATTAGTTCGAAAAAGGTCAAAACCAAGCATTAAAACCCGAATTCATATGATATGAATGACTTGTGGAAGAACTATTATCTAGAAAAGCTAGGAAAAGGCACATATTCGAAAAGACGAATTTTAGGTGCAAGACCTAGGGTGAGGAATTCTACAAGATTTCAAGGCACCGCTAGTAGTTGTAAACCACTACCTAGGAACACTCAAAGACTAGGGATTGGCGTGCATCTAATAGTAGTTATGAGCATAAGAATGCTAAGCATGTAGAAAACAAAATAGAAATTCGAGTCTTTTCCACATAAGAAATATTTTCCTAATTCACATGCCAAGGTACAATCCACTAAGACTATCAACGAGTGCTAAGGTTCAACTTTGTTAAGTATTGGACATTCAAGAAATCATCTTGATACATAAGAAGCAAAACAAACCCAAAACTTCACCTAGATGGATACCAACTGCTAAATCATTGGAGTCTAGGAATATTGATAAGTCTTCCATTGCGCATAAGAAGCTTAACAATCCTAAACCTTGCCATAAGTGGATACCGTCGGTAGAATGTTTAAGGATCTTTGGACTTAAGTGGATTCCTACCGGAAAGTTGTTTACCGATGACAAAATCAAGGTTGTTGTGAAACCCCAAAGGGTTTGGATACTAATGTCACTAACCAAAATATATGCAATCAAGTTTGTAATATTAGTGCGGTAGTCCTTACTCGATTCTTGATACTTGATCCTTCACTACATGGGTGGCTTAAAGTATGGATTACAAATGGATTGATATCTCATAACTCACGGGTTCAAGTAACTCAATCTTGATTTTCATTCGGCTATGACATCTGTTCAAATCAGTTCAGGCCTCGTACTTCATCATTATGGCATCTGCAGATAACTCTTCAGGCCCCGTTCCTCTCAGAAAAGAAAGGTGTACGCTTCAGTGCGCTTTATCTTCAGAAGAAGAGAAATCTTCATATTTATGACCATTCTCATCGACATTCTTCCTCAACATACTTTATGTTTCTCCCATGCTCATTCAATCATCAAGTGAATCTACGTTCATTGGTGTACACTCTTATTCACTTGTTAAATCAAAAATGGCAACTTCGGATGCAATTTTTGAGGGGGAGAAGTGCGAGTATACTACATGATGATGGATGTTTGAATAATGGTCATACGACTTAATTTTTTATAACGATGACTCCCCTCCAACACCTGAGGCTTCACTTACTAAGGATAACTAGGATTCATTGTTTTGATTTTTGATGACTCTCCTCCAACGCCTAATGCTTTACTTACTAAGGATAACTGGGATTCATTGTTTTTCAAAGATATGTTTGATGAGTACTTTCAACCTCCGAAGAATGTTGATCATCCAACTTCTGTAGCTCATGCTCCGGTTTCTACTGACTCAACTAGTTCACCATCTAAGAAGTACTTCTCAGAATTCTCAAGAAACCTTATCTCCAGTTACTTCACAAGGCGTTGATAATGACTATCATGATATTGTAGTTGCACTACTGAATAATGATCCGCCCTTTGGTATTCCTTTGCCAAATCTTCACGGATTATTGTTCATGAATAATGATCCGCTCTTTGGTATTTCATTTCCAAATTTTCACGGATTATTGTTCCTCTCATTGTGCACGCTATAAATCAACCACATGAACATTAATGAAAATGACTACCTCATCCGCTAGAAGACATTTTTTGGTAAATCTTCCAGATCAGCTTCTACATGTATACTTTGAGGAAGAATGCATTGATGTTGAGGAATCATTTGCTTCGGTTCATTCAGTGGGTCAATGTTCATCCGATTGTATGTTTATTCACGTGTTGGACATTTGACACAAGTTGATTACTTCGAAGTTACTCTTTTATCACTTATTTGAGGTTAAAGTTGACATTCACAAAGGCGTGTTCTTATTTGATAACTTGCTCGGGCTTAAGAATTTGAGTTGAAGTCTTAGGTTATCTAGTTACCGCAATGAGGTGGATGGTTGAAGACCGTTAACTATCACTATTAGGAGTTACTTTGTTTTACTCGATGTCACACGCATATGACGGTGTGGATAATCGCAAGAGGTGTTACTGTTGGGAATTATGTGAAGTCCGGATTATCTTGAACTTAATGCCAAGTGTTTCTCTTGAAGTGAAGTGGATTCTGCAAGACATATTCTCTTGAAGTATAATAGTTATTAGTTTGTTTCTGCGAAGTGTTTATTCCGTGTTTAGTTTATTTAGTGTGGATATACATGAGCTTTATTAGGAAGTGATTGTGTATATCTTATTTAGTTTTATGATTATCGTTTCTTGGAAAGCGGATTAGCGATATTGTTTAGGGTTCCTTATCTATAAAAGGAACACATTAGAAAGAGTTATGTACCGATTGGAAAAACTCGGTTTAGTTAATATAAAGATCCATAGAGGATCAAGAAGTTCTTAGTTATTTGTTACTTGTGTTTATATTCACGATAAACATTAGTAGTAGAGATTGTCTTTTATTGTGCTTGTGATTACATAGGCATATATAACGATCCACGAGCTCAAGATCTATCAAGGTCTTTGTTTGTTTCAACAAGTGGTATCGAGCCTCGTGAGAGTCTCTACGATACTAAGGACAAGCTTTTCTAAACACCCATACAACCATAACAAAATCATCATGCCCGGTTCGGATGTTGATCTTGAACTCACCAACAACCAAAACTCCACCCATCCGCAACAACTAAGTCTCTAATAGCAATGCTAAGTTTCCTTACCTTAAAAGGGAGGAATATGATCTTTGGGCTATGAAGATGCAAACCGGATCTCCAACATTGATTGGAATCTATGGCGTGTAATTTTGAAGGGAGCAGTTTGAAGAGAACTACCACGGATCTTCTTGGTAATATGATTAATGTTCCTCCCAAAACTATCAAGAGTTCTTTGGCGATTCGAGAGAGAAACAAAGGTCGAACTATTCTTACGCAAGCTATTCACGAGGATCACTTGAGTGATTTTCACTTCATGCATGACGCCAAGGATATATGGTTAGCTATTAAGGCAAAGTTCGGAGGAATGAGGAGTCGAGAAGGTGAAGAAGTCCATGCTTAGACAACAGTTCAGGACTTTCGGATCTCGAAGAGGAAGGAATTCACAAGGGCTATAATAAGTTTCACAAGATCTTAAGTCATTGAACCGACTCAGAAAAAGCCGGATAATGATGATTGTAACTCTAAGTTTACGAGGTCATTACCTCCATCCAGCTACATGTAAGCATAGCTTTAAAAGCTAAAGGTGGTTTGGACATGATGACCTTTGATGAGTATAACAAACTTAAAGCTCTTGAACATGATGTAAGAAGCCCTTTTCGATCATCTTCATCGCTAGTCATATCGCATTTGTTGGAGCCTCTACTCCAAAGTCTAGCTATGGTTCAAGCCCATATCCATCATCATCTTATCTTGCTCCTTCATCAAACTCTCTTCCTAGATCCGGTGGAATTATGGAAGATGTTCTTGGTTCTTTCTTTCTTGATTATGATCCTCAGCAGGATCTGGCTTATGAAGATTTTGATCAAGTGGACCCACTTGAATTTGAAGAGATGAAGCTGAGGTGGCAGTTGGCTATGCTTTCCATGGACATCAAGAGTTTTGAGCGAAAAGCTGGAAGAAGGTTTGGATTCAAAGGACGTGATCCAGCAAGGTTTGACAAGAGGAAGGTTAAATGCTTCACATGCCAACGGATGGGTCACTTTTCTAGAGAATGCAAAGACAGAAAGTCGGTGATGAGACAAGATACACTTCTTATCGTGATGACGAACGAGGCGAACGTCAAAGGGATCAACCGCTTTGGTCACTATGGATAGCAATGTGGACGGAAGCAACATGAGAGTCCGATAATGATGGTCTGATAATGTTGGGTTGATTGCAAGTCGTACTTGAGAGGATAGGCATGATCGATTGCCTTGATGGGCATCTCTCGGTACAAAGCTGTGTGTTTGGTTGTAGTGGCGTTATAATGAATGAAACAAGCTTATGATATTATGGAACCAAAATATAATGAATGCTATGTGGAAGTAGAAGCTTATAAACAGGCTTTAAAAACACTAGAAAGACAAAAGGTTTGGTTCTGGAAGAATGAAATAGCTTATGGTGAGAAAATAGGTGTTTTAGAAAGAGATCTCGAATGTGCTACAAATGAATTAAAATGGTGCGAGAAGTTAAGGCGGATGTAGAGTCGGAAAATTTAGAGCTTAAGGAGAAACTTAAGGAGGAAATTGCTAGGAATAATGAATGGATGATGAATGGTAATAAATTGGCTAGTCTCATTTATAGCGATCAAGCTCCCAATTCTCTGATGGCTTTAGGCTTTAAGAAATATGTAGGCTTAGAAGCTAGGGATGACACACGTAAATCTACACCAAGAGGCCTAGCTAATTTTGTGAAAGAAGGTGACCTACATGTCAGACGTGGACCAATTAGAGGTGAGCACATACCCATTGACCTTTCCACTCTTAATGACTTTGATGGATCACACCATCAGTATGGCAAAAGTCAAAAGAATTGCACGACCTAATACTTCTACTAATGACTTTGTCTCTTGTGTTAACAATGACAAGTCCTCCAAGCAAGGGTCTACAGAGTGTGATTCAAATGACAAGTCGACCTTCCCAAGTCGACCTTCCCAAGTCTTCACACCGCACGCACCCAAGACTACCAATAAGCATGACAGAGTTCTTTGCCAAGGAATGCACTTCCAAGACAGTTGCCTCAAGACTTGCCTTTTAATTCTTTGCATAATAATCTTGTTAAAAACAATTCTTTTCATGGTTTTGGTTTGAATACTCGCTTGTAAGAATACTTCTTTTGGTTTGAATAAATCTTCTCTTGAAGAAATGTTTTGTGTGTGGAAGTAAATCTCATTTAATTAAGGATTGTGATTATCATGAGCAAAGAATGAGTAGGTGTGGTGATTCTAGGAATATTAGACCAATGTGGAGCAATGTTAATGATATACCACCTTATGTTCCACAAGCTGCTAATAATAATACTTCTTTTCCTTGGAGAAGATCATTTGGAAAACCATATGTTCAACCAACCGTGAATATTTTAAAATGGTTTTGGCCTCGATATGTAAACCCTATGACCGATAGGAGAGATGTTCGGGATCTGTCAAGACCTCGTGAGTTGTTCTTGGAATAAGCGAGACCTAAGTTTCATTGGAAACCCAAGAACAAAAGTGGATCTTATACTTCTACTTGGCACAACTCATATGATCCATAAGGCGGGTTCAAGTCGACAATGACTTGAGCCTCCATAGTGTACTAATTCTCTGTATAATTTTTGTTGTTGTAGGATCATCCCTTAAGCATAAAGATGTTGGTATTGTTGATGGTGGTTGTTCTAGAAGTATGTCGAGCAACAGGGACATGATGCATAACTTTATACCCATTAAAGGAGGAGGCAATGTAACCTTTGGAGGGAGTGATGGACGATTCTCGAAAAGGGACCATCAAAACACCTCACCGGACTTTGAGAATGTTTATTATGTCAAGGAACTTCAACACTTCAATTTGTTTTCGGTCTCACAAATCTGTGACACTAAGAACAAAGTACTCTTCACAGAGGATGAATGTCTTGTCTTTGTCTAAAGACTTCAAACTCCCGAAGATACTTCAATTCTCTCAAGGTTCCTCAAGTCATAATCTTTATACATTCAACTTAACTAATGTTCAACCAAAAAGTGACTTAACATGTTTGGTGGCTAAAGCATCCGTGGATGAGTCCACCAAATGGCATGAAGGATGGCCCATGTCAATTTCAAGACCATCAACCAGACTCTCTAAGCCGGGCCTCGTTCAAGGTCTTCCCGCCAAAGTATTCACCAATGATCATAAGCGTGTTGCATGCAACAAAGGAAAGCGACCTGAGCCTCATACAAAGGTGTTCTGTTACAAGAGTAACCATTATTTCGAACCTCTTGGTTGCTTCATATGGATCTGTTTGGTCCAACTAAAGTGAGAAGCATTGATCATAAATATTTTTGTCCGGTGATCACCGATGGTTTTAGCAAATTTTGTTGGGTATTCTTTCTAAGGACCAAAGATGAAACATCGAAATATTGAAAGACTTCATTACCCTTATTGAGAATCGGTTGAACAAAAGGTCAAAGGAATTAGGTGTGATAATGGTGCGAGTTCAAAATGCCATTCTAATAGAACTCAGAGGTTAAAGGAATCAAAAGGGACTATAGCACTCCAAGAACCCCTCAACAAAATGGGGTGGCGAGAAAGAAAAATAGAACCTTAATAGAGGTGCAAGATCAATGCTAGCGACTCTAAACTTCCTACCATGTTTTGACCGAGGTCATTGGTACAACTTGTTATGTACTCAATAGAGTGTCCATTACTAGACCACATCTTAAAACACCATATGAACTTCTTTTGGGAAAGTTCTGTTATTCATTATCTTAAACCGTTTGGTACGCAAGTGACAATTTTGAATACCGGTGATCCTTTGGGCAAATTTGATGAGAAAGGCGATGATGGTTACATTGTGGGATATTCGCTCATAGTAAGGCATCTGAGTTTATAATGTATCGCAAAGAAAATTGAGGAGACATTGAATCGAGGTATCTTGAAGACAAGCCTAATGTTCAAGGCCGGGGTCATGTTTGGTCATTTGATCTTGATTACTTGATGATTACTTGGGTTATGCTAGACATAAGGCTAATCAAAATCTGATTACAAGCATCTCCACCTACTAATGCGACACTTTGGATGCTCATTCGACGATGGTCCGATGATGAACAACCCATTGTGGTACCTTAATTCTCCTAACAATTTTGTAGGTGACACTTCTAAAGATTATCTTGATGTGGGTGAAGATGAATTCTATTATCTTTGAGGACCTTGCGGATGAAGAAACAAGAGTATGCACCAATTTAGATCTTTGAGAGGAATGTTGAAGAAGGTTCAATGAAGCACTCGGCGAAACTCCAATTCGCCGAAAGGAATCTGCTTTCTCTCACCTCTCAATTCGGTTTGAAAGACATGTTGACTCTACTCCTATGTCCACTAAAGTGTCAACGGATCTTGGTGAACCCTTTACAAGGTTTCCCAAACCTTGGATCTTGGTCATCATTTACCTAAAGCGGGCATCTTCAACACACCTTCCTATGATCTTGACTTTGAACCTCTCGTGACTAATCTTGATTCTTCCATTGATGTCAACACCACCACTACTACAAGGATCAACAATGTTCATCCACGCCTAATATTATTGGTGATCCTAATGCACCGTTAGAACAAGAGGTACTTGTGGCGCGTTCTAAATATGGACGGTGGCTTTTGTCTCTTATGTCTCAAATCGTGAGAGAGACAATCACACGACTATCAACATTGTCTATTTGCTTGTTTTCTCTCAAGTGGAACCAACCAGTGTTACTCGTGCTCTTGAAGACTCAAGTTGGCTTGAAGCAATGCAGGATGAGATGCAACAATTTCATAATCGCAGGTTTGGATATTGGTACCACTACACGATGGTAAGTATGCTATTGGGACAAAATGGATTACGAAGAATAAGAGATGCTCGGGGTGTTGTCATTAAGAACAAAGCCGATTAGTTGCAGGGGTTATAGACAAGAGGAGGATCGATTATGATGAAGTATTTGCACCGGTGGCAAGAGTTGAGGCTATCTGGATTTTCTTAGCTTATGCATCCTATATGGGCTTTATGGTCTATCAAATGGATGTTAAAGGAGCCTTCTTGTATGGTGAAATTGAAGAAGAGGTGTATGTCACTCAACCTAAAGGATTTGAAGATCCGATCATCCTAATCATGTTTATAAAGTAGTCGAGCTCTCTATGGACTACATCGGGCACCTAGGGCCCTGTATGCTAGGCTCTCTACATTTCTGTTGAAACATGGTTACGAAGAGGTGCAATTGATAAGACTCTTTTCTTAAAGAAGAATTCCACCGACATTATTCTTGTGCAAGTCTATGTGGATGACATTATCTTTGGATCCACAAAGGAAGCTTGGTGCGGGGGTTTGAGGAGCTTATGAAGGAGAGTTTCGAGATGAGTGCAATGGGAGAGATGACTTTCTTTTGGGTCTTCAAGTTCGTGAAACCCGATGGTATCTTTATCGGTCGGGACAAATATGTGAGGACATCTTGAAGAAGTTTGGTATGGAGGTGTAAGGATCACACTACACCTTATGAAGCTCAAAGACAAAGACCAACAATGAAGTGATCCACCGTGAATGTTCATTTATGCAGTCTATGATTGGGTCTTTGATGTATTTAATGACTTCAAGGCACGATATTACATTCTTTGTGAGTGTTTGTTCGCGACATCAAGTTACTCCACCGACTTCCCATCTCAATCTTTGTTAAGAAGATCTTTAAGTACCTTAAAGGCCAACCTTTTCTAGGTCTTTGGTATCCAAAAGAGTCTCCTTTTAAGTTGGAAGCTTATAGTGATAGTGACTATCTTTGGTGCTAATCGGATAGGAGGTCCACCACCGGAGGTTGCCAATTCCTTGGAAAGAGATTGATTTCTTGGCAATGCAAGAAACAAACTATTGTGGCTACCTCATCTCTCAAGCAGTATGTGGCTGCTTTGCTAATTCTTGTAGACGTGTTCTTTGGATTCAAAATCGGTTGTTGGATTATGGGTATAATTTCATGAACACAACAATTTTATTGATAATCAAAGTACCATATGCATTGTTAAAAATCCAGGTTTTCACGATCGAACAAAACATATTGAAATCAGCACCACTTTATAAGAGATGCATATGATAAAAATTTGATAAATGTGGTCAAAATTCATCTTGATGATAATGTGGCGGATCTGTTAACAAAGGCTTTTGAAGGACCAAGGTTTCAACACCTAGTGGTTCATATTGGCATGCTTAACCATAGCGCAAAGTTTAAGGGAGGCATAAACCTCGGGGAGGCATATGCCTCGGGGAGGATTTGTGTATAACTTTGCATTTTGCTATGTAATTTTGTATATTTTGTTGATTTTAACTAACTCTAACCCGCTAATGTAAGTTTAGTGTGTTTCTTTGTTAGTTTGTGTATGTTTACGTGTTTGTTTTGCGGTATGGTTGTCCCGATTAGTTGAGATATGGTCAAGAAAGATTAAGTTGGTTTCTCCGAATTCATTGTCTTTGAAGTGTGTTATTTGTTTCCTCCGAAGTTGAAATCTTGAAGTTATATGATACAATCAAAAGAAGTCTTGAAGCAATAATTCATTCATTCAAGAAACAGTTTAAAGCTTACTGATTACAGTCTTGGCAATATCAAAAGCATCTACATGATCTAATAATCCTAATCTATTACATATCATCTGCTCCAACATTTAAGATGAGCACGATGAGCATGATTGCCACATCTTTTGGCACTAAATCTTGGCTATGCCTTTGTGATAAGCATAACCAACCCTAACGGATGCTAAGGATCAAAATGGAGGATGGATTGATGCAAACGAAGAAGTCAAGGCGATTGTGGTAGAGAGATGAGAAGGAAAGATTTTCCTTTGTGCATCATCTACTCTTTCAATCATACATCAACTTACATCATTTTCCTTTTTCCGTTCCTCGATACGATATGTGATGATGCACCAAAACATGATGCCAAGAGACCAAGCACCACCTTTCTTCCCATAGGGAGTGGTGGATTTTTAGCTCGTGGCCTTCGTTGAGGCCTAGGTGCTGGGGGTTGGGAGTAAGATGTTCCTTCCTTATAGGAGTCATCAGAATCTTCAGCAGATATACTTGGTTTCTCAACACTTTCATCTTCGGATGAGGAGAGAAGGGTGACTTCTTTGGTAGTAGATATGGTTTTGGAAATAGTGAAACCATGGATTGGTATCTTCACTAGATGATGAGGATGATGATGAGGATGTTGTTGTGAGATCTATGATCTCAGGATTGGTACTCATGTTGATTATGGTTGATTTTGAAGGATTGAAAGAATTAGGGTTTGAAATATTATTTGGGGATTTTTGATGAAGAAGTTAGTGTGCATTGGGATTGTTTTATAGACGGGTTCAAGTGGTAATAGAATTAATGCGTGTGGGTGAAACAAGAAAAGATATTCTTGAAGCTTCAGTGAGTAAGTCATCTGTTTCTCGAGTATTCTACTTGATGAGAATGGTTTCCATTTCACCGGGTTATAAGTGAATTCGAGCAAAGTAGATATCCACGTCAGCTTTGGTCAACTTTGACCAAAATTGGGAAATTTCTATTTATTCTCTACGGCATATTTTCGCTCCACAATAAGTGATTCGATTATTACTCTCATTAAAAACACTTCCTTTTGTGCAAAATCGTAACCCTAATCTTCAAAAACTCTCATGGCGCTTCAATTCAAACATGATCATAACAAGGTTGCTTTTCTTGGATCTGCTCGAGGAGATGAGCTTTATAGGCCGATGATTTCTTTCTTACTAAGATCAAAGATTGTGTATGCATTGACGCATTCTCCAAATGCTATTTATGAAACTTTGATTACTCAATTTTGGGCGTCGGCAGAAAAGAGAGGTGATAATGAGATAGTTGCAAGTGTTGATGGACAAGTGTATGTGGTGACAGAGGGCCGATCGAAGACAACTTCGCTTGGATGATGAGAATGGGTTTATCATTCGATTCTACAATGGTTCTTGAAGGGCTTAGGCGATTGGATATCAAAGTACGAGGACAGATATGTGGTTGAAAAACAAACTTTGTCCTATGTGGAGGTTCTTGGTTCATACGTTGCTACGATGTATGAGCAATAAGTCCGGAGGATGGGATCGATTTTCAACACAAATGGGATGTGGTATTGTTTGCTTATCTAAGGGTTTGACTTATAATTTCTCTAAGTATATCTTTGATAATCTGGTAGAAAATTTAAATAGGAAAAAGGGTAAGTTTTGATGTACCCTAGGTTCTTACGAGATGATATTGAATGTTTCTACACAAACCCAAGCTTTTCATCCCATAAGTGTTCGACTCCTAAGTTATTTGCTACAATGAGGACTAAATTTGAAGGACACATTTTCCTTTGTTAGTGCCATGCTACCTCGGAGAATGAGGCCGATAATGAGCTTAATGTTGTTTTACCTTCTTCCAATCCTACCGATGGAAATCTTTCAAGAGCGGTGATGAGGTCCTTCATTGTTCTTGAAGCATCTATACCTTCACCAAGACCACGTTCTAGTCCAAGATTTATCCAAGTTCCTATTGAAGAAGTTCGGGATCAAATTGATGAAGTTCGGGTTGATCTTGATAGATTGCTTACACCAAGTCTGTTAGGACTCCATTTGGTGAAGGATGTTCTAATGTTGATCGTGTTGATGTTGCTCTGAGCGGTCTAATGAAGTTCCAATTTCAACCGAGCAATCGGATAATCTTGATGAGGATCCTATTTCACTTACCTCATTATATGATCCGGTAAACAAGCTTACGGTGAGGTGGTGGTCTTAAGAAAGAACTTGCGAAACCAAGTCATTCTTGGTAATAAGATTGTGGAATTGGAGACTAAAGTTGTGAAATTGGAGGAATTCTTGAGTAAGAAAGGTAAAAGAGATGTTTGGTTTCTTAGAGGAGGAGGTGAAGAGAATCTTAATGAATCTCTTGAGATATTGGCTGATGTGGCACTTACATCTGATGTTTCTCTCCTATTGCTAAATCTTCACGAAGAAAGGAGTCTAGCAAGGAGCCTATTCTTTATACTAGCAAAAGACGAAGACAATATTTGAATAAGGTGTCTGCTGACACTTCAAAGGAGCCACATATGGTTGATGCATCTGCTGATGTTATAGTTGAGGAGGTTGTTTCTGATCATGGTCAAACTTCATCTATACCAGAACATTCAAATGTTTCACCTTCAGTAGATGATGAAGAGTTTTTTATAGCTGGGAGAATGTATAAGTTGAATGCTTCACCTGAAGTTTTCTCTACACCTGTTGAGGAATTGTCTCAACCTATTTCATCTGATGTGGGTTTGATTGTTTCTTCTGAAGCTCACATTGGTTCTCTTGAAATTGGTTCTGTTGAGACATCTTCCGAAAATCTGAGACCTTGTGATTAATGATCTGCGACTTGGTATAGTGATCAAGAACAAAATCAAGCTCGAGCTAGATTGTTTCTTGATTATGAGAATAAGCGTAAGAGTCGGATTGTGGCTAAATTTCTTCAAGATCGGTATGCTTCGATTTGTCTCTGAAGGAAATTAGAGCTTGATGCATTCTTTCCTACGATTCTTGATGATCAATGGGATGGTTATATTTCTCAAGGTGCTTCGATCCTAATCTTGCAAAACTTATCTTAGGAGAATCTTTTAATGATGATAATTTTGTGGATAAAATGGTGGCACTTGGTAATCAAAGGAAGAAAGAATCTGCGCAAAGAGAAGAGCTCTTATTGATCGAGAAATAAAGCTAAAAGAAAAACCTATGATTTGTTGCTCAAAGAGGAATTATATGAGGAGAATTGTGAAGAATCTTGCTATGTATAATTACGGTATGTCAATGAAGCAAATCATGACTTTATCGATGATGCTTTGATTAGACGATATCATATGGTTATGAAGTTTTCTTCTTACGGTTCTACTTCTTCTTCTCAATTGGAAAATAGTGCTTCAATGACCGATGTTCCTACGACAAGAGACGAAAACAGTTGAAATTGTGGATAATTTTGATCTTGTTTTGCTTTGGTGGTATCTCGATTATTCCTTCGATGCAACTTCGATGCTACTCCTTCTTTTGATATGGGTGTTTCTGCTGAATCTTCTTTGGTTTCTTACGAAATGTTGTCAAGTGTGGAGTTAAGTGATTCTCGATTAAGGAGACCGATCTGACTTGATCACGATAACATTGTTGGTATGGAACAACGAGCTTAGGTACAAGGAGTTCGACAGTTGGCTAAGAAACATGCTTCAAGGAATCTTGATTTCGATCTCAAGGTGATGAATCTACCTTTATTAAAGTGGGAAATGTTGATGATTTTCTGAAGGAACTCATGTGGTCTTGGTTGATTGGAAAGTTTGGAAAGCTTAACACCGCTTATAGGTTTGGATAATCTTGTTCTTGAGTTCAACTTCTTGAAGGATATTCTTCATTTAGTGAATAGACATGATTTGCAAATCTTTGTATGATCATGTTATTCAAGATTATAAGTCTCATCAAGCAACGGTTCGGTTTATATCATTGGGTGATCTTGAGTTATGTTTGATTCTAATTCTTCACATGGTAAAGGGTATTCTATTTGGAAGAATTCTCATAAGTGGAGATTGAGAGTTGGAGGTTTTATCCTCGCGCTTGTGTTCATGTAGTTCGGACTACATGTGGGATGATTTTGTGTATGCTATCCGATAAGCTTTATCCTTTATCGATACTTTTATGGAAAGGTTCTTTGAGACACAAGTTGGAAGTGCCTCTAATCTTTGTTGGCAATGATGAGCGCATGCTACTCAATGTGTTGGTTTGATTAAAATCAACTTATGTCACTTTAAGGTTTATCTTGTTTGTAATATTTGTTTTGTTTATTTCTTAGTTAAAAAAAAAAAAAAAATGTTTTGGTTTTATCTAACTTTTCTTGCGGGTTTGTTGTAAATTTTTTTGGTTATTGACTCACCGATATACTTTGTGTATGTCAAAGAGTTAGCTAGTCCAAAGGGTACAGCTTTGGTAAAGACACATCAAATCATTGATAGTCAGTAATGGTTTGCTAAAAATCATAGGGTATGCAACCACCTATGCTTTATTCTTGAGTGTTGTATGGTTTTCAATTCACCATGGTTTATTCCTTTTGGAATCCAAGAATTGGCTAGTCCACTTGTATATGGCTTGTGGTAAAGGCGGTTGCATTCCATATTTGGTTCTCAATTCACCAATTCTAAGAATTGACTAGTCCCGAGCAAGCGGCTACGGTAAAGACATTTCAAATCCGTTTATATGGTTCTTTGGTTTGCCAATAAATCGATGGTTATCGATGTACCATAGTTTACGAACTTAAACATATGGCTACTCCGGTAGTGATGGCTATTGGTAAAGAGACATCAAATCCATTTATTTTCAATGATTCACCTCTCACGGAGTTAACACACCGGATGTGATGAGAATAGTATGAAACTAATCTGCTTTGATGTACCTCTTGTCATGTGTTCTTTGCAAAGATATGGAGTTTCGAGTTTCTTCATCATAGAGATGTTCTTCTTTGGATTCTTTCTTTGTTCTTTGTTGTTCGTATACAATCCTCTGGTCTGTAAGATCTATCAAGAAACCGAACTTAACAAGTCAAATTCAGTTTAGGGAGGATTGTTGGGAATTATGTGAAGTCGGATTATCTTTGAACTTAATGTCAAGTGTTTCTCTTGAAGTGAAGTGGATTCTGCCAAGACTTATTCTACTGAAGTATAATAGTTATTAGTTTGTTTCTGCGAAAGTGTTTATTCCGTGTTTAGTTTATTTAGTGTGGATATACATGAGCTTTATTAGGAAGTGATTGTGTATATCTTATTTAGTTTTATGATTATACGTTTCTTGGAAAACGGATTATCGATATTGTTTAGGGTTCCTTATCTATAAAAGGAACACATTAGAAAGAGTTATGTACCGATTGGAAAAACTCAGTTTTAGTTAATATAAAGATCCATAGAGGATCAAGAAGTTCTTAGTTATTTGTTACTTGTGTTTATATTCCGCTGATAAACATTAGTAGTAGAGATTGTCTTTTATTGTGCTTGTGATTACATAGGCATATATAACGATCCACGAGCTCAAGATCTATCAAGGTCTTTGTTTGTTTCAACAGTTACTGTCTCATACTTTGCTTGAGTAGTGAGTACTTAGAAATTTGCTTGAAGCATAAATTCTCGACACCGTTCTTCCATCATTAAGTGCAAGCTTAAGATACAAATATGGGAATTTGACTTCAGTTTCAAGTTTGGTATATCGGGTATTCTTCATCAGTGGTCACTTCAAATTGTCTACATATGGGTTGATAAAGATAGTCAGAGAGAGTTTGCGTTGCGATTGATTCTCACAGATTCATTTGGGCCATTTGAGTTCTTCTCACAAGATTTCGAGTTTTGGGTATATTATGTTTCTTCAATCTGAGGTATCAAAACTGCAAGGGGAAGGAGACATGTATCTAAAAGCACAACGAGTACACATGATGAACTTAACACTTCTACCGATTGAAGTTATCCGGAAAGACAATAGTCATATCTGAGAAGCAACTCGGTGTTTATCTCGTAGCCTTTGGTGTACTATTCCAACTAATTGGGAAATGGTCTCGGAGACTTTTGGTATGTGTTACTTGATTCGGTTAGAAGAAATGTGAAAAGAATTTTGGTTCGTGAGATGATATTGCATATCGACATATTCTATATGATTTATGATAAAGTGCTTCCGTTAGTGCTTCATGTACACAATGTAATGATGATTCGATGAGATCGCAACGATCGGGGAGATATATGTGTACATCGTGGTCGAACAACATATTCACATGATCGAGCTTAATCGCTTATTCTAGAGGTGACATCCGCAGAGAGATCGGTGATTCAACCGATTAGTGTGATGTTGTTGTCTCTACTCGGTTGGGTACTTGTGTACATTATGGGCTAATTGGTTATATGGAAGATAACTGGAATGCATTTGGTAAAATGAAGATGTTGATGTATGGTTTCCCTGAATAAGAGAAATGGTCAATCTCGAAGAGTAATGTGTACATCGGGGACGCACAACAGGTTCATGTGATCGGACTTCATCAGCTATTCCGGATTTAACATCCACCGAGACGATCAATGTTTCAACTTGTTACTTTGGTGTTCTCATGTTCTTGAGTCTTGAGATTCATTCAATGAGACCGTTTTGTTCATTTCTACTTCTTGGAGATATGGTCTTTGTTCTTAGTTTGTCGGTTTGGGGAAAAGCTACCAAAGTCTCACTTTACAAGGCTCAAGTTCGACGACGATTCAAGAGCCTCAAAAGCTTTGGTGGTGAAAGTTTAAGAGATGATGACTTCTATCTTCTACAAAGTCTTGAACGACTTCCTTATCTCGGTACTCGTATCATCATCTTCTTAAACTATTTCTCTATCTTTGTAAATATTTTTCAAAACCAAATACAAAATTATAAATCCAACTAAAGAAAATAGAAAATATAAAATCAACAAAACCCATAAAAATCGAAAAATTTTGAAAAGGTCAAAATATTGTTTTCTCAAGACATGTATTCGGTATCGATAACATCTACGGTCTTAGAAATGTCATTCAATAATGGCACGGGACTTGAGATGAAGTTCGAACAAAAGGTATAAATATTATTTTCTAATCATGTCTTAAAAAAAAAAAAAAAAAATTAGCTTACGATTATTTCAGATCAGAACTTGGACTTCATATAATGGCTTGCGTTATTTGATCAGAACCCGCACTTAAAACTATGGCTTGCTATTATTTCGTATAGCAACCCGTTTTTAAAAGAAGGAAAGTGCTACGCTTAAACTATTTTCAAAATATTTCGTGCACTTATCCTAAAAACAAAACAAGGAAAGTATGTCGAAGGATCATTGTTCCTACAAAATATTTTCCGTCTAAAATTCTTCGAGAAAAATATTTGGTGTTTTAATAAAATGGTGGTTAATGAGTTGCAAAACCAATCGGTTTGATTTTTCGTAAAAAATGAAAACTCAATCAATGACTTGTAGCTTTTAATCTTTTCGGAAAATAAGTCATTGATTGAGGGAGAATGTTTTCAAATCTATATCATCTAACGAGCTTTCTTAATTATCCTCGTGCTTAATTAAAATGATATTTGCACGTGTCAAGGACTAGGAATTTAGGATATGATTGTTAGGTTTAGATGATTAAAGTTTGATTAACACATAAACCCCATGCCTTATATGATCTGATTGTTATGTTGAACTGACTTTAATTAGTCGATTGTTGTTCAGGTGATGTCGACCACCATATATTTGTATGTGTGTTCACTAACGTATGCAGGTATATTGGTATAAAAGAATGTTCCCGATCCGGATCCCACAATTGAAGATGATTGGATGCCGAAAGGAAAGGGTAACTCTATCTTGGGTTGACAAATGAAAAAACGGAGCTTAATTGGACTTCTATGGAGAGTTGGCATAAATGCAACGTAAGAGGTCTCACTACATCAGCAGATGGTTTTCTTCTAAGTGATTGAAGAAACATAGCTTAATTTGACCTCGGTTGGCATTCAAATGCAACGTGAAGAAGTCTCACCGCATCGCCAGACGGTTTTCTTCCAAACCCTACAAAAAACAACGGATGCTTCTCAACCACCTAACGTATCTTTGTGCGGGATACCATTTTAAACAATTTTGATAATATTTGATTAAATTGTTTTGAAAATGGAAAATATTGTTTTGAAAATAAATTGAACTAAAATTTTGAAAATCACGGACTTCTTTTATCAAAACCTTAGTCACTCAATTATTGACTTGTCATCATGGATTGAGGGGGAGAGTGATTTAAAATAAAATATTTTCAAACGATATTTCTTCATAAAAGGTCCGTCTGTACAACAATTAGTGGTGATCTAAAGATTTAATGTTATGTCATGGTATGATTTTCTTTAATACTCAAAGATCTTACAAAATGAAATTTTTTCTGTTCTTGTTTGATTGTGAAATTGTTTTATTTTACTTAAAGGTCTCTTAAAACAATCATACCTGACACTAACAATCTTTAATGTCTAAATCTGTTCCTATCTGTCATCTTTCAAAATTAAATCTTGCCACGTCTTTCCCCTAAAATTTTCTAAATAATTTAAATCTTTTGGGATTATAAATCTCAAATGGTTTGAAATTTTTGATCGCGGGAGAGATCGTGATTTAAATCTCAAATCTATTTTAATGAAATTGGTTTTAGTCCTTCAAAGGCACTCCTGCCTTCATGTGCCAAACGATTTCAAATACACAATGCACATGTTGAGGAGGAGGATTTATCCAAAAACCAGATGAGTATTTAAACAAGGCCACATTTTCTCCCATGTTTTCTAAACCTAATCAAATCACTTGGGATCCAAAATCTCAAAGGGTTTGATATTTTTGATCGGGGGAGAATTTGTGATTTAATAATGAAATTTGATAAAAGGTGATCGTTTTGATTCAATTGTGCACGCTGCTCGCTCATATGTGCTAAACGCTTTCGAATCTCAAAGCACATATTGAGGGGGAGCATAACTATCGAGGTACAAAAGTTTTTTTAAAGAGACTTATAATGTACCTTGATTGAGTTTTCAAATGGTTTTCTTAATGAATTTTGTGATCGTGGATGTACTTCAAAAGAACTCTTGCCTCTATGTGATAAAATGATTTTTAATATCCTATGCACATATTGAGGGAGAAATTTTAGCAAAGAAAATCAAATGGCTTTTTCTAAGGAAATTGTGATCAAGAAATTATTTCAAAGAAATTATTTCAAAGAACTCTTGCCTCCATGTGCTAAACAATTTTAAAAAACATATGCACATGTTGAGGGGGAGCATTTCTAAATGATCAAAACTATTAAGGTACAAAATGTTTTGATCTCGTATCACAAGTACCTTGATTGTTTTTCAAATGATTTTTCAATTGGTTTGACGGAAGAATGAACTGTACCAAAAGACCGACCATTTTACTTTATGTATGGAGTTATAAGGATGGTGAGGTTAGGTATTAGTTCCCACGATCCGCCAGAACCGGAGGGATCTACCCAGGGACAATCCACTAGATAGTGTAGAGTCCTTAGGTATGATGAAAAAGGAGAAAATGAGAAATGGGAAGAGTGCGGATGAGACAGAGCTAGTAATCTTGGAATAAACCCAACAAGGTTCTAGTTATGAAGTCTCGGTAAGCAATCAAGGGTTGAAGAATGAATAATAAATGATTGTGAAAAAGGGTGAAATGAAATAGACCTCCAATAATTCAACCTTAGGGCGAATAGGGTTCAATACATATGCTCTTGGTGGTTACCAAGGTAACGCAGATTGAAGACAAGGCGTCATGGACCCGGTGATGCACTTTGCACTAAACTTCCCAAGCTACTCAAGTTCCTCTTAAAAGGACTTGTTTCATTCTCACGGGAACCGACATAATCTATCGACTTTCTCTTAGAGATTGTTGATATTGAAGAAGAGACCCTCTCCTAGTCTCCCAGACAGAACCAAATATGCACAATTGAGTCTAGAGCCAAGAGATCATCCACAATATCTCATTAGGACACTATTCTTAAAGACTTGTTGTTTCACACAATGTGGAAAGTAAGAATATATTTTAAGAGTCCCGCGATTATCCTTGTGGTATTTCACGAACATCCGAGTGATATGAAAATATTCACGATGAAGATGGAAATCCTTCTAGAGCCAACATCAAACAAGCTCTTGGTGGGTGGCATGTGAGATCTTGCAAAAGATCAAGCTTGTGACAACTGGATAGAAACAATGGGGAGATTCACTCGTGAATCAACCTTGGTCCAGGATTGGAATTGACGAATGCTTTTGGAAAAACCGTTCGATGTGCAAATCTTCTTTTCTCTAGCATGTCGAATGTGTACTCATTTCAAATTCAAAAGTATCTCGATTGAAAATACTTTTAGAAAAACCTTCGATGTGCGAATCTCTTCTTTTCGCTAGCACGTTGAATGTGTACTCATTCTCTAATACAAAAAGTATTTTGATTGAAAATTGATCTTTCTCATAAAACCTTCATCGTATTGCAAAACTCTTTCTTCAAGCAATACGCGATTGTTTTCAAATCAATTTTCATCAATCGATGAATCTCAATTTGTTTGGTTCACTCACTCCGTGTTGTCTTCTTTGAGATGTTCGGTTTGAGAACAAATAGAACGACTACGAAACCCTCGTCGAGGAGATTCTTAGGAATCCTACCGATCACAGGCGATTGTGTCTTGATCAACGAGGAACCGTGGGCGTGTACCTCAATTCAACGAAGTGATCAAAGACACTTTCGTGCGCTTTATTGCTAATCGTCGTGCGGTACACCCGACGATTGTAGGCGATCGAATTGAGGAGTCAATCCAAAGCCACATGTTCACAAAGAACCACACTTAATTGAAGAAATCATGATGGTGCATATCTACATAACTCGGCTCGATATTTCATACTATGCTTCTGCTTCGCTGCTGCAAATATCATGAACCAGTAAGGCTTCCGCTACTCTGATGGAAAGATGTCATGATTCAAAAGTGTGAGCATGTCGGTCCAAAAGTCACAATTAACTTCACATGATGGCAACACAATAAAGGGTGATCCAGAGATTTGTTGTGGCTGATGATCTCAATGAAAGCTCGAAGATCATCAAAGATGTGGATCAGTTAAAGACCTCCACTAAAAGTACAAATCAATGCGGACTTTAAAGTATCACTACTAATGCACAAAGATTGCGGAACTTGAAGAATTGAAGTCTACGAGCTCAGAGCTAATTATAAAGATAGAATGCTAGGATGCAAAATGTATTTCTTGGGGTGACCTCCCTTAGGGGGAGATTGTTAGGAATTAGAAAATTCCATGTTGAAGTATCGGTCACCCCAACTCTAGTCTAGCATATGTTAGCTCGTATACATTACGTTATTTATTAGTTAGTTAGTTAGTTAGAGCAACACCGTGGAGGAAGGACGGTCTTTACCCATCGTATGCGATCCACAACCAGAAGGAGGACGTTTTTGTGTAACTATATATACCTCTACCTTCCAAGGTAGAGGTTGGACCTTCAATCTAATATTCTTTCTTTTGTTACTTTCTCTCTAGAAAGGCTCCCACACTACTTTCTCTCTAAACTCTCTTGCCTAATTCGAACCATACTTTGATTTGTTATGTGTTTATGAAATCCAATATCTAACAATTTCCTCATCCTCTTTGACTCATCGTTCCCACCAAACCTAGCCTTGATTGCCATCCGGATGTTCTTAGCATCCTCCATGTAGTGAAAGTCACCCATGTGATCATCTGGTATAGCACAAGGAGAATAGTTCTAACTTTATTCTCTCTCTCGAGCAATTAGTATCTCTTCGACAGCTTTGGGACCAACGATGGTAATAACACCATTAGCATCTTTGACGCACTTCTTCAAACTGTTACCCTTACGGACAACTTCCCAAAGATTCCAATCAATATTGGTTATCCAATTCTGCATCTTCATAGCCCACAATTCATACTCCTCCTTCTTGAGATATGGGAACTTTGCATTGCTATTTGTGAGATTGAGTTGTTGTAAAGATGTGGTGTTTTGATTGTGAGTAACTTCATCTCCATCGTCTGACCCATGCATTGTTATGGTTGTTTTGGTTGTGAGGGTGTAAAGAAAAGGATGTTCTTAGTATCACAGAGACTTTCCTGAGGCTCTGATACCACTTGTTGAACCTAAGACCTTGATAGATCTTTGAGCGCTAATGGATCTTTAGTAATGTTTATGTAAGGGGAAATTGGTCAAATAGACCGCGTGCCTTGATGCATATCACTTTCTAGACCACTTTTATAAATAATTTGAAAATAGGCCGCAAGAACCGCAGTTATTAAGAACTCATCAAAATTGTGATGAGTGTCCGTATGTGTAAGGATTGTTTTTAGAACCAAAAGCGTTGGACAACCGTATAATTTTAAAAAGGGTTCTTTGGTCATTTTAGTTTTTATATAATCATCTATCTAAAACATCAATCCTTCTTCCATTATCCCCAATTTTCTTCCCCAAATATTTTTCGAGCCTTAAATTCCATCCAGCAGCAGTAAAAGCAGCCTTCTACCTATTTCTACTCTTAATATAATTACTGACCACACAAACTGACAAACCCTCATCTGTAAAAAACACACAAAAAATAAAACAAATTCACACACACACGCACACGCACACAGATCGATCTGGTTGACATCCGCCACTGCCACCGCTGTCGGACCCTGTCGTCAGCCCATCACCGGTACATGATGCATTGTTGCGCCGGCTTTACGATGATGATCTAAGTGTGGTTCAGGCAGTTTTAAGTATGGGCAGATTGTCTGAATTTATAGAACATTCAGATCTTCTTGATGCAGTTCGGAAGGTGCTGAAAAGATGCAACAATATATTAATTTCTGGTACGTTTCTTGTTACTCTATCTTTACTTTGTTTCTGCTCATTTGTACTTGCATATGCTAGCTGGCGCACAATTATTGCCTGAATTAGCTAAAGAGTTATTGGATAGTGACCTTAAAATTACTTTCCAACAGTTATTTTTTGCCTTAATATCATTCTATTTAATTTTGCATCTGCGGTGACTGTTTTATAATAGTAGAAATGTAATGAGAGGTTATCATTAGTATAGTGATATCAATGTTTTGGTTCTTTAATGTAACACTCGTTTTCTATATGCTCTAATTGCAAAGTGGTGGTGTTGGCATGTTGGTACATTTTGCGGAGCTGAACTAAGTACAAGTATTATTGTTTAATGCGTTAGCTTTCAGTTCTGAAATTAGAACTTTGAGTGCATAAGCCATTGAGGTGTGGCATATGAAGTAATTGGTGACTGGCTAGTAACATTTGTGGTCTTACATGGCCACTGTAATACTTGTGGTTGCAACAGCCTTAAGATTATAAGGTGATTTATGTCAATATTTTCACAAGTCTTTTGTTGCAGGGTTTATTTGGATGGCCTAAGCTATATGTATGATGTTTCACTGTGAATGGATTATACACTTTCTTTAGCATACAGTTTATTGATTTCAAATTTGGTTGATCGATTTGTATTTACTTTTGTCGATGCATATTTAACTGCTAATCTTTTAACTAGCTTGAATTTTCGTGTATAGGGGTATCGGATAATACAACTTTAGCTGCTGATGTCACCATATCATGTTTGGAGCACGTAACTTCAAGCTTCCTAGGCCAAGAAGAATACACAAAAGAGCTCGCTGCAATGATATTCCCTTTGCTTCTAATCATGCCGAAGGTCTCTTTATAAAAAGCCTTGTTTTTATTAACGGAATAGTCACTCCTGTTTGACTTAAACCCACAGCCTATTGGTTGGTGGGCCACTTTGATGCTGGCCTACTACTACACGAAATACCTGTTTATAATTTGTTTTGACAAGTGGCAGTTTTGATTTTTCTGCAATTTTACCCGTGCTAATATACATTTGTTTCGTTTGTCCTATCAGAGCCAGAGTATAAACCTGAAGGCCTTAAGTTCTGCGAAGGAGTTAAAATGGCCACTCTACCAGAAACTTGCTTCCATCTCCACCTCCGGGCAGGCAAGTAACTATTATTTGATTCCTCGAATTACTTTGGATTGATACAGTTTATTTATTGCTGCTTCATTAAAGCATAGAGTATCCAGCCAACTATGGTTTACATTCTTCCAGGCTTAATACTGTTATCTTTATTTTTTTACAGAAATTGGCGCATAAAAGTACATCGGCTCTTAATGCTGATAATGTTAGTGTCATGGCAGAGAGCTTCTTGGCCAACTCTGATGAATATGTACAGTGGTTTGCTGGACACTGCCATGATTCTGAGTTGTCGAAAACATTATTTTTCTTGATAATGTTGCATGCTCTAAAGAAGACACATAAAGGTTAGAATGCTATATAGTATATGTCTTTATTCATGCTTGTATCCATTCTAAGTTGGTAAAACATGTCTGCAGACATGATCTTTTTTCGTTGGTTTGTAAAAAGGGTGCTATTTCTTTTTCTATTTATTTATTTTTTGTTAGCAATTTTGCATTCCAAGGTTGCCAATCTCTTACCATAAAATGCAATGAAGTTAAACTTTGATTATACAGGTGAATTTTTTAGGTGGATTGAACTCTATCTTATAGTTGGAAAATGCAAGTAACATCACCATTTTGCAAAACCAAATAAATACATCATTTTGTGAACCTAAATATCTAATATAATTAGGATTTCAAAAAATTTCTTGCTAAAACTTACTTCATTTGCGTGTTTGTTTGTCAATAAAATGGCTTTATATTCCAGTGCATACTGCATAGTCTGATTGCTTCATTTTTCTCACCCATTTGCTTCAGATTTTGGTCAATTTTTGGCGTTGTACGAGTCCTGTTTGCAACGAAGGAGTGGGAAAAGTCAGAGACAGCTGGGTTTGGAGTTTCTACAGCAGAGGTACACCTGTCAACAACAACACATAATGGTATTCAGTTTTTACACCCAACTAACTTTTCTATTTTTACAGTCAAGTAGAAGCATGCTGGATAGAGATTGCGAAGGATTTCTTGATCAGATGTATGGCGTAAAAGTTGATGAGTTAAATGCTGAGATATTAAAATGCATATTTTGGAGGTTACTAGATGCCTTTCTTGCAACAACTGCTGAGGATACCTCTAAGGCTAGTCAAAGAACTTGATGTTTAAAGTTATCATTCATTATTTCATTGTGATATTATCTTTTGTAGTTAATAGCTTAGTTTAACCAACCATTTTTTTTAATCTTTTAAGCAATGAAACAATGAAATAATAGCTTAGTTTCACTTTTTGTTTCTACTTAGCTGAACATACTAATATAGTCCGCAAAGTTTTAGGGGATTGATCATAAAATTAGTCTAATTCAGCTTTGTTAGTAAAATAAATAAACTTTAAGGGGTAAACCATTCAGCACTATGGTAATCAAGATGCATATTGAGATATATAAATTGTAAGAAAAAGAAAAAGATTAATGAAATTTCTTTTCAAAATAAAGCTAGTGAAGAACCCAGCTCTGTTTGATGTTCTTGTCATGCCTAATCTTTATGGTGACATCATAAGTGATCTTTGTACTGGGCTAATTGGAGGATTGGGTTTAACACCAAGGTACCTGCTTTTTCTTTTGTTCTTTTTTACATTGGGGTTCCCATTTGAAATGCCATCTTTTCATTTAACTTGATATTATTTACAGTTTCAACATTGGAGAGGGTGGTATTGCTCTGAAAGCTGAAAAGTTGCCCAATTCAGAAACTTTGGCGATCTTTTTGATACAATAATTATCATGGCTAGAGGTAGCAAAATGGGCTGGCTAGTTAACGGGTCGAAACAGGTCATTTTGAGTGCCTTGAAACCTGTTGGGTCAGGTTACCAGTGGTTACGACTAGCAGTGGTTAGGGTTACGCTTACAGTGGAAACGACAAGCTAGCAGTGGTAACGAGCGAGGTAGTAGTGGTAACCGATAATAGTAGTAGCAGTGCTTAGGGTTCCGCTAGCAGTGGACACGACAAGCTAGCAGTGGTAACGAGCGAGGTAGCAGTGGTTACGAGAATGACTAGCAGTGGAATCGATTAAAGCTAGCAGTGGTAACTTGATGTCGTAACAGCTAACCTTCGAGCAGTAGTAACATGAGTAATCAAGCAATAGTAATTGGGTGTCGTCTGAAGGGAATTGATGCATTTGAGAAGCTGGTCGTAGAGTTTGCTTCAAGAAAGGTTAATATCACTAATTTAGGTACACACTGCCTTTATCCCATAAAAGTTGCAAATGAAGACGTGTGGCTAATTTTAGGCTTCCATGATCGTTATCAGGCTAATACTGTATAAGTATGCAAATGAAGACGTGTCGCTTGGCGCTTGGTTTATTGGACTTGACATTGAGCACATTGATGATCTGAACATGTGCTGTGGGACCCCTCCTGGTATGTACTTCTACTCTTCTACTTACATTTTGTTTAAAAAGTAGAAACCATATAGGTAATGTAAAAGTATTTTTATAATGGTTTTTTAGTAGTTGTAATCATTTTGATACCCATGAACTTATTGGTTTGAATTTATAGGGACCTAGTAGAAGTGCTAGAAGGAAAAAGGCTCAGAGGCCTTGCTAATCTTTCACAGAACGTAAGTTTTTATCTTAAATTAATTTGTCAATAAACTGGTAAAAAATAGATTATAATGTCATTGCTGGTAATACATATAGGAGCCCGAGACCCATCTTGATCCAGAAGTAACAGAAGCTGAAAACAAAGAAGCTAATGGCCACCTGAAGGGAATCGTAAGTAAATGTTGTATTGAAATTACTAACTAGCCAATAATATATGTGATTTCATAATAATAATAATTCTATATGTTCCCCTTAATATGCAGTTAAAGCAAGACCAGGTGCCTATAAAACATGTGCATAAGAATGTTATAAAAAAAGAAGAAAGAAAACGTAATGGTAATGTGGCAACTGAACTTGTTCCGTGTGTAATAAGGCCATGACATATCCGATTTGAACCCCTTGATGAAGGTATGAATGTCTAACACGCATAGCATATTATAATATTATAGGGAATTAGGGACAATGTAAACAGAAAGATAACACGTTTCTTGGTTCTTGCTGGAGTCACATTTTGGTTCATACTACGGTATTATTGTGTTGGTTTGTTAATAGGCGCCAAATATGAAACAGGAGGAGGATCCTTTCTGATTAATAACTAAAGCTGAAAATCCACTTGCTCAAATATCAGAAGAAGGACCTGTTTGCGAGTGCCCCCGGAAGGATCCTGGTCTAACAGGTGAAGAAAAGTCTGATTCGTGTGGCAGATTCATCAGCTCCAACTACTGCTGCAGGTAACATCTCCTAGCACGCTTTTGTCACTTTGTCGCTAGTAATAAGATAGAGGAGCTCAGCTATCTTGAAGTGAACATGACTCGAGCGATTTATTAAATCGTCTTTACTAAACATCCGATTTATTACAGTTTGAATAAAACCATTTTTGTCATCCTATTAAATTGATTTAGTAAACACTACTGATGACCAAATAAAAACAAGATTAGAATGAAGCCACAACATGCTTGTTTTCGAAATATGATTTTTCATAACAAAGAATTCTAATAAAAATCAACATTCTAATTACAATGGTCATAATATCCATGATAGCCTAAACAAGAAAACATACATGAGTTCCTTCTAAACACATATCAAGTTGACATGATCTTGATACACATGTAGTTATTATCTTCCAAATCTCAAGCACCGGTTGTGTTTGGCTTCTTTGATACTTGGGACTGAAGTAAGCCGTTGCTTGTTCTGCTTTGAGGAGAGTTTTTCCATCGCTTTTATAAACTTGCGTAAGTGTCTTATGTACTCGGGGAAAATTTCAAGGTTTGAATGACCACCACCTTGGACCCAAAATGGATTGTATTTGTCTTTTGCAAGTTCCCATAATCGCTTACCGTGTGAAAAATCAACAATATCATCGTTTGTAACCTGTGATTCAAATGAGTCAATAGCGTGTTTGAAACTGACTATTCAAAAACAAAATATGTTTTTCAAAACACAAATCCAAACACCCTCCCTCAGACACTTAAATGAACACCAAGGGCACGTTTCGAATTTCCAAATCCATGTAGAATTTTTGTTAGCTATTTTCTGTCATCTAGAGTAAAGATAAAGGCACCAACTATGTATAGTCAACAACCAAGTAAAAGTAGTGGAAGTTACTTACATGTATAACTAGAACCGGACAGCTTACTTTCTGTACTTTGTCGATATTCTTTACCCAAAAAAGAAAGAGAAGAGTGTTACTGAAATGAAGCTGAGTGAATTGGGTAAAAAATAATTAAACGGCAAGTTGGGAATTACCTTAAATATATCGAACCAGATGGTCATCTTGACAGGATACAGAACGCGGATTCCTGAGAGAATACCACTGTCTAGAACAACGCCTCGTAATCTTTGTAGTCTGAAGGAGAATCTTTATAAGCTTCTTATTATGGTTGTTTATTGATATTGGGTTTATATCACATGGTTGCAGGGAACCGAGTATTTTGATGGAAAACGAAAACGTTATGTTGATTTTCCTATCACAGACACCTTGCAAATGATGGGAAGAGCTGGTCGTCCTCAGTATGATCAACATGGTAAAGCTGTCATTCTTGTCCATGAATCCAAAAAAAGCTTTTATAAGAAGGTGAAAACCTATAGTAACTGTGACTGAGATACACAGATAGGGGTGTTTGGATTTGCATATTGGATCCAACTATCTGATTATTGCAACTTAAAGCTCTGCAATACCCAGTTTTTAATGTTTCAACAAAGAGATTCTGCTTTTGACTATCTGGTTATTTGAAGGTAAATCATGAATGTTACCTCATATATTAATTCTTATAATTGGTTGTAGAATTCTCGTATTTTGCCTCATAGATTAATTGATATAATTTGTTAAAGAATTCTAACACATGCTACTATCTATAGGATGTTGTTTTGCCTAGCGTATTGGATGATGCCACACTTGCAAGCTTGAATTCGATAATCCATTCAAATAATGGAATGGTAAGATTATTACATTACTTGTGTAATCGTGAGTTGTGATTCTTGATTGTTCTCTATTTGATATTTTTTTTGGTTGGCCAGGTTGTCACTTTGTTGAAAGATGACAACACCTTTATCAAGGAGTTGTTTACGAGGTTAAAATCACCCTCTGTAGGCCCTGGCTCTACAAAGCTACCCGTGATCCTAGGTTGCCTCTTTCACATGATTTCATGTCATATCACACACATTCAGTTTCTTTCTCTATGTTTCTTTTTTCACGATAATCTACTAAAGACATGATGGTACCACATTGTTGTTTAATATATGCTGTGACTGATTTATGCGCAGGTATCTTGATGTGGGACGAGACATTGTTAGCAGCCTGCAGTATGGAGCCCGTTGCACTTGTGGATATTGCCACATTTCAGATGTTGAGTTTCACAAGCAGGAAGATCATATGGAGAGCTTCTTTTTAGCTGAGACGGCATGAATTAATTTCTGTCTAATTTTTGCTCTGAATACAAAACGATGCACATATCTTTGGGGCTGTTGTTGTTGAAAGAAGATGGTTGGATGTGTGTTTGAAAGTGATTTTCTGACTCTGAATCACCAGAATTTGATCATTTTTATGATACAATGGGTTGTAAAAGATATTGATCAAATGTGCCTTTGTTGTTTGAAGTTAGTGTTTGAAATATTCTGTTTATCTGAAAAAGGACATTGTTTTGAATAAAGGAGATAACATCTGTATGTGACTATGTAAATTTAAACACCTTGAATTCTCTTTAGTGTATTTATGAGGGTTTAGATCTCAATTTTCTTGATTATGGAACTTGTTTGATATCGTTTAGGTAAAATATTTGTGGCTTCTTTTTGATTTGGCTGCGGGCCCTGATAATATAGTCGAAAACGGGCCATACAAGTAAGTTTTGTGTAAATTTTTTTTACTGAATGTACATTCTTTTTTAATTACTTGTATTGTCAGTTTTTGTATATTTGTGAGAACAGATTCTGTGGTGTAGGTATATTTTCAGTACGGAAGGCCACCTGTTGCCCATGACTCCGAAAATATCTCTAGTCAATGAACATTGCTTATATTTCGGAGCATATTGTAAAAGCACACAAGGCTACCCTAGTTCCTCTTATGTTTCAAAGGATGGTCACCAAACTGCTAGTAATAGCAATCGATTTCAGAGAGGTTTGGGTTCCACCAGCTATGTTACCAAGTACGGCTTCCACAAGTCTGCTTCTGTATCTGAAATTGTCAAGGTCAGTATAAACATTTCATACTCCTTGTCAGCTTTGACTTTGAATGTCAGACAGGCTACTTAATTAACTTCAAAAATGACGAGACTTATCTTGTATGTAGATAAAAAGAAATTGATTATTGGATTAGACTACCGAAAAGATACTCCAATTTTAATTTGATTTTTATAAATGACTTAAATGATGGTTATGATGTTTAGAAAAGCACTTGCTAAAAAATCATCCATTTTTTTTGGATAAGAGAACTTAGGAGTATGTAAACATATTATTATGCCATGAAATCATTAACTCATTTTGACGCTTTTCTTGGTTAACTGAACTTTATTAGTTTACACGTATAATTGTGGGACACGGGAAAGAAAAGGGTTAGAAAATGGGAATGGAAAAGGTAAGAAAGGTGTTCATATTGGACTCATTTGGGTTCAATACGAACATGGTATACGTGGTATACGATAGAGATTCTTTTTAAAGAATGTTATTTTGATATGGTATACTACAAGAGATTCATTTTTTAATAGTAAAAGTTGTTTATAAATCTGTCATAATTAGCATTGGTAGTTAGTGTTGTTATAATTAGCTTTATTGTGCTTATTTTAGCTTAAACATAGTAGTTATAATCTCTTTTAATATTCTCATAGCTTATTTTACTTATTTTACTCATTTAGCTTAACATGTCAGTTTTATTCATTTAGAATTAATCCAAGTACATAAAAGTCAAATATCAAGTTTTTTGCAAAAAGTCATATTTTGTTCATAAGGTTTCTGTGAACACATCTGATCTCAGATCATTTTTAAGGATCAAACTGTTTTAAAAAATAGTTTAAAGTGGTTTGTGAGGCATCCTTGCAGGCCCTCAAACAAGCATCCTTGCAGGCCCTGAAACAAGCATTGTTGATGATGACCAAATAAATTTGGATCCAATTAGTACCCTTGGGTTGTATCTTCGTCGTTGCTTGCTTGCCTTTTATCATATGTCCAAGTAAACTTTTTATAACACACCTCGTCTTACTTATATTTATGGTCGTGCTTTATTTTCCATGCAGGGCGTGTGTCATCTTTTCCCAAATATACATATATATTGTAAAAAAATGTCTGATTTGGATGATGCTAGTAATGATCCAGATGCATGGTTGGATTATGAAAACATGGATTTGGAAAACTTGGTACTCTAAAACTTTACTAAAGAACTTGAATCAAGAAAAAGGTTTACTGAGAGGGTGGATTTCCATAATCATTCATCATAATCACTCTTCAGTTTAGTTGAAGGTACGCAATTTTTATACTATTGGACTAAAGGCATTAATGCTAGAAACATTTCAGAATGCAGATATCACGGTTTCCTTGGTCAAAAGTCAAACGGAACCACAGAAGTCAAACACAATTATCAAGTTCTGAACCCTCTGATGTGATTCTTCAACGCACAAACTTGCAGATACAAGGATACTTGTTAGAGCCAACAAACATTATTGAAAAAATAAAGCTATTTCGTATATCTTGTTTACCTAAATTAAAGAGTTCGACCCGTTTACTATTAAACGGGTTATACTAGGCTGTGATTTTGGTATTTCAAACATGACTGGAATTACGGGAGCATCAGATCCACATGTTAGGCACATCCTTGTCAGTTCAACAACAGCTATTTGTGCTTCTTCAAAGATCTATGAAAAGAGCAGATTCTCTAAAGTTAAAACGCCTAGTGGCTTCCAATCATTTAGCAATGGCTAAATTTGATTTAACGCTAGGTAATAGATATAAGTATGTAAGCTGACGGGTCAGGTGGTTGTGTAATAGGCCAATATGGGTTTGCATTACATCAATGTTATTTATGGACAAGTCGAAATAGGTCGTGTTTGTTTGACCTGACACACTTCTTATAACTTTTTTAAGTCACTTGTGATTAAAAAAGTTTTATCACTTCAATAATAATTCAAATATTTCTAAAATGATTAAGGAGGTTTCATGCGCAAATGTACACTTTGTGTGACTTTCGACCTGTTAACCCATTTGACCCCTTTTCTTGTAAGCTATCTTTTATAAATTTACCCATTTCACCGTAATTGTAATATGAAAAATGTACCCAATTGTAATATGAAAAAAGGGTTGCTCAATTGTTCAGATAAAAGGTTGCCCAATAGTTCGGATAAAAGGTTGCCCAAAAGATTCCAGTTTCTGCTTTGATTCCATTTCATAAAACTTTGGCCTATTTATTGATAATCAAATTCAAATACAACAATCACGTGAAATTTGAAACAAAACTAAACTTAAAAAGCCTTTGGAAAGCAAATGGGTATGTCACCTCTAATGGTTTGAGGTGGTGTCCATACTGCCATGCATTTCTCTTTATTTCTCTTGGTAATTTATAAACAGACATACAAAATAACCTAGATGAGGCTTTGGCGTCCCTAAACTATGTCAACTTTCTGTTTGGGCAATTTTTTTTCTCTTGGACAACTTCTTCTTTTTGGGCAACTTCTGAATGGGCAACTTCTTTTTGGGCAACTTCTTATTATGGCAACTTTTTTTTTGGAAAACTTCGTTTTTGGGCAACTTCTTTCTTTTATCACAGCAGCCTTAACTATGTCGAGCAGCACAAACGAATATGAAGCACTTGTAACAATTAACTAGCAGCACTAAGTTATCGTGGTCACCACTAACGTACAACTAACACCATAAACTTGAACGACCAGTTGTAATCGTATAGGCTATCGAACAAAACTTAGCGTATCAAATACTAATGATATAAAGAGCAAAGACTAGCGATAAACCCAAGCGATAGTAACATTATAAGGTAGCAAGAAAAACAATAATAAATAGCATAAACTTGTACCGTGCAACACTAACTTACAAAGCATCATTAATCTATGTCAGATCAAGATTAATCTATGCTCCAACTTATGACACAAGATTTATGACACAACCGATATTTACATTAATATATTTGTTTCATTATACAAATAATAAAATACAAAAGAAAAAATATTTATATTGCACTTTTATAAAAGTTCCTAAATGTAAAATAATTAACACACATCATTACACTGTAATCTTAAAAAAAGGAAAAAAAAAATCAATGTAAACTAACTACATTGTCTAGTAAAAAAAATATTTTATCTAATCAAAGTCCTAGAAAGCTTGACATCTTTGCAAATCTCCACTCACAACTTAAGTGCGCCATAATTTAGCCTGATACATATGAAGATGAAAATGAATACAGTTAGATTTTCTCTTGTGAGTGCCGGAAAAAAAGCTAACTACTATTAGTAAGATAGTTATATTCAATAACAAGAATAAAAGAACTCTAATAAATCTATACAAATTTTTCTTATAGCATTCAGTAAAAGACAATTAGCGCAAGAAATGAATCAGTGGGTTAGTTCAACAACATAAACCATATATGTACTAAAATAAATATATATAAATGTTCTTGCAAACAACACATACGAAAAGATACAAGCCAACTTTATTGACTACTTGAACAAAATGAAAGTAAAACATACACGATTGACATCACCGTAAGTCTCGTTATTCTCACTGCATTTGAATAACTCGACACAAAGATGGGGTTTGATGGAGTTGATGTCGTCCCAACCTGCCTTTAGAATTGAGAATCACGCCACATGACGAATACATAATAAATCTTGACTTTACCCCCATCCAAGTACAAGTTCCAAACAGTGGAAAGAAATCCAGGAAATTCAGAAGATGATTGACGAAACAATCCACATCGCAACCTCGAAGCCGGTCTTGACTGTCAAATACTTCTTTTAAAACTACATAGTAAAGTACTTAAGAAACTTTTGTTAACATTGTATGGAACAACTACTCAGATAATGTTGTACAATGGTAAAATCTTATAACTTTTACCCTTGGACATAAAAGCTATGGAAGTAAATTGTTCTCAGTAAACCAAAGAGCATAACGAACACGTGTGTGTCTGTGTAAAGAGACTTCAAATTAACCAAAAACTGTGTTTCATTACAGTTTTCACCATTTTGCAATATTAGGGAGCAACAAAGGCCTATGTATACACTATGACATCTTCTCATAAATTTTTATGCTTAAAGATTGTGCAATTAAGATCATCTTCCTGCATTGAAGATCTATCAACAGAATATTCTAGAAGTGGCAATTTGTAACATGTTTAAATGAATGTGGGTTGCTTTGGGCATTACTTCAATGCAAATGGGTCAAACTAAAAAACTTGAACTAGCAAATAGAGCAGGTTAGAAAATAGCCTCTGACATAATCAAGTGTTAGGGGTTGTCTGTCTGAGCTTATACTTTGGGCTTAGGCTTTTGTTTCATAAGAGCTAATGGCTTATAAATAACAAGCTCATATGCCCATGTTGAGCGTTTGTATTATCTTATTGAAGAAAACTCAATTCTTTGAACCAACTTATGATGATAAAATGACCAGAAGGAACATGCTATAACCCCCATCAAATACGCCTAAGGACTCTCAAATGAGTGACAAAATTTGGGCTTATTGAAACCTCCTTATATAATCTCAAACTTATAAGCTTATTCAAACACTTAGTTAAGGCTTATTTTGGCCAAATAATCTAATAAGCTCACAAGTCCCTTATAAAAGCTAAAACAACCACCCCCTTTATAACCCCCTAAATTGTATAAAATGCAATATATTGGAGTACTTATTTAGCAAATAAAAATAGTAAAAAAAGTGGCTAACGGGTCAGTAAATAAAAAACATGATATTATTCTGAGTCTCTATCAACACCAATACATTCGCTAGTAGCTCATGCAGTTAAATGGCCAAATGGCAATTATAGAGAAAGTACATTTAATCATCCTTTCTTTTTCTTGTGAGAAGTAGTAACGACCTTTAACAAATCTAACATTAACACAATAAAATATGTCTGTATCTAGCTGGCATACCAAAGAACATATGAGAACTTCATGAAAGCTGATGGAATGTTACGAGTTATGACACATTTGATGGCATATTATCTGTTAAAAAATGAACTAGAAAGCTATATACCTGGCAGAAACACAAGGATATAACGTATCCTATAGTTGCACGACACATTTGTTCCATGGTATTAGGAGTTGATACATCGGGAACTGTGGTGGTCAATGCAGCCACTGCTGGATTCTCGGCCTACAAGAAACCATATTGGGAGGAACGTTATTACGATTTCAACATGGACTTTGATATCCAGGAAAAGTGCATGCATGGATGAAAATACTCGTTCACACATTATTCGAGCATAAAAAAAACTTACAGTCCCTATAAAAGCGGACGATCTTCTTGGATTTAATGCCTCTAGCCGCCTTTTTAGTTCCTCTAATCTAGCAAACTGAGAGGTACTGCTCTCTTGGACTTATAAAAAATTGGTGAGTATACAATACAGGCTGTTTGGTGTTTCTGGCAGGAAAAGTGCTCCTAATGTTAGAATTGATGCGGGAACAGCAGCCATGGCTAATGATATTCGCCAGCCCCAATCACCTCTTATTTTTTAAGTGCCATAGTTTATAAGATTTTCTATTAGAACGCCTACACAGACACAAAATTGGAAACCAATGTTGAATGCTCCCCTGTATCGTGATGGAGGCATTTTTGATAGATATACTGGAACCGACTGGTGATAGAAAATATTGAAACACGTCTTTTTTGATAAACACAAGAAGATGGCATTTGGTTAAAAAAAATTTAAAGATAAGAAATAGTAATTGAATTGGTTCGCCTGGTTTGCAAAACCAACTCCTACGCCAAGAAAGAGACGGCCAATTATAAGCATGTATATCTTGTAAGCCGCACCACCAAGGGCTGAACCAGCAAGAAACGCGACCCCACCAATAAGAATTGAGGGCCTGCGGCCAAAGGCTCTAGTAACTGGTGAATCAAAAATCGTATAAATTAGAACGGCAACATACAGTGAAGACGTGAATGAAGTAAGGAGTTGGGTGTCAAATTTACAGTAGTTGCTTATCTCGGTGTCTGTTATCATGCTTGTATGCACGTCTAGGAAGAACTTTTCTAAAAATGTCTTCATAGAAGTCACCCCACCTTCAAAATAATGATAATTAATTTATGTAGGATCTCAGTTGCTAGAAAGTCATAAGATCATAAGATCTTTAAGAAAAATATAGTTCAGCTTAAAACCTGAAATTCCAGTATCATATCCAAAAATGATTCCTCCGATTGCAGCAACCATGCAAGACAAGAAAATAAATGATGTAATCTGGCCATTATACTCCCCGACTTCACTGCTTACGAGCGACCCAAAAACCATAATTATCTAATCGGTCAGCTGAGTGTTGGTGTAGTTATACATATTTATGTGTAGATATATAATATATATAAACAACATGTGGTTGTTAGTAGTCCAACTTGACAGCAAAAGTGAAAGTCTTACACTTATCCTCAAAGAGCTTATTTAATTTACTAATTTTCTATACAACTGATGGAGTTATGAATCAAATTAATGTAGTATTGTATTCATTGGATAACAGAACTACCGGAGTTGAAATTTGAGGTAAAATTTGCATAAAAGAAGAAAGACATTTTATTTATTTATAAGAACATGAAAAGAAGAATGTCCCATCCTGGAACACCACAAGTAAGAGTTGATGTTGATGTGAAGAACATTCTATAAAAAATACCGGATTATTCAAATCCTCACATAGTTTCTGCTTCAGTAAATAGTATTGCTCAGTCTCAAGCAAACAAATATATAGAAATATATTCTTCATCATTATATTCGAGAATATACCTCTTTTTATCAGATGAAACCCTTTCTGTGATCTCATTTAATCGAGTATCATAACGGCTCTTGCACAGGACCTGACATTAAAGAACACAACATTAAAAGAGTAACAGTTCATGACAGCTTTTAAATGTTATTACTCGAGGATTCTTATAAGGAAAAACAACCAGATAGTCTCTTTTCCACTGCTAGCGTTTTCTTACCAATGCTAGGTTGACGTTTCCACTGCTAGTATATTTTGGTAACCATCGCATCAGAATACCCCGACCCGACGGGGTAAAGATATCACAAATACGCTTTCATATCGAACTTTAAGACTATACAAAAGCGAAGCCTTTACAAAATAATCAAAAGAAAACATAAATAACTTAATAATCAAAATAAATATAAGATCTCTAGGGTAAAGTCTTGCTCTCAACTCTACTCTCAAACCCGGATCACCCATCCCACAAGCTCATCTTGAATGCCTAATAACCGCCGCAGAAAAGAAAATGCGGTGAGCTTACAAAGCCCAAAGGAATGATATAACAACAAAAACTAAACAAAAAGTAAATACAAAATTTAAATGAAGAAACGAATAATAAAGTCGAACGGAATGAGATTCAATGAATCATGGAGGATTCTCATGGAAACACAATTACACGTAAATCCGTAAGAACAACTAGCAATCAAGAGCAAACACACATAGCATATTGATGACACAAACGCAAACACATTAGAATATCCGACACTTAACATATCAAGAAGATAGATTACATATAACCCAAACGAAAAGTCTAAGGACTAACGGGCGGTTCCTAGAAGGTAAACATGGCATTCATACAAATCAATTAATCTACATTTAACCCACTTTATTCAATATTGTAGCAGCGGAATTAGCAGTCAAATCATAGCAGTCACACATACGGATAGAAGACACAGTAGACAAGCTATAACCAAACATACAAAGACATAACATAGCCATTAGCAATTATCAGAACATATATCATAAGCTAAACCAGTTCTCAGATCGAATCTTAACATCAGCAGAGTTTAAACATGGCAGGTCACATATGTAGACAGATAACTAACCGATAGGCAATGTTTATAAAATTAACTGAACCATCATACATACTAAACTTTCAAAACACTCAATTGTACACTAGCACATTCATCTCGCAGATCAACGTATCCACATAACGATAAACTAACATAACATCGATGACAAGATGTCGAATCATATTTAAACATATTAATCATAACCTAGCATAGTAGACGGTAGTTACATAATCATATCACCTTCAATAAACATATAATAAACCCGATTTGTAAATAGAAGCATTGAAGCTACCGAATCATAAATGAGTTCATAAAATGAATTAATGATAAGGTTTAGTCATCCACCACGAGCCCGAAACATAACAGATCATAGCATATCATAGTAACCATTGTATTCGGAGGGTAACCTCGAATACCTTATATAATACGAGGGAGACCTCAATAACAAATGGAGTAGCTAGCTCCCGATTTTGTGAAGACGCAGTATTGCACCGACATCATTCACCGCACAAATCATATCGATAACGATCGATCTAGGATGCATCCATACGCCCTTCCTACATATACAAAATATGCTCCACCATCCGTGGACGTGGCGTAACATCACTCTCCGCCCTAGAGTCATATCGAGTGCATCATCGATACGGACATGGAACCCCATGACTAGTTAAATATTTGGCTCGGTGTCAAACTAACTCAGTCAAACAGATTGTCATAATTGACACGATCATAATTCATCATAAAGTCAATGATATATATATCGAGGTTTCATATCATAAAGTCCAAATCGATATTTCATGGTTCACTAAATGTAAGTTTCGGATCAAGAACGGATCAAACAAATCGAAAAGGGTTCATATCAAATGTTCGTAAATCAAAGGTTCATATCACGATCACATATCATACGCTCATAATCGAGGTTCATAATCGATGTTCATAATCGAAGTTCATAATCGAAATTCATACTCAAACATAGCAAGGTTCAACAAATGAAGTTCGTATAAACAGATTCATATAAATGTAGGGAATCATAGCAATGGCATAGGAACCCTAATAAGCGTAAGGAAATGACAAGAAAAGGAGATCATGAGAAAACCTTTACTAAAAGGTCGAATATCATGCCTTATGCAAAGCAAGCCAAAATAATCGGAAGCACACGAAAAACTCAAGCTACTCCTTCTTCACCCGATCTACATGAATTATTATTATACATATTATTTATAATTCCACAAATGTCGAAACGGTCTTTTAATATTCGGGTTACATACTTAAAATATTTTAGTGTTTTATGTTATAAAATAATAACGTGCTTTTTAGACGACATTCGAATAATGTTGGGCGCGGACCACCTTCGGAAATTACATAATGTATACTCTTTATTATTTATGTGCACCATAACTTGATTCATTCAAGCTTCAATTTGTACCCACGTCACATGCACTTTTATACATCAGCCTACTCTTCTCTATTTTACATGTACATTTATACGTAACTTAGTATATCATGCATGAAACTGTATATCATGCATGAAACTTGCGACTCCAATACACATGCAAATTTACCTCACACTAGTTTCATAATACTGTACCAATTTTATTCTTGCAAACAGTTCATACGCCAACTAATTTTTGACCCATAGTCCAACAATTACCCATTTGACTGTACGAGACAAACTTGCATATTAAAGACACTCAAGCAAACAAGCAGCCTTATTTCGACACACATATGATCATGCACCAGTTGGCTCTAAAACACGCATGAGACCATACCATACTCTCGACATGCCCATACCCACGATCATTAAACAGCCTTAAAAGAATGGCACCTGCATTTAACATTTTATACGCCACATGCATGCATGAAAACCAAAAGAATTCGATCATATTAGGATGATAACAACGGACCGAAAGACGAAACGGAGAAGCAATACCATGACCCTATATCTAACACATGAAATCATATTCCAACATATCCTGGTTCACGCATGAATGTATACAAGACGCAAGACTTAGAGCATGATTCATAACAAATTTAAATGGCAAAAACAGGGATGAAGGTCGATATATGCCAATATTATCCGATTGGTTTTAAGACTTCATGCTTCGATCTTTACTATCATGCACACGTTTTAGTTATAACACATCAATAATGGAATTAAGAGGATTTAAGTGTATGTTATAGATTTATATGAGTGGTATATATACATATATATGCGATCGTTATTACTCATGTAGAAAAGAAAATCGAGAGGTATAAAATACCTTGACAGCACTTTGAATGCAGGAAGGGACACAACCACGATCGATTAAAACCCACACCTTTCGAACCCAAAATCTTCAAACACAATCACAACAACAAGAGTTGATCACCTCTCTTCCCCTCACGCACCTTCTCCCGTATTGGATTCGAATGTAGCCGCCGTTTGAGGTTTTCTTATTAGGGTTTTGTGGTGTGCGTTTCTGTGGGTGTAGGGATTATATGTCACGCATGGTAGAATAAAGGAGGAAATAGAATGTAGGGTTCGGTTATGCCAAGTAAAAGGGAGCAGCATGGGCCAAACCAAATCAACTAAATGGGCCTTTGTGGAGACATGGGGCGTTCAAGAGGGCCAAGTGCAAGGAAAACACAAATGAAAATATATTTTTCCAAATTGCTAATACTATGGCTTTAAAATTTTAAATGACATGCCTTTGTATTCTTAACAAAATTCAGCCCATGCTAAAATATTAACCGGTGATGTATTTTAACGTAACGTAATCGATCTCGTATTTTAGGTTCTTCAATCATTTATAAGTTAAGTTAAAATTACATTTAGTGAGCATTGACATATTTTACGTATTTTATAAGTTTTAAATTAGAGGGCAAAATAGTCTTTTTACGTGTCTTAGATTTTCGGGTTTTACAACTCTCCCCTTCTAAAAATAAAATTTCGTCCTCGAAATTGAACAAGACGGAATATGATAGAAAACAAATCGGATTCCAGAACTTCAAGGAATATAGCGAACGCTAAACTTATCTCGGAACAAACGGATTCTTATCAGAACATTCACACTCATACTTCTCAGAAGTCAAATCAATAGTCAAATACTTATAACAGATAATTATATACTTATCAAGTAATGGCAGATAACAGATGAGACGCAGAAAACCAAACGACAGATTCTAACTTATTCAGATATCTAAGGGTGAAAACAATCATATGCATAGGCAGAACGAATCCTAACGGTCTCACTAGTCGCAGATAATCAAACTAAAAGGATCTAATGTTCCTCAACCACTTCACGAAATATCCAATGATCACAATAAGGGTACACGGAGACGTACACATTTAGAGCAAACATAGCAATCCACAGTTCACACAAATCATAACAATTTCGGTCCAAAGCGCACAAAACTTACACGTAACAGATATCGACGAAATCTCACAAATAGGTACAAAATTTCAAACGAACATGAGGAGTGCCAAATAACAGATACCAGTCAAAATCCATTCACGTATCAACCACAGGAATTTCCCCAGACGTCATATGACTTCAATAAGTTCAAATTATATGATCTCGGTATTATCACGTTGATCAGGCGTCATAATACTTGCATCACATAACAAGTTCTTATGGTCATCATATTCTGTCCCGGGTCATGACAATCCACATAACTAATATCAAAACGAAACATATCACATACAGATAGCAAGTAACATACTATAACAGACCAGATCACATACAAACAGCATATACGACATCAAAACAACTTACCATACCACAACAGAAAGAAGGCAACCAATGCACCAAAACGGTTCCTCATGACTCATTACTGTCGGTCCAAAAGAAAAGCTGAGATATACCAGAATGCTAAACGATAAAACTTCACGATCCAAACCAAGTTCCAACAAATCGTAGGAGGCAATAAAGATCGAATCACTTAATGTAATATCAAACCGTCTCAAAACGCATGACAAACGAATCGAGTGACATAAGTCGCGCCAAATCATATGAAGTAGATGAACCTTCTCGACCACCGGTTGAATCTTGTCTCTGCTTTTGCGCCTCGGTTGGTCCGTCCAACTTCCTCCAAAGAAGATCCCGATGCCTCCAAAGAAGACGGCGATCGGGTGTGGCTTCGCTTCACGAACCTCTCCAAGACAGGATCACAGCAACAATGTAGGGTCGGCACCTCTTCTTCGGCTCCACGGTAGTCTCCATCTAACGATCGACAAACGGACGAGCGAAAACAAAATAACAAAATTTCGATGCGAAAAGAGGAGGCCAACTCGGTGAAGACAAAAGAATATCAAGTCAAATCGAACGACCATCAAAAGGAATCGAAGATATCCGAATGCACGGAAACCTAATGTCTACCCAATCCTCACGTGTCATAGCCTAAGCTCTAAGGGTCCTAAAACTGCTCGATACCATAAATTGTAACACCCGACCCGACAAGGGTAAAGATATCACAAATACAGCTTCATATCGAACTTTAAGTACTATACAAAAGCGGAAGCCTTTACAAAATAATCAAAAGAAAACATAAATAACTTAATAATCAAAATAAATATAAGATCTCTAGGTAAAGTCTTGCTCTCAACTCTACTCTCAAACCCGGATCACCATCCCACAAGCTCATCTTGAATGCCTAATAACTGCCGCAGAAAAGAAAATGCGTTTGAACTTACAAAGCCCAAAGGAATGATATAACAGAACAAAAACTAAACAAAAACAGAAATACAAAATTTAAATGAAGAAACGAATAATAAAGTCGTAACGGAATGAGATTCAATGAATCATGGAGGATTCTGCGGAAACACAATTACACAGAAATCCAGAAGAACAACTAGCAATCAAGAGCAAACACACATAGCATATTGATGACACAAACGCAAACACATTAGAATATCCAGACACTTAACATATCAAGAAGATAGATTACATATAACCCAAACGAAAAGTCTAAGGACTAACGGAAGCAGTTCCTAGAAGGTAAACATGGCATTCATACAAATCAATTAATCTACATTTAACCCACTTTATTCAATATTGTAGCAGCGGAATTAGCAGTCAAATCATAGCAGTCACACATACGGATAGAAGACACAGTAGACAAGCTATAACCAAACATACAAAGACATAACATAGCCATTAGCAATTATCAGAACAGATATTATAAGCTAAACCAGTTCTCAGATCGAATCTTAACATCAGCAGAGTTTAAACATGGCAGGTCACATATGTAGACAGATAACTAACCGATAGGCAATGTTTATAAAATTAACTGAACCATCATACATACTAAACTTTCAAAACACTCAATTGTACACTAGCACATTCATCTCGCAGATCAACGTATCCACATAACGATAAACTAACATAACATCAGATGACAGTATGCGAATCATATTTAAACATATTAATCATAACCTAGCATAGTAGACGGTAGTTACATAATCATATCACCTTCAATAAACATATAATAAACCTGATTTGTAAATAGAAGCATTGGAAGCTACCGAATCATAAACAGAGTTCATAAAATGTAATTAATGATAAGGTTTAGTCATCCACCACGAGCCCGTAAACATAACAGATCATAGCATATCATAGTAACCATTGTATTCGGAGGGTGACCTCGGAATACCTTATATAATATGAGGAGACCTCAATAACAAATGGAGTAGCTAGCTCCCGAATTTTGTGAAGACGCCAGATTGCACACCGACATCATTCACCGACAAATCATATCGATAATGATCGATCTAGGATGCATCCATACGCCCTTCCTACATATACAAAATATGCTCCACCATCCGTGGACGTGGCGTAACATCACTCTACCGCCTAGAGTCATATCGAGGTGCATCATCGATACGGACATGGAACCCCATGACTAGTTAAATATTTGGCTCGGTGTCAAACTAACTCAGTCAAACAGATTGTCATAATTGACACGATCATAATTCATCATAAAGTCAATGATATATATATCGAGGTTTCATATCATAAAGTCCAAATCGATATTTCATGGTTCACTAAATGTAAGTTTCGGATCAAGAACGGATCAAACAAATCGAAAGGGTTCATATCAAATGTTCGTAAATCAAAGGTTCATATCACAATCACATATCATACGCTCATAATCGAGGTTCATAATCGATGTTCATAATCGAAGTTCATAATCAGAAATTCATACTCAAACATAGCAAGGTTCAACAAACAGAAGTTCAGACAAACAGAGATTCATATAAACAGAAGGGAATCATAGCAATGGCATAGGGAACCCTAATAAGCGTAAGGAAATGACAAGAAAAGGAGATCATGAGAAAACCTTTACTAAAAAGGTCAGAATATCTGTACCTTATGCAAAGCAAGCCAAAATAATCAGGAAGCACACAGAAAACTCAAGCTACTCCTTCTTCACCCGATCTACATGAATTATTATTATACATATTATTTATAATTCCACAAATGTCGAAACGGTCTTTTAATATTCGGGTTACATACTTAAAATATTTTAGTGTTTTATGTTATAAAATAATAACGTGCTTTTTAGACGACATTCGAATAATGTTGGGCGCGGACCACCTTCGGAAATTACATAATGTATACTCTTTATTATTTATGTGCACCATAACTTGATTCATTCAAGCTTCAATTTGTACCCACGCCACATGCACTTTTATACATCACCTACTCTTCTCTATTTTACATGTACATTTATACGTAACTTAGTATATCATGCATGAAATCAGATATCATGCATGAAACTTATGACTCAATACACATGCAAATTTACCTCACACTAGTTTCATAATATGTACCAATTTTATTCTTGCAAACAGCTTCATACGCCAACTAATTTTTGACCCATAGTCCAACAATTACCCATTTGATCAGACGAGACAAACTTGCATATTAAAGACACTCAAGCAAACAAGCACTTTATTTCGACACACATATGATCATGCACCGCTTGGCTCTAAAACACGCATGAGACCATACCATACTCGACATGCCCATACCCACGATCATTAAACAGCCTTAAAAGAATGGCACCCGCATTTAACATTTTATACGCCACATGCATGCATGAAAACCAAAAGAATTCGATCATATTAGGATGATAACAACGGACCGAAAGACGAAACGGAGAAGCAATACCATGACCCTATATCTAACACATGAAATCATATTCCAACATATCCTGGTTCACGCATGAATGTATACAAGACGCAAGACTTAGAGCATGATTCATAACAAATTTAAATGGCAAAAACAGGGATGAAGGTCGATATATGCCAATATTATCCGATTGGTTTTAAGACTTCATGCTTCGATCTTTACTATCATGCACACG